>CM038795.1:142592787-143192787 GCA_021764765.1 Vicia sativa
GCTGATACTTATGGTGTAGGAGTCTCTGATAATTTGATCTTTACGCATCACTTTTTATTAGTTGTAGAGCCTCGAGCTTAGGGATTAGTTGAAGATTTACGATTTCATCAAGCCGATGCCAACATGCAAGGACATAGTGACCATATTTATTACATAGTTGATAGGCTGGTCAATTTTAAGTGGTGTAATTTTGTCTACCACCTCAACCATTTCCATGTGCAATTCTACCTCAACCACGAGTGTAATGTTGAGAACCTCCTAAAAGGTTGCATTGTGAGCAAAATTATGTCGAAATGTGCCTCGAGCTACATTAGCAATTGTGCTAGGAGTACCTCAATATAGAAGAATGCCTCAATATCATAGATGTGCACAAGCCCCCTTGTTATGCAACATCATATGAGTGTGTTGTATTTTTTAAAAGTCCTTGAATAATAACATTAACCTAGTATCACTCATATATCGAGGTTCCCTATAGAAAGAGAATCTACAATAGTAAAAATACAAAGAACGTATTCAGATACAGATCTAGTACTTTACTTGATTATTTTCAACTCTGCCCTGAGATGGTGAACTCCAGCCTTCATTTGCAAGTTATAGCATTTATGAACTTTATCCCATACTTCAAAGGCATGTTTGCACAACATCACATATGGTAAGACCCCTTAGAGATTGTGGAAAGTATCCATGTGAAAAGAGCTTGATCTTGCATGATCCAAGACTTATAGTTTTTAGAAAAAACATTGGAAATGTGATCATATGTAGTCTTGAACATATGTGATATTTGAGGATCCACTACAATTTTATGAAGTTTGTGTGAATGTATAACTCCTTCTACTTGCTAAATCCATAGAAAGAAGTTGTTACCTAGAAGTTTGATGGATAAATTTGGTGTAAAACTGTTCAAAGCACCTAAAAAATAAAGATTTAGACGTGGCGATTTGTGATGTTTGAAAAGTTGGAGGTAGTGAATGCACTCAAAGATTTGGTAAATGATCCAGGTCTGCTATTGATTTGAAGGAAAATTGCGATATAAAAATGCAGCGGGAAAACAATTTTCCTCTAGCGATCCTTACGAATGATCATGGTCAGTGAAAGAATATATTACCTCTTGTAGAGATTTTGATTTCTGATGTTGTGATCACGAATATTGATGAAGAACAACGTTTCTACTCAGTCCGCACGAACAGATCACTCCGGTCCGCATGCTACTGCTCATGAGCGGAAGCTTTGAGTGAGAGAGTGAGGAAATCTGACTGGGTTTCAATACTAAATTTTCATCAAGTGAAAAGCTTCAGCGCAAGGGTTCTATTTATAGAACCACAAATGTGGGTTGCAAGCTAAAAGCCCAATAAAGGCTGTAAGCTAAAAGCCCAATAAAACATACGAATATCATACCTTATCATATATCGCATATCACTTAAGCGTGTGGTACCTCACCACATTCCGTATTCCACTTAAGTACACTATACCTTACGATGTTCCTCATTTACTCTATCTCTCATTAATCTGTCCTTGTGTGTGTGATCCTGTAGGTTTCCTGACGTTGGCAATTATATTAAATCACATTTAACATAATAAGCGATTGAGCGGTATCTAGAACACATCATTGCTACCAAATTCACGAAAATGTCATGTGATCGACAAAAACTTTCCGTGATAATACTTGCATGTATAATTACCCTTTTGCCCTTATGTCTATATTGAACACAAGACATAGACCGTGTCATCCTTGTCAAGTTCAATATTGGGCCCTCGACATTTATCCATTACGGGATGGGCAAATTCCATCTAGGTCACTCATGTCCCTCATCATGATTTGTGAAGTACCCATCAACTGTCTTTATGGTCATCCGGTTATAGATAATGTTTGATCAATAATAAAGCACTTGACTCTACATCTAGGGTCCATAGTGGTTTCAGGTCGAAGGGTGGTATAAACCACTTATCACCATGAGAATAACTTATGACACTTTGCATAACATTCTATGTAGTATTCTCATAGCGGTCAATCCATTATAAATATTACTCTAATATTTATACCTATGTCAAGACTTGATAACTCCTTATCCATTATCCATGAGATGTGATCATCAGTCTATCTTCATAATAATCTCAAAGCTTTAATGTTATCACTTCACAATAAAGCTCGATTATGGATACTTTAATCATAATGTCCTTGGGTTTAATGGAATCTCATGATTAAGTCACACTTAACATTGCATTAAACAGACTAACTATTCTAGGGACTTTATTATTTTCAAAAAGCAAACATAATAAAGAAAAACCTTCTATTATTACTAAATAATTTGATACAAGTACCAAAAAAAGTATTGGCCTCTAGGGATTACACCAACAATCTCCCACTAGCACTAGATCCAATCAAGCATACCCCTAATACCCATAGATCTAGTATGGCCATCATGCTTCTGCTGTGCAAGAGGCTTTGTTAGCGGGTCAACGACATTGTCAAGTGTTGGTACTCTGCATATCTTCACATCTCCCCGATCGATTATCTCTCGAATGAGGCGATGACACCTAAGTATGTGTTTGGATCTTTGGTGAGATCTAGGCTCCTTATCTTGTGCGATAACACCATTGTTATCACAATATAGATCAATGGGATCCAAAATGCTAGGGACTATGCCAAGTTCACTAATGAACTTCTTGATCCAAACAACTTCCTTTGATGCATTTGATGCAACAATATACTCGACCTCATTGTAGAATCAACAAGCTGTATCTTGATTTGAACTCTTCCGATCACGGCGACCATTTAAGCAAAACACCTAACGGTTGTGATCTAAAGTCATCCTTATCAATCTGGAAGCTAGCATTAGTGTATCCAACTACAACAAGCTCTTTTGACCTCCATATATCAAGAATGAGTCCTTAGTCCTTCTCAGTACTTAAGGATATTCTTGATGACCACCGATAAGCATCACGAGGATCAGATTGGTACCTACTCGTTGCAATTAAAGCATACGAGACATCTGTCAGTACAGAGCATAGCATACATGATAGATCCTATTGCACATGCATACATAATCTTATTCATGCAATCCCTTTCTATAAGATTTGACGGGATTGTGTTTTGATGAACCGCAATACTTGTGTACTAGCGACTTAGGACAAATAGTTTTTGTGATCTATCTCTATAGATCTGATTCCTAATATATAGACTGCTTCACCAAGGTCCTATAGAAAAACATTTCTCTAGCCAAGTGTTTACTTGTTTCAAGGTAGGGACATCATTTCCAATGTGTAATATGTCATCTACATATAATACTAGGAAGACGATCATGCTCCCACTAACCTTCTTGTAGACACAAGACTCATCTTCATTCTTGACGAATCCATATTGTTTCTTGTTTCATCAAAATAAAGATTCCAACTTGGAAGCTTGCTTCATCCATAGATTGATTCTTGTAACTTGCATATCTTTTGGGATTCTTACGGTATGTCAAATCCTTCAGGTTGTGTCATGTATACATCCTCTTGAAGGTTCCCATTTAGGAAAGCAGTTTTGACATCCACCGCCATATTTCATAATCATGATATGTAGCGATTGCAAGTAAAATTCAAACAGTTAAGCATTGCAACTGGAGAAAAGGTTTCATCATAGTAAACCCCATGAATTTGTTTATAACCTTTTGCAACCAGTCTTGCCTTATAGGTATGTACCTTACCATCCATGTCAATATTATTTTTAAAGACCCACTTTCATCCTATAGGATTAACTCCTACAGGTGGCTACCAAGTTCAAACTTGGTTAGTGTACATGGAATCCATTTCGATTTCATGGCTTCTAACTTCTCAAACTCTGGACCGATGTGGCCTCTTGGTAGGTCACGGCTCATCTTGATCCATGAGCAATACATCTCCTTGACCATTTATGAGATATCTATATCTATCAAGTTGGTGACGTATCTGTTTGACCTACGTTGGTCTTGTTCTCTTGAGCGGTTGTTCGCCACAACTACTTGTGTTTCTGCTCCAATTCCTCCATAGGTGTATCAATGCTTTGTGATTCTTGAATTTAATCAAGCTCTACTTTCCTCCCACTGATTCCTTTAGAAATAAAATCCTTTTCAAGAAAACTCGATTCGAGCGACAAACACTTTTCCTCGGAAGGATTATAGAAGTAATATCATGTTGTTTCTTTAGGATACCCCACAATAAACATTTGTCGATTTGGGCTCAAGCTTAGTTGAGATCTTCCATTTCACATAAAATTCGCAACCCCATATCTCCATGTAAGACATATGTGGTTTCTTACCCTCCATCTCATATGGTGTCTTCTCAACCTTTTGGTATAAACACGATTAAGTGTGTAAATCTTTGTCAGAGCATGCCCCAAAGAGTTTGGAAGATCGGCGTGACTTATCATGGATAGGACCATGTCCAACAAGGTTCGATTTCTTTTCTCAGATATACCATTCCATTGTGGTGTTCTAGGAGGAGTAAGTTGGGATACAATCCACTCTTTTAGATGATCATCAAACTCTAGGCTTAAATACTCACCGCCCGATATGATCGAAGAACTTTAATACTCTTACCTAGCTGGTTTTGTAATTCATTCTTAAATTCCTTGAACTTTTCAAAGGTTTCATATTTGTGTTTCATTAAATACACATAACCATATCTACCGAAATCATCGAGAAATGTGATGAAGTATTGAAAACCTCCTCTGGTAAGTTCGATGGTCCACATACATCGGTATGTATGAGTGCCAAAGATCATTATCCCTTTCACCTTTTCCTGTGAATGGGGATTTTTCATCTTTCAATTAAACAAGACCATATGATTCATAATCAAAAGAGTCAAAAGTCCATCTTTATGGATTTTTGAAATCGCTTCTCATTTATGTGGCCTAGCGACAATGCCAAAGGTAACTTAGATTTAACTCATTAGTTTTAATCCTTTTAGTATTAATGTTATAAATTGGCATTTCAAGATCAAGGATATACAATCCATTGTTCAATTGTGCAGTAGCATATAATATATCATTCAAATAAATAGAGCAACAATTGTTCTTTATTATGAATAAAAACCAAACTTGTCCAAACAATAGCGAAAATAATATTCACCGCTAATTGCAAGTACATAATAACAGTTCTCTAATTGAATTATTAAACCACAGTAAAAGTTAATACATAAGTTCCAACATATAAAGCAACAATCTTTGTTCCATTGCCAACTCGTGATCAACTTCACCTTTTGCCAATTCTCTACTTCTTTTAGGCGCCTGCACATTGGTACCAATGTGAGAACCGCATCAATATCTAATAACCATGATGCAGTAGATAAATTAATTTCTATAACAAAAATACCTAAATTTGATGTACTCCACTTTCTTTATCTTCGGTACTTTGGGCGTTTCTTTTCCAATGTCGGGTCTTCTTGAATGGAAGCAAGTGCCTCTTTTTGCTCCTCCACTAGGCTTCAAAGCGAGGGTGGTAGGTTTGGATTTGGAAACATCCTTACCTTTCCCTTTACCAACTTGCTTGGTGGGCCTTTGTTCACTTCTTTCCATTACTGATCATCGAATGGACTTCCCTTTGACTTATTACGCTCGATGGTTCTCAACATACTTAGCAGATTGGAAAAACTTCGTCCAAGTCATTCATATTGAAGTTTAGGACAAATTACTGACTATCTCGACGATTGCAAGATCGGATCGGTTGCAGTTCTTTTCAAGTGGAAACCCTAATCTTTCAAGGTTCTCCACATACCCAATCATTTTAGTACATGGGGACCTCAGGGGTTCCTCGACCAACTTTCTATTAAAAGGGCCTTTGGAAACTGAAACCTCTCATTCATTGCCTCCTATTGATGAGCATTTTCAAATTCCGATCATATCGAACGCTGCCATGTTCTCATGTTGCTTTTGCAACTCTGAGTTCATGGTGGAAAACATGAGACAAGCGGTTTCATTGGCATCATCGACATGCTTCTTATGAGCATCCCTTTTAGCCTTAGGTGAGGTTCCTCGAACATGTGTCTCTAAGACATACAACCTTTTGTCATGTGCCGGACAATCCTCGATTCGGTGCCAATCCAGAAAATTTGTCCCAGACAATTTTTCCTTATCAAGGATTGATCGCAAAATGTTGTTAGATGATGTGTTTTGAGTCATGGTAATCTACATAAAAGATATGAAAATATTAGTATCATTAAAACAACATATTCAATTAGGCCTTTAATCAAATATGCTCCCACTATTTTACTCAAACCAAATGACCCTCACCATTTGATTCGGAAAATCCCGTTGGAAGATTTTCTAGTGGGTCGAGATCCATATTTCACTTCGTTTTAAGTCAGCGTTAGGCTGATTACACAAAACTCAGTTATTTAGGTAGGAACTCCTTCCAATTGTATCCAATACAATTCTCGAATATCTCAGTTGGTGAATAACTCTTTATTATAATCCATCATATGGATCATTCCCAACTCATGCTTATAAGCATATAATCTCATTATAATTGTTTAGTTAAGTTTGACCCGAGTTTTAGAAATTGGATATTAAATTTATCCCATCGCACCTTACCAATATAGAATATGCATCTCACGTTAGGCGAAACCTACATTGTTCGATACTAGTCTTGATGAGTGCTAAAACTTTGAAAGCTTAAACTTAATATTTACTTTGAGGAATTTGTTATCAGGTTTGATGTCACGGCTTAACATGCAAATCGTCTCACATGCATCAACATACAAACACATGCATCAACATACAAACACATGCATCAACATACATATAAAGGATACAATTATGGCCTAGCGCAATTATTCTCTCAAGCCAATGAGAGAACCTAAGTTAAACCTAATGACGATCTAAACTTCTCCAAGCAAGATCTCCAAGGTTATCCTTCTTTGATATTGTATTCTTCTATTTCTTCATAACATTACATTACATAAAAGAATACTAGTTTTACATACGAGAGAGTGAGATGAGAAAATAAGTTACATCAAGAGATTAAGAGGAAGGCACGACACAGGTCGTATTTTGAAATCCCAAAACAAAATAAAGAATCTAAGGCCATAACCGATCACCACAAGAAAAATAATAAAACACCTTTTATTATTATTAATTTAAACTCTGTTAATTAAGAAAATTAAATTAAATTTTGGCGATTGATCACACTACGCAGAGTTAGCCGGGGTTCTGCTAACTTTTATGCTGTTACAACCCTACTCGTATAGCTCTCCGACAACACAACCCTTGTGCCTTCATGAACCCTAATGCAAATAATTTCATGTCGTCAAACACAACTCGATTGATAATTCACTATGATCGATCAACATGCCATTGCTTCACCATACTAAAGTCGGATGTCGAAGCGAATAAACGATGATCTCTCAAAAGAACAACAATCATCATGTGATTGAATGGAAGAAATCGAAACAGTATATCCAATATACCATCTTTGCACCAGAATAGTTTATATCATATATAAAGTGGATCGATCATATTAGTGTAACTCATGGATGATCGATGTATCGCTGCTTCACCATACTAGTGTCGGATTCCGAAGCACAGTCAACATCGATTCATCAAAATCATACACACAATGATGCCAAATTTTAATTTAATCGATTATAATTTAATTCATTATGAGTTTTAACCATATAAAAACAGAACGTACCTAAATTAAACAGATATCAGATCCATGGTTTCGTAAGTGGCTCTGATACCACTGAAGGAAAATTGCAATATAAAAACACAGCGGAAAAATAATCTTCCTCTGCGATCCTTACGAATGATTATGGTCGGTGATATAATATATTACCTCTTGTGGCGACTTGATTTACGATCTTGTGATCACGAGCGTTGATGAAGAACAACGCTCTACTCAGTCACCGATAAATCGCTCGGTCACGGTGCTAGCGCTCCGACGAAAGCTTTGGTGAGAGGTGAGCGGAAATCGGCGGTTTCAATATCGAATTTTCATCAAGTGAAAAGCTTAAGCACAAGGGTTCTATTTATAGAACGAGTGTCGCGATGCAAGCTAAAAGCCCAATAAAGAATGTAAGCTAAAATCCCAATAAAACATACGAATATCATACCTTATGTATCGCATATCACTAAGCGTGTGGTACCTTACCACATTCCGTATTCCACTTAAGTACGTTGTACCTTACGATATTCCTCATTTAATCTATCTCTCGTTAATCATCCCGTGTGTGTGACCCTGTAGGTTTCCACGACGTTGGCAATTATATTAAATCACATTTAACATAATAAGCGATGAGTGGTATCTAGAAACACATCATCTGCTACCCAAGTCACGAAAATGTCATGTGATCTAACAAAACCTTTCCATGATAATGCTTGCGTGTATAATTACCTTTTTCCTTATGTCTATATTGAACATAAGGCATAGACCGTGTCATCCTTGTCCAGTTCAATATTGGGCCCTCGGACATTTATCCATTACGTAGGATAGACAAATTCCATCTAGGTCACTTATGTCCCTCAACATGCTTTGTGAAGTACCCATCATTTGTCTTTTGTCATCATGATTCGAATAACGTTTGATCAACAATAAGGCACTTGACTCTACATCTAGGGTCCATAGTGGTTTCGGTCGAAGGGTGGTATACACCACTTATCACCATGAGAATAACTTATGACACTTTGCATAACATTCTATGTAGTATTCTCATGCGGGTCAATCCGTATAAATATTACTCCTAATATTTATACCTATATCAAGACTTGATAACTCCTTATCCATGATCCATGAGATGTGATCATCAGTCTATCTTCATAATAATCTCAATGCTTTAATATTATCCCACTTCACAATAAAGCTCAATTATGGATACTTTAAGAATAGTGTCCTTGTGTTTAATGGAATCTCATGATTAAGTCACACTTAACATTGCATTAAACAGACTACCTATTCTAGGGACTTTATTATTTTCAAAAGCAAACATAATAAAGAAAAGCCTTTTATTATTAATAAATAATTTGATACAAGTACCAAAAGAGTATTGGCCTCTAGAGCTTACACCAACATGATTTATCTACGAAACTTTCAATTGAAATGTAGTTATCACGAGTAGAACCTTCAAGTTTCTTTGAAACTTTGTAGTTCAATGCAACTTCTCGAAGCATTAACTTCAAACAATGACAACAATGGTGGACCTTGAAGTTTCTCTAAAACTTTGCGATTCAATACGACCTACGAAGCTTTAGCCTACAACAATGGCGAGAATGACGAAGCCAATGAAGATTGTTGTGCATCGAAATCAAGTCCTCTAAGAGATTAACATTGTGTTAGAGTTTGAATCTTAATTCATGATAAGATTAGAGAGGTGAAGAAGATGACACAATGTTGAACTATGCTTTATTGTATTATGATTATTGTTTTATTGATCTTTACGCATGCTATATATATATATATATATATATTCATGTAGAAGTTAGTTATACTCTATTTGTTCTAAAATAAGTGTCTTTCTAGCCCAAAAAATTCTCTCAAAATAATAGCTTATTTACTTTTTCAATATAACATTAATTAATTTTTACCAATTTTATACTTAATAAACATGAGTGAGGGTTAACTTACAGAGTAAGTTTTTTTTAAATTTATTCCTCATTTTTTATCTTTAAATTAGATTTAATTCAATGGTTAAAAATTACAATAAGCATTAATCATTAGATTAAATCTAATTTAAAAACAAAGATCGTGGAGTAAGTTAAAAAAACTTACATTTGGAATAAGTTGATCTCCACTTAATAAATATTGTCTACACTTTTTTCAAATTATGATAATGTATAATAATCAATATAATTTAGAATAATATTATAAAAATATTACATTTATATTGACTCAATCGTTACTTTTCTTAATCTATATGTAATAATTTTAAACAATTTTTATTTTACTGTATGTAATAATTTTAAACAATTTTTATTTTAAAACGAAAGGAGTTCAATCTTAACTAAGTTTTTATGACCACAATAACAAACTTTTGTAGTAACCTAACTACCACTCAACTACTTCAACTAACTTTATCTCTCACACTTTTCAATATAGACTCATTCATCTTGATCTAATTCAATAACTAAATTTAAATTGACATGTGTTAGGTATTTTCTTTCTCAAAATATTCGCAGTATTATTTTAATTTTTTATAAAAAAATAATCAATACTATAAATGTCGTATTATTTTTTTACGAAGAAGGTAGTAATTTTATAAATAACATAAGTTATTTTAATTTTTTATTAAAAAATAATCAATACTATAAATGTAGTATTATTTTTTTATGATGAAGTTAGTAATTTTATAAACAACATAGGTAAAAAAATAATTTTTCGTTTGAATCCTCGACCAAAAGTCATCATAGGAGATTGGAAAAAGAATGAAGGAATACACCGAAAAGGATGCAAATGATATGAATAAGAGAATGAAGAAGGTGGGGATGAGAATCTTTATGTTTCCTACTTTTAATGATGAATTCAAGGCAAGTGGGAGATGTGGCATAGGGATGGTGCCCATGAATATGTTGGTTTGAGCCCCTCATGCTGCATGGTTTGGGAGAAAGATTTAGTGGTTACGAGTGTGGGGGTTGCGTGATTGTGCTTGTATCTTACCAAGACAACCAATGGGACACACTAATCAAAATGAAATGGTCATTTAGTCTGTCTTATAAATAATTCCAATTATTATCTTATGGAATTTAATGTTTGTGTATAGCGTCAAAGGGTATTTGGCCTATAGGATTGATTAATGGAGTGTATAAGTGAAAATTGTGAGTCTAAGGGTAAGATGGATCTTTCAATTGATTATGGTTTTATTATGTAGATACAATGGACTACGCTCTACATTGTAGCCAAAACTATTTATCAAAACAATTATAGTCAAAACGACTTTTAATTAATTGCAGAATACATTACGATAATTTAATTAGTATAAATTGATGTAGTAGTTTTGAAGAAGTTAAGAACGCTTGAATGAAATTTCCCTTGCATTCTTCCTAAAGGATTTAATAAAAAAAAGAAAGAAAGAAGATTCTTTTTAAAATAATTATAGATCATAGGAAAGATAACTCACATAAACTCAAACAAACAACGTAAACTATATAAAGTGTTTTGGGTTTGTAATATGAAATTACTATGTAATTAAAGCAATCGATATGTCTCTCACACACAAAATATATTGGATATGGACTTTTCTCGGTAGACATTTTCTTTGTTTTCATATAGAATAGTTGTACTATCATTTGGATATGATTTGTTCCATAATTCTCTCTAATAAAAAGATATGATTTGGTTTATTTCAAATTCAAATTTAAATTTGATTTGATCTTCACATTGTCCAAAAAACTATATAAGCATATTGATAAATAAAAGAAATAAAATCTAACTGAATCATCAATAGAAAAATCTTCTAAAATGCACCAGTCTATCCTGTTGAGTAAGGCCTAGATGTCATACTCACATGTTGTGACATTGTGTCCAACATGTGTCCCTGCATCAAAAAATAGTTGAAAATAATTGAGCATTCTTGAACGGTCCTCCATGTAGTTGTTTTGCATAATGTAGTCAATCCAAAAGGAACAACAATCTTCCACTTTTGTAAATTATGGCAAAACAAGTATTTTAAACAACTAGCACTCATTCAATCGAACAACACTACTACAAATAATATATTTCATGACGAAACTTTCACCTAAGCGAGAAAAAATGAGGTCTTATGCTAGGGTTCGTGCACCATATTTTATTTTTATAAAAATAAAGACAAAATATTTCCTTAGTTTTAATAATATCGATGAGAAAATAAATCGGACACACTTCCAATTACAACTTTTGCGGTTTATGTTTTATTTGTTTATAAGTATAAACTAAAGGATCTAACCCTTCGATTTTTGATATAAATGAGGATTCAATTATCGATTTCACTATAAAGCACTTGCTAAACCGATTTTACCCTAATCCTTACTTATATGAAGTCTCCTCAAACTCGCATGCATCATTCTTTGGGATGAAATTGCAAGATTGAAAAAATCTTGGCAATGCTCTTCTATCTAGAACAAAACATTTTTAATGTTCTTGCAATTTATCTCATATAATAGTGTTGATGTTGTGGTAGTGTATTTTTCTCATTTGATAGATTGCAAGAGAGAAAATTAATCTTGCTTCAAATTACAAAGGGAGCTTAAGCGATCGAAATATGGAAGCTTAGCGATCAAAAGATGGATATCAACGAAGATATTCATTAATAAGAGAAGAAATCTTAAGCGATTGAAAGATGGATGTCAATAAAGATATTCATTACTAAGAGAGGAAGCTTAAGCGATCGAAGATGGATATCAACGAAGATATTCATTAGTAAGAGCAAAGATTTTTGTAAACAATTAATTTTAACATTCAGTGTAAACAATGTAATTTTTAAAAAGTTTTAACCTTAGTTTGTTTTAATAACCGAGGTGATAGATAAAATAAGAAGATAAAATACTGTTAGCTGAAATTTTGATCTAGAAAATTTGATACAAATTATCGAAATGTCTTTGGAAGAAGAATATTCGACTAAGAGGAGACTATTAGAAGCTTTACTAAAACTAGCAAAGGGAAGTTTTATTCGTAAGGAGATAATAGTCGGGGACTTAGCATATTTTAGGCCCAAATTAGGAAGTAGTTAAATATAGTAAATTCAAAACAAGACTTGACATGGATAGATTTAAAACAAGGCCATTAACCGATCTTTGGCTTTATCCATTCGGAGACACGTGGAAGCTGAGGAGGGTTGAAATGCATGCAGATGAGAACATGTAATCCTCTGAAGAGAAGACATTCATTCATTAATGTCAAATTAGTATAAATAGGAGTATTTTGTGTTAGTATTATGTGTGTTCTATATTATACAAATTACTCATATATACTCAAAGTACCAAAGTGATATCGAAATGAGTTTAGAAATGTACGTATGAAGAACCATATTTACTTTCAATATCAATTTATTTTTCATTAAAGTTGTTTATATTCCTTTTCAATTCCATCGAAACCTCCCTATTTTCTATTATTTTCATAAATCGTCTTATTACTATTTTCAAATTCATCCTTACTTTCGAAGAAGTCGAGTATCCGAAATTTTAAACAAAAACTATACGCTATCATCCTAAGATCAATCTATTCGGCCAACAAGTAATCTAAAACTATACGCTATCATCCTTAGTGTTAGATATAAAGGCTATACCTTTTTTCTTCTTTTTAGCCTATCATTGATGGACATCTCAAAGGTTTGTAGGGAACCAATGAGTTTATGAACCTAAATGTTGCTCAAGTCTGAGCTTCTTCAATAACAATCACTTTAATATCAAACTTCATATATAATTTTTATGGCAAGCTTTTCTTCAAACATCTTTTCACCTAAGGAAAAGAAGTGTTGACAATATCATGAAAATTGACGTGGAATTGACATATAGACTTATCTTCATTCATTCTCATATTTTCAAACTTAGTTAAAAGTAGTTTTAGCCTTGACATACGAACTTTGAATGTGCCTTCATGTGTAGTTTTGAGAATATATCCTATTTCTTCACCTCGAACATATGTTGATAAACCATAACATGTTCTTGTCCATACCATTGAATATAGTATTCAAAGCTAGGAGTTTCAAAAGCTTCTTCATCATCAACATCAGTCCATTCAACTTATGGTTTCAAGTTAGTAGTTCCATCTTCAGAAGTAACCACTGGATCTTTCCACCCTTTTATCATATATTTCCTTGCTTTGTTTCCCATTTATATGAGAAAGACAATCATCATATATTTCCAATAATCATAATTGGTGTCATTCAAAATAGGTTGTTTGTTTACTGATCCTCCACCTTTCATTATGTCTATTTGAGAAGAATTTATCTTCCTTGGAGTTCACCCAACATGATAGGGTGCCTCTCTAATTCAATTGAAATTATTTTCCTCAGTGGACAAATGTCAAATGGGATGTCATGGGCAACTTGTTAAACAAGTTAAACCAGAATTACCACAATTAGCATAGTCTTACTTGTACAAGATGATGGAGAAGAAAGCAATAAAGAACAAAATAATTGCTAAACCAATTCAATACAACAAAATATCGTCTAGAGGTTGGCTTCCAACCCAAGAAATAAAATTCACTAGTAGTAGTTTAGTACACTTAGTCTTATAGGAACAACAAGCCCGTGTTATTCAATGGCTCTCCCTAACACTATCCAACACGAAAAACCATATAACTTTCAATCAATCACTAAATCCATTTGATCAAATTATCTATACAATGAAGAATATTGATATTATTCTCAACTAGATTAAATTACAACTATGCCAAGTTCTTGAAAAATAGTGTGGTGTACATGAAACAATAACAAAGACTCAAATGAACTCTAACACTTAAAAGAGATTCAATGTATTACTTGATTTCCAATGTGGGCTTGAGTTATTTATATAGAAAAGTATTTTGGGGTTTTCACCTTAGATATTTGATTATATTTTGTCCATAAGAGTTACATAATCAATTGGATATGATTTGTTCCATAAATTTCTCCAACAAAAAAGATATGATTTTGTTTGTTTCATATTTAAATCTTATTTGGTATTCATACTTATCTAACCAATCATATAATCATATTGCTAAATAAATTAAATAAAATCTAACTGGATATTTAAAATAAAATCCTTCTAAAATGCAAGAATTAGGCACATTGAGAAAGGCCACGATGTAAATATCCACATATGCGATATTATGTCCAACATGTGTCCCTTATGAACCGTAAAGCAACTTAAAGTAGTTGAGTAATCTTGATCACTCCTCCATGTTGTTATTTTGTATAATGTAGCAAATCTAAAAGGAACAACACTCGAAGTAAATTTCACTACAAGGCACTAAATAAACTTTTGTGAAAGAAAATATTTATAGAAAGGAAGATAATGAAAAATGTTAAGAAATAGGAAAACTTTGAATTCTTCTGTGATTTCGAATGTAAAAATACCTCATTTATATAAGAGGAATGAGGATAATCTAGGAAACAATCCATGAGGCGAATCAATGCCATAATCAATTAGGCTAATTGATTATTCAAGTCACAGTGAAAGGTTTATCCCAATTGATTACCAATCATCTTGAGCTTTGTCCCAATCGATTATGAGCATTTTAAGGAAAAATAATTGATTAAAGGATTAGATCTAATAGATTATTTAGAAAACTAATTGATTAAAGTCGAGATAATGTATCATTTAGTTATAAAAATAAATCTTAATTGATCGAGAGTTCCCTAATCAATTGGCTAGGCCTTAAAAGATTTTCAAGTGATTTTAGCAAATTAATATAGGATCCTCAAAGGTTTTAAGTATTTGTGTGAGTTACCTTAGTATTTTAGGAGTTATTCTCCTACTTTCACAAGACTCGGACACTCGAAAAGACATAACGATATGAGTTTTCAAACTTTCTCCTTAGGCCTTGGGCTGATATTAGGTTCTACGCGATTGCGTTTGACACCTTTGCTCCAAAAACACTTAAAACTCAACCAAAGGATAGTAAAAACAAACTTAGTTAACTTAGAAATTAAGTAACCACTTACTAGATACTCAATTATATTTTTATGATTTTCAACCTCTATTAAGTGCATTACCTCAAATCCTCAAGATAACTTAAGAAAAACTCCCCCTTTTAAGGGAACGACAAACCACTACTAGTTTTCCTTCTCTTCCAATCGTTTGATATGAGAGTTGGTCCAAACACAAGACTAATAAATATATCACTAATTTATCACCTTATCCTTCTAACAGTTCCATTATCATAGTTGTTGAATAATATCATCAACATCAACACCTTGAACATATCCATTTGAAAACACCATCAATGTCTTGATTAAAAAACATTAGGATTGAGAAACACCACTGTTAGAACATAGTTTGGTGCTACACCTATCTTAGAATTTTTGATGATAACAAGTACTGTTGATGACAATTATGTTCTGACCCTGATAAATAAATATTTTGTATGAAACATTGTTGTTTCCTAGTTTTGTTTAATAAAGTATATAGATGAAGTTCTGACCTTGAAAGGAAAATAAGAACAAGTTATGGTTTTGATAGTAGAAGAAGATTCTGATCTGAATAAATACAGAAGTTCTGATATAATGGGTATATGTTAGAAGATTCTGATTTGAATAAATATAGAAGTTCTAATACAATGGATATATATTACAAGATTCATCCATGATCTGAAGTTTAATTTCACGTTCTAAGCGAAGTTCTGATGAACTTCTGAAAGCACCAAAGGCTGCACCAAACTCTGATTAAAACCTTGTCCGCTGATCTAAAAACCTTAAAGCTCTTCTACATCATCTTCTGATCAAGACATTAAGGATTCAAGTCAAACTTCTGAAAGTACCATGTTGCTCTGCAAACTCTGATACCTATGTTCTGGATGCTTTGTTCTGATGCATTACTATTTATTAAATAAAGATTTGAAGTAACGGCTGATTTCCAACAGGATCTCATTTTTATGGAAAGAACAATTAAGTCCAAATATCATCATTCCATATATAGATTATATGTCTCCAACGGATGAATTTTCTTGGCCTATATAAATATCTATCCATGAAGAGAATAACAAGAACTTCTGGCGTACAACAAAATGAGAAATCTGCAAAGAAATCATTCATATTCTCTAGTTCTAAGTGCTTGAAAAATTGTGTAAAAATCATAGTTGTGATATAGCTTTTAGAAGCATTGTGCCTCTCATAACCACTTCTTGTTTTTCATTGATTACAAGGCATTCAAACCTGGTGAAGTTGACTTTGAATCCCATATCACATAGTTGACTTATGCTTATGAGATTAGCAGTCAAACCTTTTACCAGCAACACTCCATTTAGGTTTGGAACTCCAGAACAGTCTAAGTTTCCAACACCTTTGATTTCTCCTTTAGCTCCATCCCCAAAAGTAACAAAACTGGTAGAATGAGGTTTGACATCATTCGAAGGTTCTAGATTCGATCATATGCTTAGAACATCCATTGTCAAAGTACCAGTCTTCCTTGGCGAAACTCTAAGGGAAGTGTGAGCTATCAAAGCTGCAGTCTTCTTCTTCCATTGTTGAGTGTATGGTACCTTGTTGGTCTTAGGCTTGACATAAGGAACCTGATTAGGATATCCATGTAGTCTATAGCAAAAAGGCTTTATGTGTCCAAACCTTCCACAATAATGACATCTCCATCTTTGAAACTTTTCTTCATTTCTCGATCTTGATGTTGAACCCAATGTTGTGACATCTACTTTGACATTGGTTTATTAGGTCATTCTTCTTCTTGTTATCGACAAATTTCTTTGCGCCACATATCTGAGCGGACCCATTTCTGCCTTATGTTGTGACATCGCTTTGACATTGATTTTCCAGGCCTGTTCTTCTTCTTGTCACCGCGGGTTTCTTTGACCTCATATCCTGACCATGCTTATTTCTGCGTTGTCCAAGTGAAGGATTTCCTCCAACTTATCGATGCAGGATGTCGACATCTTGTGGACTTAGACATCGATCAAGTTTGGAGTTCAACACTATAATTTCACTATTGAGGTGACTTATAGTAGCAGTGTTTTCCTTCTTCTCGACCTCCCACTTCACATTTCACCTCCAACATCACAATCAACTTTTTACATTTCTCATTCTGTGACATACTTCACTATTCTTTATACGACTTCTTGTAAGTTTCAAAAGCTCTTCAAATGTCACTTCCTCATCACTAGAATCATTATCAAAATTGCACACTCGAGAGAGCGGTGACAAGTTTGGCTTCTTCTTCTTGATTCACTTCACGAGTCACCATCGGACAAGTGATGACCATTCCTTTCTTTTGTTTCTTTAGAAAGGTAGGACATTCACTCTAATATGCCCATATCCTTCACATCCATGACTTTGAATTCCTTTGCTCGACTCACTTTTCTTGACTTGGATCTTCTTTGAGTCATAAGTTACGCTAATGTCGGATGGAATGTTCTTGACATTGGACCTTGACTTTGGATCAATTCTCTTGATGAGTTTGTTGAACTGTCTTCCAAGCATAGCTATAGCTTCAAATATCTTCTCTTCATCATCCTCCTTGTATTCCTCTATTGGATACAAGGGCTATGCTCTTGTTCTTCTTGTCACCATTTTCAGCGATCCCCATCTCAAATGTCGAAGAGATCCAATAAGTTCTTCAACCTTCAAGGTGCTGATATCTTGAGCTTCTTCTATAGCATTACTTTCATTGCAAACCTTTTAGCAAGGATCGAGAATCTTTCTTACAGACTTTTCTTGACATCTTTTCTCCCAATGCTCCTGAGGTGTTGGCAATCTCCAAGATATTCATGTGAAACTCATGAATGGTCTCATCTTTCTTCATCTTCAGATTCTCAAATTTGGTAGTGAGCATCTGAAGTCTTGACATCTTCACCTTGGATGTCCCCTCATGAGTAGTTTTGAGAGTGTCCCAAACATCCTTGGCCAGTTCACATTGATGTACTAGTCTGAAGATATTTCTGTCAATTCCATTAAATAAAGCATTCAATGCTTTAGAGTTTCCCAGTGCTAGCTCTTCTTCTTCTTTGCTCCATTCTTCCTCAGGTTTTAGACTAGTGGTCCCATCTTTCTCAAGCTTGGTAGGATGTTTTCAACCTTTGTCGGCAGCTCTCAAAGCCTTAATGTCCAGTGACCTCAAAAAGGCAACCATACGAGGTTTCCAGTAATCATAATTAGATCCATCCAGTATAGGTGGTCTATTTGCAAATCCTACTTCCTTATCCATAACGCCAGAAACTATTATCCCTAGATCTCACCTAGAAATAACAGACAGGGTGCCTGCTCTGATGCCAATTGAAATTCCTGGCAGTAGATACGTGATGTCACAGAGAATGTTATGACACAGTATCTGAAACTCTGTTAACAATTCACACAGTAAATATAAACAGCAGTAAAGAACACAATAAATTGTTTACCAGTTCAGTGTGTAACTACAGCTACATCTGGGGGCTACCAAGCAAGGGAGGAAATTCACTATTAGTAGAATTAATTCAGGAATAAACCAACCCGTTTATCTCCTTCACTTAAAATCTACCCAATGCAACTTCAATCTAAGTCCTACTTAGACCTGAGTTCCTACTCACTCCCCTCAATCATGGCAGTGATATCAACCTATTGATTAATTGAATTGTGAAGACACTCTTCAATAAACAAACTTGATCTTGCTTCAAAGCTTTAATCAAGAAACACAACACTCGTGCTTCAAAGCTTTGAGTGATAAACAACCCTTACAACCAAATCCTAGTCCAAGGAACTTATCAATTGATAATTGCTTGGCTCACAAGTAACTAGAATTACACAAAATACAACCTGCTAAATCTTCAATACAGTCAGAGGCGCAGTTGTAAGAGTTCTATTCTTATTATAGAAGCAGTCCTGTAACTTCAGTTTTGGGCTTCCATAATAATAGCTAGGGTTCACTTAATTAATCCTAAAGACTTGGTCTTTTTAATAACCAATTTAGGTTTAACTAAGATCAACCAATTAGCCACGTGAGCATGTAATCTAATTAACATAGAACATAATAAAACAGCTCAACAAACTTCTTGAAAACTCTCGGAAAGCAGTTACGCGAGCGATAAATGTCACACAGAATGTCATAACATCGGTTATGACATCAATCAATCTTCTGCAGAATTCCAGCACAGTATTTGCTTCCAGTTCTGAGCTGTACTTAAACATCCTTCTTATGTAGAATTTATCTTCAACTCTGAATGTCATGACATCAATCAAGACATTGTCATATCCTAGTTTTACCAAAAATTAATGCCAACATAAAAACACTTACAAACTCCCCCTTTGGCACATTTTTGGCTAAAACAAAGTAAGTTATCAGAGTACCCATTCAGCAGAAAATAAAACCAATCTAAGCTAATCTAAGCTTAAAAACCAGATCCTAGAGAAGATAAATTCTACCCACAATTATTCATACAATTTCCCATAAATACTTCTCCCTTTAGCCACAAAAGGGCCAAGGTACCAGTACAAATGCTCCAACATTCATCATATTGAAAAGTACCGTCAAAGTTAAAGATTACATCTCTGTCAAAATAATACAAATATCAAAAACGGCCGAATTAAAACAAGCAAAATTAACAACAAAAACAATCAATTCACAACCAGCGGGATCACAAATCAAGTGCTTTCTTCTCCTGAAGAAACACTATGGAAAAGCATCATCTTGAACTTCCCTCGCACCATCATTTGATCGATCAGCATCATTATCAGCACATCATCACCAGCTAACCCTTCATCCTCAACCTCGTGTCTTGCTCCATTTCAGTTGAGAGATCGCTCTTCAAGGCTTTGCTTTCTTGCTTCAAGCTCCTTGCAATTTGCTTTCAACAGCTATGAGTTGCCTTCTTAGACTTTGCCTTGACATTGGATGTCTCGTGAAGTCATGACAATGTCGAGACATGTTTTCCTTGAAAGAGCTTGTAATGAAATCCAAGTGCAGGGCTCTTTTGCAAATCTCTATCAACAAGAATATCGGGTATTGATCCATTATAATTCCACACAGGAGGGAGGAAAGGCTATTGGTCCCTTGATTGCATAAGCTGTCGGCATGTTTGAGGGTTTGCTCAAAGATGTAGGTTCCATAATCAAACTTTGCTTGAGTGCCAGCTGAATATGAATCGCAGACCAGAGAGATGGTTGACTTGTGATTTGTTGGAACCCAATTTGCGCACCTATTTTGTGCAAGATGGAAAACTTTACACTCAATTTCTTGGCATGAGCTTTCCTTCATAGGCCAATGCTTCACTTGTTTAGCAGTGATTGTTTGATGATTTGATTATTAGTTTCTTCTAGCTCGGGTTGAGCATCATCGATCTTCCCAAATATTTATTTATCACACTTGGGAAAACTTCACTCTTCTCCTCTCACATACACAATTTTGAAATCAGTGACCGCCATTAGCACATCCTCTTGACAAGTTCACAATGAACTCCCTCACGCACATCATAACGGTTTGAAAACTTCACCACGTTTCATCGGTCCTGCTTCCTTAATCGGATCAATCACATCCTTGTATTCAAGGGCACTCTTGTTCCGTTCCATTTCTAGAGCAATTCTCTTCAACACACATATTTCCACCCTTGCATTCTCGGGGTGATGGAAGGATATGTTATCAATAGCCACTTGAGGACTTTGGTCAGTTCCCGAGATGGCTTCTTCCTTGGATGAATGTACGAAACATTCTCCTCAACATTAAAACCAGAGTCTTGATCAGACTCTGAAGGTTCAGGTACCTTCCTCTTCTTAACAATTGGGGTTCTCTTGGGTCTAGAGGTACCACCAACAGTCTTCACCCTACTCCTCCCTTTAGAGGGTCCAGCCTTGTTGTTCTTACCAGATTTTTCCTCAGCCTTATGAGCAGTTTATTCTACCTTTTCCTTGACAGGACTCAGAGGCACTGTTTCCTTTCCTTCTCAAGATCCTCTTAGCAATTCTTGGATTGACATTGGCAATAAGGTCATTATCTGAGAAATCTTCATCCAAGTCAATGATAGGGGGTTCCACAACATTTTTAGAATCTTTCATTGGAGAGTTTTCCAAGTTATCATCAACTGGTTTCTCTGGAGTTTCTTCTAGAATACTATCAGAGATATCATCAGCAGCCATACCAGGGGACTTATCAGCAGTACATTTTTCAGGGGATTCTTCAAGAATTCCATCAGAAATATTGTCATCACTAATCACAGGGGGCTTATTGGTGGTATCACCAACACAAGATTCAAGAGCTTTATCAACATCACATTTTACAGGGGAACCAACAGAAGGTTCAGTAACAGGATTCACAGGGGTTTTCTTGACTTGATCATCAGATGTCTTGACATTCTCTGAGACATCTGGATCAGCTGCTAAACTAGGGCTAGCAGATTTTTGATTTAAAGGTACAAAAACCCCAAGCACATAGTGGTTTTCATTCAAGATCCTAGTTACTATTCTAGCAATGGCTTCATGGACATACCTAGAACCTTCCCTGTTTGCTATTTCAAGAGGAACAAAGGAAGTTGGTTCAGAGGTCTTACGAAGGAGATGCTTGAGGCCTTCGTGCATTCTGGTGCGAAGTTTCTTGACCCTCGGATCGGTTGCCATTGCACATGGGGTAACCTTCGAGCTTGATGCATGGCTTGCGTTTGCACTAATCTCGGACATGGTGGGAGATGAAGGCAGATTCTTGAGATGATGAAGAGGACGAAGACATGTTTTTTGAGACTTCTTGAGGAAATGAGAAAAAGATTGAGAGAGTTTGAGAGTTTCATTGATGAAATGGAAAGAGATACTTTCAAATGAAGAACTAAAATATATATATATGCCTCTTCCTATTCTTGGACTTTTGAAGAGTAAGAGGAAATAATTAATTACCCACTTAAAATTAAATGAAATAAAAGTCTCTTCCATTCCTTGTAGTAAGCAATTTTAATTGCTACAATTCCTCATATTGGCAAATACCCAACTTGCCCTTAAATTCTCAAATTGACTAGCATCAAGAGATTTAGTAAAATGTCAGTTGAAGTTCGGTGGCTACATGCTCCAATTTAATCACTTTCTCTTCCAAGGTCTCGATGAAGTGATGTCTAATGTCAATGTGCTTAGTCCCACTGTGATGTATAGGATTCTTTGAAATATTAATAGCACTCAGGTTGTCACAGTACAATGTCATTGACATCTGTGTGACATTGTACTCGATCGACATCGCTTCATCCGAGACCATTTGAGAACAATGCTACCACTGCTATGTATTCACCTCGGTGGATAAAGACACAGTTTGCTTCTTGCGAACCAAGAAACAAGATTGTTCCCAAGAAGAAGCATCCTCGTAAGTGCTTTTTCTATCATCAGCACTACCATCCCATCACACAATAGCCATACGAATTGGTTCACATCCATGAGAATACAACATACCATAATTGCAAGTTCCACTCACATACTTGAATCCTTTTCATTTGATTGATGTGACTCACTTTAGGTTCACTTGGTATCTTGCACATACCCAACAAAGAATGCAATGTCGGTCTGGCTTACAACAAGCTTCCTATCATGCTTCTATACAAGCTTTGATCAACATTTGCTCCACTTGTGTCTTTGGACAACTTTAAATGAGTAGGAGCAGGAGTCCTTTATGGTGGCATTTTCCATTCCAAAGTTCTTGACAATATTGCTTGCATACTTGCTTTGTGAAAGGAATGTTGAGTCTTCCATCTGTGTGACTTGCAGTCCAAGAAAGTAAGTCAATTCTCCCATGAGGCTCATTTCAAACTCACTTGCATTTGGTTGGTAAAATGTCTCACCATTGTATCGACATTCCTCCAAACACTATGTCATCAACATAAATTTGAGCCACCATTATCTTTCCTCCTTCATTCTTGACAAAGAGGGTTTTATCCAAGGATCCTTTCCTATAACCTTTATCGAAGGAACTTTGTGGGTCTTTCATACCAAGCCCTAGGAGCTTGCTTCGACTATATAGGGCTTTCCTCAACTTGTAAACATGATCGGAAAATTTGGATCCACAAATCCTTTAGGTGCTCTACATATACCTCCTCATTTAAGTAGCCATTTAGGAAGGCACTTTTCACATCCATCTGAAACAATTTGAATTTCAGAATGAAAGCAACTCCTAGTAATAGTCTGATTGATTCTAGCCTAGCCACAGGAGCAAAAGTCTCATCAAAATCAATCCTTCAACTTGAGTGTATCCACGAGCAACAAGTCTTGCTTTATTTCGGTGACAACCCCTTCTGCATCAGACTTGTTCTTGTAGATCCACTTTGTGCCAATGATGTTTGTTCCTTCGGTCTAGGAACTAACTCCACACTTCATGTTGCTTAAACTGGTTCAATTCATCTTGCATTGCTCCAATCCAGATTCATCGCCAGAGCCTCTTTGACATTCTTTGGCTCAATTTTGACACAAAACAAGAGTTTGAGACAATTTCTATGGATCTTGTAATGACTCCACAGTTAGGATCTCCAATGATGAGTTCCTTTGGATGATCTTAATGAATTCTGATGGAAGGATCTTTGTTAACTTCCTCTGGTTCAGACTTTGGAGAAGTTGGAACAGCACATCATCCTTATCAGACACTTGTGGTGATGTCTCAAACAATGTCTCAACATCATATGGAACATTGTTTTCCTGATGGTGATCATCAACTATGACATTAATAGACTCCATCATAACTTTTGTCCTGGACTTGAATACTCTATATGCTCTGCTGTTTGTAGAGTATCCCAAAAATGCCTTCATCACTTTTAGAGTCCATCTTTCTCATTTGATCACGATCTGTCAGAATATAACATTTGCTACCAAATACATGGAAATATTTCACAGTAGGTTTTCTTCCCTTCCATATTTCATACAGGGTGGAAGATGTTCCCTTTCTCAAGGTGACCCTGTTGTGAACATAGCAGGCAGTATTCATAGCTTCAGCCCAAAAATGAATAGGAAGTTTCTTAGCATGAATCATTGCTCTGGAAGATTCCTGTATAGTCCTATTCTTCCTTTCCACAACTCCATTTTGTTGAGGATTTATAGGAGAAGAGAACTCATGATTGATTCCTTCGAGGAAGAATTCATCAAACTTGCTATTCTCAAATTCCTTTCCATGATCACTTCTTATTCGACAATGCAGCCTTCCTTTTCTCTTTAAAGTCTTTTGCATAATTCTTTAAAGACATCAAACACATCGTTTTTCCTTGATGAAGTTTATCCGGTGAATCGGAAAATAATCCACAACAACATAAGCACATCTTTTCCACCAAGACTTTCAATGATAGGCCCCATCAAATCCATGTGCAGCTCCAAGACCTTAGAGGTGGTCGATGTCTTGACATTGGATGTGACATTCTGGTTTGCTTTCCAACCTGACATTCACCATAAACTCTCCCTTCATTAATATGGAGTCTTGGTATCCCTCTGAAAGCCTCCATGGATATGATCTTTTTCATACCTCTAAGATGCAAATGACCAAGTTTTTGGTGCCACAATTTCACCTCCTTTTCATCTTTGTCGTAGAGCACACAGAAGATAGGTTTGTGTTCTCAGACTCCCACATGTAACACTTGTCCTTTGATCTGACTCCTCTCATAACCATTTCTTGTTTTTCATTGATTACAAGGCATTCAGACCTGGTGAAGTTGACTTTGAATCCCATATCACATAGTTGACTTATGCTTATGAGATTAGCAACAAACCTTTTACCAGAACACTCCATTTAGGTTTGGAACTCGACGCCTAAGTTTCCAATACCTTTGATTTCTCCTTTAGCTCCATCCCCAAAAGTAACAAAACTGGTAGAATGAGGTTTGACATCATTCGAAGGTTCTTGATTCCATCATATGCTTAGAACATCCACTGTCAAAGTACCGTCTTCCTTGGCGAAACTCTAAGGAAGTGTGAGCTATCAAAGTGCGTCTTCTTCTCCACTGTTGAGTGTATGGTACCTTGTTGGTCTTAGGCTTGACATAAGGAACCTGATTAGGATATCCATGTAGTCTATAGTAAAAAGGCTTTATGTGTCTAAACCTTCCACAATAATGACATCTCCATCTTTGAAACTTTTTCTTCATGTTTCTCTGATCTTGATGTTGAACCCAATGTTGTGACATCTACTTTGACATTGGTTTATTAGGTCTGTTCTTCTTGTTATTAGAAAATTTCTTTGCAGCCACATATCCTGAGGCAGACCTATTTCCTGCCTTATGTTGTGACATCTGCTTTGACATTGATTTGCCAGGCTTGTTCTTCTTCTTGTCACCAACGGTTTTTTGCACCTCATATCCCGACCATGCTTATTTCATTCAAGTCAAGGATTTCCTCCAACTTATCGATGCGGATGTCAAGATCTTGATGACTTAGACATCTGATTAAGTTTAGAGTTCAACACTATAATTTCACCGTTGAGGTGACTTATAGTAGCAGTGTTTTCCTTCTTCTCAGCCTCCAACTTCACATTTTCAGCCTCCAACTTCACAATCAGCTTTTTCAGTTTCTCATTCTGCTGACATACTTCACCACTCTTTATACACAGCTTCTTGTAGGTTTCAGCAAGCTCTTCAAATGTCACTTCCTCATCACTAGAATCATTATCAGAATTGCACACTCCAGAGAGAGTAGTGACAAGTTTGGTCTTCTTCTTGATTCACTTCACGAGTCACCATCGGACAAGTGACACCATTCCTTTCTTTTGTTTCTTTAGAAAGGTAGGACATTCAGCTCTAATATGCCCATATCCTTCACATCCATGACCTTTGAATTCCTTTGCTCGACTCACTTTTTCTTGACTTGGATCTTCTGCTTGAGTCATAAGTTCTGCTAATGTCAGATGGAATGTTCTTGACATTGGACCTTGACTTTGGATCAATTTTCTTGATGAGTTTGTTGAACTGTCTTCCAAGCATAGCTATAGCTTCAGATATCTTCTCTTCATCATCCTCCTTGCATTCCTCTGCAGATTGGATACAAGGGCTATGCTCTTGTTCTTCTTGTCAACATTCTCATGATCCCCATCTCAAATGTCAAGAGATCCAATAAGTTCTTCAACCTTCAAGGTGCTGATATCTTGAGCTTCTTCTATAGCAGTTACTTTCATTGCAAACCTTTTAGCAAGGATCTGAGAATCTTTCTTACCAGCTTTTCTTCTGACATCTTTTCTCCCAATGCTCCTGAGGTGTTGGCAATCTCCAAGATATTCATGTGAAACTCATGAATGGTCTCATCTTCCTTCATCTTCAAATTCTCAAATTTGGTAGTGAGCATCTAAAGTCTTGACATCTTCACCTTGGATGTCCCCTCATGAGTAGTTTTGAGAGTTTCCCAAACATCCCTGGCCAGTTCACATTGATGTACTAGTCTGAAGATATTTCTGTCAATTCCATTAAATAAAGCATTCAATGCTTTAGAGTTGCCCAGTGCTAGCTCTTCTTCTTCTTTGCTCCATTCTTCCTCAGGTTTCAGTCTAGTGGTCCCATCTTTCTCAAGCTTGGTAGGATGTTTCCAACCTTTGTCAGCAGCTCTCCAAGCCTTAATGTCCAGTGACCTCAAAAAGGCAACCATACGAGGTTTCCAGTAATCATAATTAGACCCATCCAGTATAGGTGGTCTATTTCCAAATCCTCCTTCCTTATCCATAACGCCAGAAACTATTATCCCTAGATCTCACCTAGAAATAACAGGCAGGGTGCCTGCTCTGATGCCAATTGAAATTCCTGTCAGCAGATACATGATGTCACAGAGAATGTTATGACACAAGATTCGACACTGCTAACAATTCACAGTAAATATAAACAACGATAAAGAACACAATAAATTGTTTACCCGATTACGTGTAACTACACCTACATCCGGGGATACCAAGCCAGGGAGGAAATTCACTATTAGTAGAATTAATTCAAGAATAAACCAACCAGTTTATCTCCTTCACTTAAAACCTACCCAATGCAACTTCAATCTAAGTCCTACTTAGACTGAGTTCTACTCTCCCTCAATCATGGCAGTGATATCAACCTATTGATTAATTGAATTGTGAAGACACTCTTCAATAAACAAACTTGATCTTGCTTCAAAGCTTTAATCAAGAAACACAACACTCGTGCTTCAAAGCTTTGAGTGATAAACAACCCTTACAACCAAATCCTAGTCCAAGGAACTTATCAATTGATAATTGCTTGGCTCACAAGAGTAACTAGAATTACACAAAATACAACCTGCTAAATCTTCAATACAGTCCAGCGCAGCAGTGTAAGGGTTCTATTCTTATTATAGAAGCAGTCTTGTAACTTCAGTTTTGGGCTTCCATAATAATAGCTAGGGTTCACTTAATTAATCCTAAAGACTTGGTCTTTTTAATAACCAATTTAGGTTTAACTAAGATCAACCAATTAGCCACGTGAGCATGTAATCTAATTAACATAGAACATAATAAAACATTTCAACAAACTTCACGAAAACTCTCGGGAAACAGATTCTGCGAGCATAAATGTCACACAGAATGTCATAACATCGGTTATGACATCAGTCAATCTTCTCGAATTCCAGCCGATTTGCTTCCAATAAACATCCTTCTCATGTAGAATTTATCTTCAACTCGAATATCATGACATCAATCAAGACGTTGTCATATCCTAGTTTTACCAAAAATTAATGCCAACATAAAAACACTTACAAGAATCATCAAGCCATCACAAAATCAACCAAAACTCAAAAATCACTTCCAAACTCCATAAACATGCATTTTGAGCCTTAACTTATCAAAACTCAATTCACTCGTGCGTTTTCCATTCTAATAATTCAAACATCATCTACATACCATATAGAAGTGATCCAAACCACCCTTCCACTTCTGTAACTTCAGAATCATCATCATCATCAACTTGCTCGTGCTGCAGTTGGACTTGGTCAGACTGATCCACGCCATTTCAATCCAAGCTGAGCATTCAAACACCTTCCATAAGGTCCAATGAAGCTATAACAATAATCAAACAACTTCTGGAAACACTCTAACTGAGAATTTGATTTCTTCTCATAGAGGTAAGTAACTCAAACTTCGAATTCTACGATTTATGCATTCCAGTTCAAAAGTTGTCATGCCATCATGTTTCTGCACCTATGAGGATCATAAACCCTCAATCAATTGTTTGATTTGTTACACAAACACGATTTCATGATCAAAATTCAAAATTAGGGTTCTTCATGTTTTGTGAAAATTAGTCACCCTACACTTGAAATAAATGCAATTAATGATCACCATCGTGTTTCTAGGTTCAAAACAAGCATGTTTCATTTTATATCTTTTAATTTCATCAAGAAACAAGGAAGATACGAATCCATGAAGATTGAGGAAGAAGATGAAGCTTTGTGCGCATTTTTCAGTTTTTAGAAAATTCAAATATTCAGTTTATAATATATACATATGAAGTTGGATAAATGAACAAATGTATAGCCACCCCAGTGGTAGAGCGTGCGCCTTTTATGTCATTTCTTGCCCAAGTTCTGAGGTTCGAACCCCACCCAAACCTTTTATTTTTCCAACTTTCCACTTTTCTTCTATTTTGAAATCTTTTTCAAATTGATTTCACAACTCATTTTCAAATATAATTAAATAAAGGCGTATAAATGACAAGTCAAGCACATGGTTCAGTGGTAAAATTTTTCACTTCCAAACCTAAGGTCATGGGTTCAAACCTTTCCAAAGCCAAAACAAATTTTTATCATTAGTTTTCTTCATTTTTTTAATCAAATTTCAACATTTTCAAAAACCAATCAAAACTTCTCATTTTGAGATGATTTTTTGGACACTTGTCATTCAATATACCTATTTTATGATTATGTCAAAAAATGCCAACAAATATTTTCTTTTGATATATTTTTATTAAGTTTAAAATAGATGTTTTTAAGTATTTTAAATACTTTTGAAAATGTTTTCTTCTTGATTTTTCAAACCTAATCTTTTTCAAAACTTCTTGTGAATATCTTTCACTTTTCAAAATGATTTCAAACCTTTCAAAAAACTTTTAATTGACTTACACACCTCTTTTCTATGATTGATTCAATTAAATATTTGAAAATACAAATCGAACTATGTTTTTTCTTCGAAAATCTTTCGAATTCAAAATCAAATTGATCATAGGCCTCCCTTACAGTGTAAGTCTCAACCTCCTATGTACATACTTAGTTTCCTTGTACATATCCACCCTTTTGTGTACATGTTCAATTTCCTTGTACATATTCAACTTTTTTGTAAATATTCAAGTATAAACTAGTATCGTTCGCTAGTTTTATTCCACTTGTTTATACACCAATTCCACTGGTTTTAAGAGGAGCATTATTCCCTGTGAAATTGCTCTTAAACCAGTGGACCTCCCTTAAGGTGTAAGTATCACTCCCTTGTATATATTCAAGTTTATTACCTTATCCGCTTGTATTAAAACCCTTGTTTATATTTTGCATTCACACGCTCCTTTGTATATTTTCAAGTTACACTAGCTTTTATTTTCTTGTTTTGTACACTTGTTTATATATTTCCTTCATAAACTCCCGTGAATGCACACACACACTTTGTCATATATATACGTGTTCATATACAAGAAAGAGACCTGGAAATTTCTAACAGCCTCCTATTGGGCTTCCAATACAAAGAATCACCTTAGGATAGAACCCTAAGAGTATAGTTTCCCGGTGAAATCACTCTTAAAGCCAAGCTAGGCATACCCTATAGCATCCTCTTGGGCTTCATATAAGGACCCTCGATGTCCCTCAGAAAGCCTCCTTTTGAGCTCATAATACAAGGACCCTCGATGTCCCTCGAATAGCCTCCTATTGGGCTTACAATACAAGGACCCACGGGCTTTTTAAAAGCATCTCCCTAACAATAAACAAAACAATTTCTCCTAGAGATTTAGACATGTATAATCTCTATGGAAGAAGTATCTCATCTATATCATCACATACAAATCAACACTTTTTCAAACATTTTTCAAAACACTTTTTCAAACAAAACATCTTTCTTAACTGTAAGTGGCAACACTTGTACACTCAAGCAAAACGCCCAATGCTTACAATGAAAGATTCAAACGCTTTTCAAATATCTTTCTTAACTTTTAAGTGGTAACGCTTGTACACTCAAGAAAAACACCCAATGCTTACAATGAAAGATTTAAACAATTGACTTTTCAAAAATATATGTGATGAAATAGATTAGATACATTTTTCATTAAGATGACATTTGTTATTGTCTCTTAATTTTTTCTTCCACTAGCACATAATTGGGAACTACGATTGCTCTGACTTTCTCAACCTCCTTTTGAGAATACGTAGGCACAAGGTCTCACCCTTGGCGAGCATACTTCTTTCTCCCTCAAACCAAACAAACCCTAGTTCCTTTAGATCCGAGCTACAGATGCTCTGATTCCCATTAGGGGATATGTATGCAGAGGATCCCAATGATCCTTGCGAGCATAATAATAATAAACAAACTTAGGTTCCGGCCTAACCTACCTTTCTTAAATCCCAAAGTAGAAACTTTCCCGAAATAGCATAGCAAATAAAACACGCAAACATACAAAATATGCGTAAAAAAGTTCCTATAAAAAATTATAGATACATAGGGTGCTAATACCTTCCCTTTATATAACCAAATCTCTTACCCTGGTCTCTCCCTAATGCGTTGCGTCTAGTCCGCGCTAGTCGCATCACATATCTTATTTAGGGTATTTCAGCTTTCCCCTTTTCCATCTTGTTTCTTGTTTGAAAACAATAAAGCTAAGTGCTCGCGGCATCTTTTTTAAAAAATCAAAAGAGTAAATCGTTTTGAGCCTGAGATTCAAATTCCGATTCGATTCCCTCGTTCGTCACTTTTTACCGCGAACACCAACCTAGGGGCGTATGCGGCAAACCTCAGTCATACAAAAGTAGTGACAATGACTTGGAGGAAAAATATTTTGGATCATTCAGAAGGCCCATTGCGAAAGGTCCAACAACAACATAAAAAGAACATGAAATATGCGATATGTTATTCCGCCAAGGACAAATTATTCATCTTTCTCTCTTCCGCGTCAAAAACTTACTCCAGTGATCCATGATCTCATCTCTCCGTCTCACTGCTCATTTCTAGTTCTCAAATATGATACGTTTTGTTGTCAAGAATATGTATACTTTTTTTGAAACTAAAAAGAATACATATTCCATTTCAAACAAAAATACATATTGATTTTAAGAATAACAAGTTGAATTAGAAAATCAAATAAGTATGAATAAATTAAATAATATTTTTCAAATTTTTTTTTAGTTTTTTATTATATTTTTTAAAATTTGATTAATTAATTAATATTTTCTTTGTTTCACACTAAACATCCCTTTTAAAAGTAAATTTATTTTAATATGAATACCTTTTTAATATATAATTTTTTCAATTATACATTTTGATTATTATTAGTAAATATATTACTATTAAAAAATTATTTATTTTACATTTATGATTGTGAAAATACACAAATAATTAATAAATTTAGGTTAATAAATATTTTATGTCTAATGAATAATTATTGCATATCTTAATTGATATAAAAAAACTTAAAATTTTGAAATAGATGATTTATATGTTTTAGTTATTTTCAATTATATTTTAACATGGTTAAAATTTGAGGTGTTGTCTAATGGTAAGAGTTAGGTCTTGTAATTTTAATTTATTATGTTCAAATTCCTTCAAAGATGATTTAATTGATCACTTAAATTAATAAAATAGAAGCCATTTCCTCCAAAAAATTTAAAAAACAATTAACATAATAAGCCAGACTTTTAATTATAAGATCAATCATTTTTATTTACATTCCATTCCATAAGAAAATATAGTACATTTTACGGTATACATATTCAATAGAAAGTATGCCTCTTTTATAAGCCAATAAAATTGATTGCTTTGACGAATACAAATGATATTTAAGCATAATTATGGCTTCTATTGACTAAATGCTCCACAATTTCAAATCTTGTTCCCATATTTATTAACAAGACTCGATCAAAATTCAACAGAAATTAGTCAAAATACATCCCCAAACACAACATTATTATTCTACTTTTCCTTTCCCTTAAATAATGTCATTTAAAAAATAAATATTATTCAGCAAATAGTATATAGTTTTCATATTAATTTCCAGAATATGATCTTGTCATACGTTTGTATTCAAATACAAGCTATATTGTTCTATATTGTTTCTTGTTATCATGGTATCATAGTAATAAACCAAAAATATATAAAATGAGATATTGTAAATAATACTTAGAAATTCAAAAGACTCATATATTCTTCCTCAAAACTTATACATGTGTACATATATATAGAATTAGAAAATACTAGCTTATAGTATTATTACATATTCAAGAAACAAAAGAACTCATATTTGGAACTTTATTAGAAGAAGATGAAAAGGCAATGAAAAAGAGAAGCAACAAAATAAAAACAGGAACAAAGAGAAGCATCAAAGGTGGTGGTGGCAAAGGAGGCATCACCAAAGGTAGAATCAAAATGAACAAAGCCAAAAGAGTTAAAATCAAAACCGAGTACCTAATCATGCATCCATTATTACTACTACTAGTACTACTAGTCTTCTCTTTTGAAGCCACCTTGCTTTCTAACACCATCATTCTTGATCCTTAAAAAAACCACATTGAGAATCTAGTTAAGAAACCTCGGAGAGTGAAATGTGTGTTTTGTAAGAGTTTTGTAAGAATTTTGTAGGAATAGAAAATGAATGAAGGAATAATAAAGAAGAGAGATGAATGAGGATTTTATTGTTGTGTAGAAAATGACAAGGATGTTGAGGGACATAGTCTTATCATTGTAAATGCCAAAGGAGTCATTGTCTTTAAGATTAAAAAATGTCTTGGTTCAACCAACTTAAATGTACGTTGTATCAAAATAAAACTATCATGATTCAATGTGCAAGGTTATTTATTAATTTATTTATATGACTTTATTTACCCACTTTAATGGGACCCATTTGGCTTTTTTAGTTTTCAAATTGGTAAATGGGAGGACTTAAAAGGTTATAATTTATCTTGTTGCTTAACGTAAAGTTAATTGGTGTTAGAATTTTTTGTTACTATGAGTGTGATGTCAATAGCATGAATCATTGTCATGACATGTGCAAGTTAGGGAAACATTGTGAAACTGTAAATTTACGTTTTGCTGTTTTCTTATAAGCAACGCCATATTGGTCCATATATGTGTCAACAGCTTTTACTATGGAAATTTGCTTGTCTCCAAGAAGAATTTCCGACACATTCATTGTATTGTAAGCATATATCCTCCATTTGTAATTTGGAGGACAAAACGTCCAAGGCTATCTTAGACTAAGTATTGTTGGAGATTCTCTATCACTATGAGAAAAATACTAGTTTATTTGATGAAAAATTCCTATAAAACTAATAAAAACAATTGTGTAAGTAGATCAAAGATTAGCCATTTGAGAGTCTTGGAAACTTGTAAGTCTAGTACCTAGAAAACTCTTGTAATAGTGTTTCGTTATGAAATCAAAATTGATATCGAAATATATTAGTAAAATTAGTCCTTCAACGTTTGTTGACGTATTATTTAAAATCTTTGTTGATCAATATATAGAAAAAATAAATTTTGAGATTGTCAAAACTAAAATGTCCGGTTTGAACAGATCGTTGTATTAGATTTACCGATTCATTTTTTAGATATGTTTATTTAATATTAGAATATTAAATATATATTTATTTAAAAATAGTCTAAATTATTTTAGAATATATTATAATAATTTATAATATGTTATTTTAATAATTATTGGATTTTATTTTGGGCTTTGTACGTTGGGTTTTAATAATTATAAATATTTATATCTTCTAATTATTAAAAGATGATAATCTTAGAGTTTACATAAAAAAAAAATACAACAAAGGATTTAGGGTCTTCTCAAAAGAAAAATTTAGAAAGGTAAATATTTTGGGAAACCTTTGAAGATATCTAAGGGGATGGGGAAATATCTGTTTACATCTTAAGTTTGTATGTTTACATTATTCAAAATTATAGAGGTTGGGAAACACTTGGGTCGAAAATAGGGTTTATTCTTGGGCGCCTCAGGGTTGTTCTTGTTGGAAACTATAAAGGCGAATATTATTTTCGTGTAACTCATGTGTAATCTTTGTAACAATTTTTTCTAACTATAGTGAATTGGAGAGCTACTCTCTCCCCTAGAGTAAATCCTTTGATCAAACTGGGTAAACAAACATTCCGTCTTTTCTCATCTTATTCTGTTATAATATTTACTTATGGGTTATTATTGCTAAAGGCCATTTATTTTGTTTGTTATTGTTTTTTGCCTTAATTATCAAAGTGTTGATTAAAATTGAAAATTTTCATTATCACAACAACGTTCAAGTAAATTAAATAGTCCAAGACTAATATAGTGAAAAATGGATATCAGAAAAGTGTATCTTGAATCTCAATAATTTCGCTATTTTTCAATATTAAATTTTGTTCTCTATACTATAATATAATACCTTTTATTCATGGACATCTATTTTAGGTATAATAAAATTCCAATGTACAAGAAGGACCGGATAAGACAATATTCATGACGGAAGACACAAGTTACATGTACAATGTTATGATTTGGTTTGAAAAATATATAGGTGCAACATACTAGAGAATGAAGAAAAAAATCTCTATGAAAGAGAGTGACGACATGCTAGAATTGTATATCACATCAATAGAAAACGGGGCTTAACTTGGGGAAGTGCATGTTCAGAAATATGACTAGTAAGTCCTTAGGATTCCACCTCACAAAAGGGAAATTGAAGCAAATCTAGACAAGTGCGATGCAACCATCAAGATGGAAACTCCATTTAGAAAAGAAAGAATGATAAAGTTGGACGATATGCTTATGACCTTCAACATATTTATCTCTAAATGCCCCAACACATTATTCCATTTTATAGACTCGCGGGGAAGGAAATGCAGTTCAAATGGATGCTAAAGTGAAATTAAGCCTTCACACAATCGAAACTCACTATCTCCAACCCATTGTCCTGTCAAAACCTATCATTGGGGAGATTTAATTCATTTATCTACCAGTATCAATAAAAGAAGTGAGTGTTTTCCATATGGGAGAGGTGGCTCAAAAAAACATTGATCTATTTTATGTCCAAGAAATTAGCAGGTTTTGAAGCCTGCTATTGGAAGGACTCTAGTGATAACTTTGTGTAAACTAAGACACTAATTTCTACCTCATTCAATAGTGATTAATGAAAAACCTTTGAAGTCAGTGCTCTTCTGAGTAGACTTGATAAGAAAAGATAACATAATGTTCTATTTAGATTTCATAGTTTGATATTTATTTTTATCCTAAAAAGGCCCTTACAGCCTAAACATTTGTCAATTTCCTTGTTAACTTTGACCACACCTGAACCATGCACAAAAGGGACCGCATTCATAGACAATAGCAATATGGAGGTCGAGTTAGACTCATCCTAGAGAGTAGGGGTTGTAGTGTAATTTTTTCTTCCTTTAGACTTATCCACAACAAATAATTAAGCTAAATACAAAATTTTCATTGTCGAACTTACTTTTACATCAATTATGTCAATGATAACTCACAAGCTAAAGATCCACTAATCTATAAGTATGCATTCATGATAAAGAAAACTCAGTTCATTCATGGCATATGAGATACCACTTGTGCAAAGAAAAGATAATACAAGGCATATTTTCCTATCAAAATAGGCGGCACAAAGATGGAAATCATCAACCATTATTTCATCTAAAAAAATCATTGAGAGACCCAGCCAGTCTACAACTTTCACTGTGGCTATTGTAACAATGGAAGCAACATAGCCATCATGGATTACCTTGATCATGTCATAAATCAAGTAAGAAAATTTTCCAATTGATCCCATGGAGCCAAACTCATTAAAATTAGAGTATATACATACTCCATTATAGGTGGAAACTATGTATAAGATGTCTTTACAACCTCCCCCCTCCCGTTTTAAAGTTATTAGAACATGATGAAGCCATATACATCCTCGCTAAAGTCCACGGGGCTATATCTAGACAATATCTCACAGGATGGGCATTGATAGAAAAATGTCCTTAGAGCAAGATACTATTGGTCTCAATGGTCTATAATGCTAAGGAATATGTGATGAAGTATGAAAGGCGCCATAAGCATGGAGACATCTATATTTCTCCTTCTTATGAACATATCCATAATCATTTTCTCATTGGGGAAAGGACATAATAGGTCATTTCTCAATAGCTCCAAGACAATTAAAGAAGAAGAAGAAGAAGATGAAGATGATGATGATGATGGTGATGAAGACAAATAAGAAGAAATTTCTAAGCCAAAAAGTACTCTTTTCTTCCACTTCTTTCATAGTTATTGTGACATCGTTAAAGATATCATCATTATGAACCCTCCAAATAGACCTTAAAACAACATAAATCATTGCAAAACAATCTCTACACTTAGCCCTATCACATAAAGAGAAGAAGTACTCAAGAAAATGTCTATGATCATTAGGAATAGTCACATAACAACCTAACCATAAAAGATCCTATACCATGGTAACAAAACTAACTCACAAGTAACAAAAAGTTGAGAAACCAACTCAACAAGACCCCCCATAAAAGAGATAAGAGATCACATTAGAATCAACAATCACTCTATTTGAATGAATTCTCCCTAGAAGAGAGTCTAACTTGAAAAATTATTATAAAAACACGTTAGAAATGGCTCGACTGACCTAGATTAAGGGGACAGTCGAGTTCTCAACCACATCAAAGGACGAAGAAGGTCTAAAGAGGTCTATTTGAAAACTTTCTACACATAAGAAACACTAAATTAACATTGCGTTATCATTAAAACCAAATTAAAAGGTATTGTTCTTTAAACCAAATTGATTTAGTAACATATAATTACTAAGTTTTATATTAATCATAATCTTTTTGTAGATACAAATTTTTCAATTGTTGGTTGTGTTTAGATACACTTGCCAAATATCTATAAAATACCTAAATTATTATTTTTTATAAGAGCACTAACAAATGACACGGACCATATAAATGACGTTTCGAAAGTAGAGAAATATGTAAATTAATTTGAAAAAATATGTGATACAAGTAAAGTAATTTCATGCTGTCACTCACAACCACAATCACTGTTTAATTTTTTTAAAAAAAACAATATTGTAGGTTATTGGTTTAATTTTTTTTTAAAAAATAATATTGTAGGTTATTGATTTGTTATTTGATGACAATATAAAACTATTTTATAATGTAAGTGCATATTAAATTTTAAGGTGATATATATCACATATCCACCTAAAACTTTAAGATGATATGTGTGTGAGTTCTTTCATTTATAAAGTATTCATTCTTCCATTTTCAAACTAATGTGAGACTTCTTCTTCACATTTGATTCTCGACAAAACTCAATTAATTTTAAAACAAGTTAAACATCTCATTATTCAACAAATTGAAAATAGTCATATTATTTTCAAGTCTCACACGACCAATATATAGAAAATTATCAAATAAATAAGTAGTTCTTACTAGTTCTTTAAAAACGAATCAAGAAGCCTTAACAAGAATATCAGCCTCTAGCTTCCACAATAAAGTCCATGTCAACTAGGCAATGGTTATATTCATACCTTTTTTTTTTTGTGGTAAATTACGTACTTAATTATAACTATTTAATTACTATATAAAAACGAACAACTTCAGTGGTTTATTCGTATAGCATGATATATGACTTAGAGCCTGTGGAATCGTATCTACTTGACAATTAAAAACAAAAAACAGGAATGATATTAAGGGTCTGAAAACATCAAGTTTTCTCGAATTGTTCAATGTATCAGTGAACTGGATATATACTTTACGTCAACAACTAGAATTAGTTTAATCAATCGTAAATGAAATGAGCTCCCTAAGTTTTCAATTCCAAGTTTTATAGTTTAAAATTCGAACTTTGAATACAGCTAAGTCAAGTTGTAGATATGGCTCCGTGAATTCCAACGAGAGACTAAAATTTTAATTATATTGATTTGTGTCCATGCTCTTCCAACCCCAACTTAATTATATCTTATTATAGATCCTATATTTTGTTTCATAATCGCTTGGCAGGCTTAACATATATAACCCAATTGAATAATATTTTCATGATATACACTTATATATATATATATATATATATATATATATATATATATATATATATATATATATATATATATATATATATATATATATATATATATATATATATATATATATATATATATTATGACTAGTTTGCATTTTTGATGGAAAGAATGATAACAAGATTTCCAGAAGTTCTGGAAGGAATGATAACAAGGTTTCCAGAAGTTCGGAAGGAATGGTTCAGAAGTTCTGTTAAGAGTGATTCAGAAGTTCTATTACAAAGAGGAGTTTTACATCATACAATAACACTCTCTCGTAGCCACCTATATATATAGCCATAACTCTATGGATAAGATGGTTTGCTAAGAATGAGAAGAGATTGCAGCTCAATGACTCACAAGCTTATTATACAATAAACCACTAAGGCCAAATACACTAATACTCCCCCTCAAGATCAGTGCGGAGACATGGATTCTGCAGTGATCTTGCAAGTTGGAACAACAACAACTTTGAGTTTGCTCCTGAGATCTTTGAACGCAGAGCTGGAGAGAGGCTTAGTGAGCATGTCATCCAGTTGTGCAGAAGTTGTTACATGTTGGATTCGAAGTTTATTTGCCACAACTCTCTCATGAACAAAATGTATATCCAACTCAATGTGTTTAGTGCGAGCGTGCAACACAGGATTATGACTCAGTAAGACAGCACTAACGTTGTCACCAAGCAGAGTTGGAGGGAAGCATTTCACCTGTAACTCAGTGAGTAGTGATTGCAGTCAGAGTAACTCGGTTGTAGTATGCGCCAATGCCCTATACTCCGCTTCAGCACTCGAGCAAGCTACAAGAGTTTGTTTCTTGGAGCTCCACGAGATCAAGTTGGGTCCACCAAATATGCACATGCCAAAAGTTGATCTTCTGTCGTCTGGATCGTTCGCCCAATCTGAATCACTATATGCTCTTACTGGCAGCGCTTGAGTAGCAATAGCAGGTGAAAAAAGCAAACCATGCGTAGCAAATTCACTGAGATATCTGAGTATGCGTTTAACCATGCTCCACTGGCTGTTTAAGGGGTTAGCCATGAACTGACAAGCTTTATTCACACAATAAGCAATATCTGGTCGTGTCAAAGTGATATACTACAGGGCTCCAACAATTGATCTGTAAATTAAAGGATCTTGCATTTTATCCGTGCCAAACTTGCTAGGTTTATAACTGCTGAGCATAGGAACAACTACACCATTTGCTTCTTCCATGTTTACTCTACTAAGCAGATCCCTTATATATTTAGTTTGAGTAAGAACCAACGTGCCATTGTGCTGATATTTTACTTCAAGGCCATGAAAGTATTATGGTCTGCCAAGTTTCTTCAGAGCAAATTCACTGTGAAGCTTGGATATAACTTTGTGAAATTAATGGAGCAGAAGAACCTGTGACAAGTATATCATCCACATATACCAAGACATATAGAGTGACTCCTTGATGATTATACACAAACAAGGAATGATCACATTTACTTGCCACAAACCCAAACTGGAAGAGTGTCTTGTTCAACTTCTCATACCAGGAACTAAGAGTCTGTTTAAGCCCATACAAAGCTCTATTCAATTTGCAGAAAAGATATTTGTTGGTAGATTCAAAACCTGGTGGTTGACTCATGTACACTTCTTCTTCAAGAGAGACATTCAGGAAAGCATTGTTAACATCAATTTGTTGAACATCCCATTGATATGTGAGAGCCAAAGTAAGTAGAACTTTGATAGTAGCAGGTTTGATGACAGGAGAAAATGTTTCATGATAATCAAAACCATATTGTTGACTGAACCCTTTAGCAACCAACCTAGCTTTGTATTTGTTGAGTGAGCCATCAGAATTTTCTTTCACCTTAAACATCCATTTGCATCATATTGCCTTTATGTGAGAAGGAAGAGTGGTGAGAGTCCAAGTATGTTTTTTCATTAGAGCATTGTACTCTTGCTGCATAGCTTCAAACCAGTGAGGTTGAGACAGAGCCTGTTTAACTGTGACAGGTTCAGTATGTGCTAGAAAGAGTCTGGGTTTTAAACTACCAGTTTTGCCTCTGGTTACCATGGGATGAATATTGGTTGAAAAACCAGATTTTGGCACTGTGTCATGAATGGAGGGAGATAGTTCATACTCAGTGGACACAAGAGGAGAGTTGTTAATGGCCTGTGTGGGAAGAGATACATGAGCAGACTCACTTTGGTCTAAGGAAGTTGCAGATTCAATAGGCAAGGAAGTATTGTTTTGACCATTGGAGATGTCTTTTAGAGTATAAGGAGAATTATCAGGTGAGGGCTGCTGTGTAGAGTTATCAATGCTGTTTTGAATGTCAGCATGATCTAATACATCTAGAGACTAAGCATGGCTAGACTGACAAGACTGACTAACTACAGTATTTTCAAAAGTATTTCTGTACACCATAAATCTAGACATAGAAAGATCATTATCAGAACATGAAGTGCTTGACTGACTCGTTCCACCAGAGGGAAACAAAGTAGTAAAAGGGTATTTTGCTTCATCAAGGACAACATCCTTTGAGATATAAATCTTGTCTTCTTTACTGATAAGTGCCAAAATGTAGTTATTTTGTATATACATTTTGTAGCACTTATCCGTTCTTTTGTTGATATTCTTCGAATAAATCCCCCGCTTTTAGTATATTTGTGTACATAATAGAATAAATGAGTTTTTGTGTAAATATTGTATCATTTGATAGTTTTTCATCTCTTTTATAGGTATTCATTCATAATTGGAGCATTGAGTAATAAAGGTCAAAGGCTAAGCTTCAAGAGTGCGATTTTGCACAATACGTCATCGAATAAAGCTCAAATTCAACATAATAAAAATCATCAATTTGGTTGATATTTCTTATGGTTGGATAGAGAATTGAATAAGCTTTCCAACGCTTCAAACCGGGCTCAATTCCGAGTTACGGTTCTCAAGATATGGCAAAAATAAAATGCTGAAAATAGCAGACCGCGCTTAGCGCGAATACCGCGCTTAGCGCGCCCTGCGACATCAGAATTCTTTAAAAGGGGCTAAAAACACTTTTTTAGGTTATGGGTTGGGTATTTTTGAGTCCCAACACCATCAACATCATATTTTTGATAGATTTGCTTGGAAAACAACATTGGAGCTTGCATTTTGATGATCCGGAGTCGAATCCCTCGTCGATTGGTGTTGACAAACCAAGAAATGTTTGGTTCCTCTTCTTCTCTTCTCTTTGTAATCTCTTTTGTTGGGTTTTGTATGTATATCTACTCTAACTCATGTATATTTGTCGCCCTTGGCATTATATAAAGCTTGCTTTACGAATTTGTGTTGGTGATTGTCTTAGGTTTTTACTCTATGTTAGGGATTTGAGCTTTGCTAGAGATAGATCACTTAGATTCTCACCTAGGATGATTATCTGTTAGTTTCTGAATGCTAGAAATGGGTTTAGATCTGACATTCACTATAGAGTATCTGAACTTAATGCCTCTGCGTTGGTGAAGTATGCTAGAGATGGGTATGGAGGTGACGCAGTTGACTCATGTGTTGTCGAGATAGGCAAAACATGGCTATTGAGATGATTTAGGAGGATTCTCAATTTGGGTTAGGAATAGCTTAGGTTGTGAGAGGTATGTGATGACACGGACGAGTAACGTAGGCCGAGTATAACATGGGTGGTAGATTTAAGTCTGTGACGGGTAGTTTACATTCGCTCCGGACAAGCTGTCTATCCTTTATACTTTTTGTTCATTTACTTTTTGTCTTTTATTTTCGTTTCTTTTAATCTCAAACTCATTAACGGTAGAATTGTCGAAAATCAATAACCAATCTCGTGGACACGATACGATATAACCTAACGGTATATATCACCGGTAAAATAAATACCAACTCTTTGCTTGCGCTATACAAAGAACAAAATGACGTCGTTGCCGGGGATTGGTTTTATTGTTTCTGTATTGCGATAATTCCGTTGTTTTTGAGTTTTGTAATTATTGTATATGTTGTATAGACTTTGTATATGAACTTGTATATGTTACTTGTACATGTTATGTGTTTACTTTCCATACATGTAAATATTTGTGATTTTCTTAGTTTTCATGTGATGTTGTGAATTGTCTCGTACTCGTAACGTTTGTTGTGTGGTTGTTAGGACACTTTCTTTAGGTTTGCGCGGTGTGACAATACCATGGCATGACGAGAGGAGGTTACTAGTGCTCACACAATAAAGGCGTCGAGCTTACGACGTAAAACAAGCATGTTTTTGTTTGTTTATGTTTATGTTGTTTGGTGGCTTATGTTTTAACAAGTTGAAATAGGACTTGTTCTTAATTTTAAATCTTCACTTTTCAACTTGTTAATTCATTTTCACCAAGTTTTTGTATTGTTATTTGCTTTAGTTTTGTTATGTCAATTTGTTATTTTCCACAAGTTTGTAGTGTTTTAGCTTGTGGAAGTGTGTATGTATTGTAAATATGGTTTAGATGTGTAAATGAGATTGTATAGGTGTGTAAGTGGAGCTTGCATAGCAATTGCACCTGTTGCTGTCATTTTTCTGCAACTGGTGTAGCGCGCTTAGCGCGCTCTGCTATGCAGGGCCAGTGAATTCTTTTAAAATTTCACTTGGTTTTCCTTTTTCCCACTTTCACCAAGGCTTTTTGTATTGAATAAAATTAGTATTGTTTTTCTAATTCTTTTGTTGTTGTTTGGACTCAAATTTTGGTTTGTTAGTTTAAGGTTGCATTTGGCGATTTTCCGAGTTTGATCATTTCAACTCGCGGATGTATGATAATGATAGTTTTCAAAGTTGCTACATGTCAGGTACTCGTTTATCACTTTCTATAGCATAACATGTTTAGGAAATTTATCATTTGTATAATTACCATGCTATTCATTCTTTTTGCATTACTTGCTCATGAATTGAATCACTTTAGTTCCTCTTTTTATCCATAAATGTGAGGAAGCTTTCCATTGTTTACATATGATAGTCCACATTCTTGTTTTAACTGGATTTTATTATGCTTAATCTTTTGTTTTGTGTTGATTGTATGATTTCAAGAAAATGATCAAGGCATTTTGTTGATTTTGAGCATAACTACCTTGGCCAAATATTCAATTCACCTTGTGAGTGTGTGAACCTTTGTTAGCCCCTTTGAGCTTTTATCAATATCCATTTTTATTTGAACTTGATGCTTGTCTATGAGTGTCAATTCACCTTTTTTGTATGAATGTTGATTTCTTTGTTTCTTGAACCCTCAACTACATGTTGTTGTATGAATTTTTACCTTGCCTTAGAAAGTAGGGAGTATTCACATAATGATGTTGGTTGAATTCAAGTTGGGGAGAGGAATGTTTATGTACTTATATTGTGGTTGGTATGAGGTAAAGAAGAAAAAAAGAAAGAAAAAAAAAAGTGAAAAAGAAAGATTAAAAAAAGAAAGAAAAAATAGAAAAGCTTTGAAAAAGAAAAACAAAAAGAGTAGGAATAATGTTATGTTAATAAGTGAGGTGTGTTTGGTGTGAAATTTGTGATGAAGAATAAGTTTGATTGAAATTATATTGTTTGGAACTTTGTTAGTTGATCACTCCCTTAGGTTTAGGCAAGTTTTTGTTTCGATTAGCTTTAGGACTTATCACTTGTTTGTTAACCAAGCCACATTACAACCTTGAAAAGCCCTTGTGATTCTTGCATTTGTATTTTCAATACGTTTTTGGATGAATGTATAATTTAGTCTATTGTTTGCAAGATTGTGGAGGAGTGTTTTTTATCTCTCACCTTTGTGTGTTGTTCATCTACCGATGAATTTTTTCTAGGTGTGATTCATGATTGAGCTTGTTTTGTTTTAGAATGTTTTGTATGATTTTTGTACTTAGGATTTGTTTCGTTCATATGTTGTCGTTGTAGTATAGTGGTAATTTTGTATTTGTCGTGTACGATTTCGTTTGAACCATACATTTGTTTTCCGTTTTAAAAACTTGTTGATTCGTGATTATTTGATTATCATTCTTTAGTTTCTTTAAGTTTACTTGACTTTGTTTGAGGACAAACAATGTGTCAAGTTGGGGAGAGTTGATAAGTGCCAAAATGTAGTTATTTTGTATATACATTTTGTGGCACTTATCCGTTCTTTTGTTGATATTCTTCGAATAAATCCCCCGCTTTTAGTATATTTGTGTACATAATAGAATAATTGAGTTTTTGTGTAAATATTGTATCATTTGATAGTTTTCATCTCTTTTATAGGTATTCATTCATAATTGGAGCATTGAGTAATAAAGGTCAAAGGCTAAGCTTCAAGAGTGCGATTTTGCACAATACGTCATCGAATAAAGCTCAAATTCAACATAATAAAAATCATCAATTTGGTTGATATTTCTTATGGTTGGATAGAGAATTGAATAAGCTTTCCAACGCTTCAAACCGGGCTCAATTCCGAGTTACGGTTCTCAAGATATGGCAAAATAAAATCTGAAAATAGACGCGCTTAGCGAATACGCGGCGCCCTGCGACATCAGAATTCTTTAAAAGGGGCTAAAAACACATTTTTAGGTTATGGGTTGGGTATTTTTGAGTCCCAACACCATCAACATCATATTTTTGATAGATTTGCTTGGAAAACAATATTGGAGCTTGCATTTTGATGATCCGGAGTCGAATCCCTCGTCGATTGGTGTTGACAAACCAAGAAATGTTTGGTTCCTCTTCTTCTCTTCTCTTTGTAATCTCTTTTGTTGGGTTTTGTATGTATATCTACTCTAACTCATGTATATTTGTCGCCCTTGGCGTTATATAAAGCTTGCTTTACGAATTTGTGTTGGTGATTGTCTTAGGTTTTTACTCTATGTTAGGAATTTGAGCTTTGCTAGAGATAGATCGCTTAGATTCTTACCTAGGATGATTATCTGTTAGTTTCTGAATGCTAGAAATGGGTTTAGAGCTGACATTCACTATAGCGTATCTGAACTTAATGCCACTGCGTTGGTGAAGTATGCCAGAGATGGGTATGGAGGTGACGCAGTTGACTCCTGTGTTGTCGAGATAGGCAAAACATGGCTATTGAGATGATTTAGGAGGATTCTCAATTTGGGTTAGGAATAGCTTAGGTTGTGAGAGGTATGTGATGACACGGACGAGTAACGTAGGCCGAGTATAACATGGGTGGTAGATTTAAGTCTGTGACGGGTAGTTTACATTCGCTCCGGACAAGCTGTCTATCTTTTATACTTTTTGTTCAATTACTTTTTGTCTTTTATTTTCGTTTCTTTTAATCTCAAACTCATTAACGGTAGAATTGTCGAACGACGAATCAATAACCAATCTTTGTGGACACGATACGATATAACCTAACCGGTATATATCACCCGGTAAAAATAAATACCAACTCTTTGCTTGCCGCTATACCGCAGCAACAAAATGACGTCGTTGCCGGGGATTGGTTTTATTGTTTCTGTATTGCGATAATTCCGTTGTTTTTGAGTTTTGTAATTATTGTATATGTTGTATAGACTTTGTATATGAACTTGTATATGTTACTTGTACATGTTATGTGTTCACTTTCCATACATGTAAATATTTGTGATTTTCTTAGTTTTCATGTGATGTTGTGAATTGTCTCGTACTCGTAACGTTTGTTGTGTGGTTGTTAGGACACTTTCTTTAGGTTTGCACGGTGTGGCAATACCATGGCATGACGAGAGGAGGTTACTAGTGCTCACACAATAAAGGCGTCGAGCTTACGACGTAAAACAAGCATGTTTTTGTTTGTTTATGTTTATGTTGTTTGGTGGCTTATGTTTTAACAAGTTGAAATAGGACTTGCTCTTAATTTCAAAATTTCACTTTTCAACTTGTTAATTCATTTTCACCAAGTTTATGTATTGTTATTTGCTTTAGTTTTGTTATGTCAATTTTTTATTTTCCACAAGTTTGTAGTGTTTTAGCTTGTGGAAGTGTGTATGTATTGTAAATATGGTTTAGATGTGTAAATGAGATTGTATAGGTGTGTAAGTGGAGCTTGCATAGCAATTGCACCTGTTGCTGTCATTTTTCTGCAACTGGTGTAGCGCGCTTAGCGCGCTCTGCTATGCAGGGCCAGTGAATTCTTTTAAAATTTCACTTGGTTTTCCTTTTTCCCACTTTCACCAAGGCTTTTTGTATTGAATAAAATTAGTATTGTTTTTCTAATTCTTTTGTTGTTGTTTGGACTCAAATTTTGGTTTGTTAATTTAAGGTTGCAATTGGCGATTTTCCGAGTTTGATCATTTCAACTCGCGGATGTATGATAATGATAGTTTTCAAAGTTGCTACATGTCAGGTACTCGTTTATCACTTTCTATAGCATAACATGTTTAGGAAATTTATCATTTGTATAATTACCATGCTATTCATTCTTTTTGCATTACTTGCTCATGAATTGAATCACTTTAGTTCCTCTTTTTATCCATAAATGTGAGGAAGCTTTCCATTGTTTACATATGAGAGTCCACATTCTTGTTTTAACTGGATTTTATTATGCTTAATCTTTTGTTTTGTGTTGATTGTATGATTTCAAGAAAATGATCAAGGCATTTTGTTGATTTTGAGCATAACTACCTTGGCCAAATATTCAATTCACCTTGTGAGTGTGTGAACCTTTGTTAGCCCCTTTGAGCTTTTATCAATATCCATTTTTATTTGAACTTGATGCTTGTCTATGAGTGTCAATTCACCTTTTTTGTATGGATGTTGATTTCTTTGTTTCTTGAACCCTCAACTACATGTGGTTGTATGAATTTTTACCTTGCCTTAGAAAGTAGGGAGTATTCACATAATGATGTTGGTTGAATTCAAGTTGGGGAGAGGAATGTTTATGTACTTATATTGTGGTTGGTATGAGGTAAAGAAGAAAAAAAGAAAGAAAAAAAAAGTGAAAAAGAAAGATTAAAAAAAGAAAGAAAAAATAGAAAAGCTTTGAAAAAGAAAAACAAAAAGAGTAGGAATAATGTTATGTTAATAAGTGAGGTGTGTTTGGTGTGAAATTTGTGATGAAGAATAAGTTTGATTAAAATTATATTGTTTGGAACTTTGTGAGTTGATCACTCCCTTAGGTTTAGGCAAGTTTTTGTTTCGATTAGCTTTAGGACTTATCACTTGTTTGTTAACCAAGCCACATTACAACCTTGAAAAGCCCTTGTGATTCTTGCATTTGTATTTTCAATACGTTTTTGGATGAATGTATAATTTAGTCTATTGTTTGCAAGATTGTGGAGGAGTGTTTTTTATCTCTCACCTTTGTGTGTTGTTCATCTACCGATGAATTTTTTCTAGGTGTGATTCATGATTGAGCTTGTTTTGTTTTAGAATGTTTTGCATGATTTTTGTACTTAGGATTTGTTTCGTTCATATGTTGTCGTTGTAGTATAGTGGTAATTTTGTATTTGTCGTGTACGATTTCGTTTGAACCATACATTTGTTTTCCGTTTTAAAAACTTGTTGATTCGTGATTATTTGATTATCATTCTTTAGTTTCTTTAAGTTTACTTGACTTTGTTTGAGGACAAACAATGTGTCAAGTTGGGGAGAGTTGATAAGTGCCAAAATGTAGTTATTTTGTATATACATTTTGTGGCACTTATCCGTTCTTTTGTTGATATTCTTCGAATAAATCCCCCGCTTTTAGTATATTTGTGTACATAATAGAATAATTGAGTTTTTGTGTAAATATTGTATCATTTGATAGTTTTCATCTCTTTTATAGGTATTCATTCATAATTGGAGCATTGAGTAATAAAGGTCAAAGGCTAAGCTTCAAGAGTGCGATTTTACACAATACGTCATCGAATAAAGCTCAAATTCAACACAATAAAAATCATCAATTTGGTTGATATTTCTTATGGTTGGATAGAGCATTGAATAAGCTTTCCAACGCTTCAAACCGGGCTCAATTCCGAGTTACGGTTCTCAAGATATGGCAAAAATAAAATGCTGAAAATAGCAGACCGCGCTTAGCGCGCCCTGCGACATCAAAATTCTTTAAAAGGGGCTAAAAACACATTTTTAGGTTATGGGTTGGGTATTTTTGAGTCCCAACACCATCAACATCATATTTTTGATAGATTTGCTTGGAAAACAACATTGGAGCTTGCATTTTGATGATCCGGAGTCGAATCCCTCGTCGATTGGTGTTGACAAACCAAGAAATGTTTGGCTCCTCTTCTTCTCTTCTCTTTGTAATCTCTTTTGTTGGGTTTTGTATGTATATCTACTCTAACTCATGTATATTTGTCGCCCTTGGCGTTATATAAAGCTTGCTTTACGAATTTGTGTTGGTGATTGTCTTAGGTTTTTACTCTATGTTAGGGATTTGAGCTTTGCTAGAGATAGATCGCTTAGATTCTTACCTAGGATGATTATCTGTTAGTTTCTGAATGCTAGAAATGGGTTTAGAGCTGACATTCACTATAGAGTATCTGAACTTAATGCCTATGTGTTGGTGAAGTATGCCAGAGATGGGTATGGAGGTGACGCAGTTGACTCCTGTGTTGTCGAGATAGGCCAGACATGGCTATTGAGATGATTTAGGAGGATTCTCAATTTGGGTTAGGAATAGCTTAGGTTGTGAGAGGTATGTGATGACACGGACGAGTAACGTAGGCCGAGTATAACATGGGTGGTAGATTTAAGTCTGTGACGGGTAGTTTACATTCGTTCTGGACAAGCTGTCTATCCTTTATACTTTTTGTTCATTTACTTTTTGTCTTTTATTTTCGTTTCTTTTAATCTCAAACTCATTAACGGTAGAATTGTCGAACGACGAATCAATAACCAATCTCTGTGGATACGATACGATATAACCTAACCGGTATATATCACCCGGTAAAAATAAATACCAACTCTTTGCTTGCCGCTATACCGCCACAACATTTACTAAGACACTTGTGACCTTTATGCTGAGGAGATACACCTAAATAAACACACTTAGGGCTTCTGAGCTGGAGTTGGTTCTTATTGAAAGGTCTAAGATGAGGAAAACAAAGACAGCCAAAAACTTTTATGCCTTTATAATCAAGAATGGTGTTAAACAAAGCATGAAAAGGAGACGCGAATGCTGGAAAATTAGATGTGGGAAGTCTATTTAAAAGATACAATGCCTGAGTAAAGTTATGATCCCAAAATTCAATAGGAATATTAGCATGAGCTAAAATTGTTAACCTCGTCTCTACTATGCTTCTGTGTCTTCTTTCCACAGTGTCATTTTGGTGTGAAGTGTGTGGACAGGTAAATCTATGAATTATGCCTTTCTCATTCAAATTTTTTGTCAGAGGTCGAAATTCTCCCGCAAAATCATTCTGAACAACTTTTACTGGTACTTGAAACTGAGTTTGAACATAGGTGAGAAATTGGGTAAAGCAACTTAAAGCTTCAAATTTTCGTTTTAGAAAATACACCCAAGTGTACTTGGTGTAAGTGTCAACAACAACCATATAGTACAAATAGCCTTGACTAGAAGGATTGGGAGATGGTCCCCATAAATCAATATGTACAAGTTCAAAAGGTTTAGAATAAACAGTTGTGGATAAAGGTGCATAAAAAATGTGAGATTTTCCAACATTACAATAACTACAACAATCAATATTATCTTTATTGGATGAAGCAATATTACAGATTTTCAATATAGACTTGAGATTTACAGAATTTGAATGTCCTAACCTATTATGCGAAACAGGCAATTTATTATAGGCAGAATTTGAAAGAACTTGAGAATGATCTCTGGTGGACAAGCTAACAACATTTGCAACTGGAGATTCCACTGACTGGGAAGAGAAGCTATAGAGACCACTAGTATCCACAAATCCTTCTAAAAGAACCTCCTTAGATACCTGAGATTTGATGAAACAGATGTTAGCATGGAATTCAAAACACACATTATTATCTTGAGAAAATGATAAGTGCCAAAATGTAGTTATTTTGTATATACATTTTGTGGCACTTATCCGTTCTTTTGTTGATATTTAGTTGAATAATCCCCCGCTTTTAGTATATTTGTGTACATAATAGAATTATTGAGTTTTTGTGTAAATATTGTATCATTTGATAGTTTTTCATCTCTTTTATAGGTATTCATTCATAATTGGAGCATTGAGTAATAAAGGCCAAAGGCTAAGCTTCAAGAATGCGATTTTGCACAATACATCATCGAATAAAGCTCAAATTCAACACAATAAAAATCATCAATTTGGTTGATATTTCTTCATGGTTGGATAGAGCATTGAATAAGCTTTCCAACGCTTCAAACCGGCAATTCGAGTTACGGTTCTCAAGATACGCAAAAATTAAATGTTGAAAATAGCGAGCGCTTAGCGCAGCGCGCGCCGCATAATTCGTAAAGGGGCTCAAAACACATTTTTAGGTTATGGGTTGGGTATTTTTGAGTCCCAACACCATCACCTTCATATTTTTGATAGATTTGCTTGGAAAACAACATTGGAGCTTGCATTTTGATGATCCGGAGTCGAATCCCTCGTCGATTGGTGTTGACAAACCAAGAAATGTTTGGCTCCTCTTCTTCTCTTCTCTTTGTAATCTCTTTTGTTGGGTTTTGTATGTATATCTACTCTAACTCATGTATATTTGTCGCCCTTGGCGTTATATAAAGCTTGCTTTACGAATTTGTGTTGGTGATTGTCTTAGGTTTTTACTCTATGTTAGGGATTTGAGCTTTGCTAGAGATAGATCACTTAGATTCTCACCTAGGATGATTATCTGTTAGTTTCTGAATGCTAGAAATGGGTTTAGATCTGACATTCACTATAGAGTATCTGAACTTAATGCCTCTGCGTTGGTGAAGTATGCTAGAGATGGGTATGGAGGTGACGCAGTTGACTCATGTGTTGTCGAGATAGGCAAAACATGGCTATTGAGATGATTTAGGAGGATTCTCAATTTGGGTTAGGAATAGCTTAGGTTGTGAGAGGTATGTGATGACACGGACGAGTAACGTAGGCCGAGTATAACATGGGTGGTAGATTTAAGTCTGTGACGGGTAGTTTACATTCGCTCCGGACAAGCTGTCTATCCTTTATACTTTTTGTTCATTTACTTTTTGTCTTTTATTTTCGTTTCTTTTAATCTCAAACTCATTAACGGTAGAATTGTCGAACGACGAATCAATAACCAATCTTTGTGGACACGATACGATATAACCTAACCGGTATATATCACCCGGTAAAAATAAATACCAACTCTTTGCTTGCCGCTATACCGCAGCAACAAAATGACGTCGTTGCCGGGGATTGGTTTTATTGTTTCTGTATTGCGATAATTCCGTTGTTTTTGAGTTTTGTAATTATTGTATATGTTGTATAGACTTTGTATATGAACTTGTATATGTTACTTGTACATGTTGTGTTTACTTTCCATACTTGTACATAATTATGATTTTCTTAGTTTTCATGTGATGTTGTGAATTGTCTCGTACTCGTAACGTTTGTTGTGTGGTTGTTAGGACACTTTCTTTAGGTTTGCGCGGTGTGGCAATACCATGGCATGACGAGAGGAGGTTACTAATGCTCGCACAATAAAGGCGTCGAGCTTACGACGTAAAACAAGCATGTTTTTGTTTGTTTATGTTTATGTTGTTTGGTGGCTTATGTTTTAACAAGTTGAAATAGGACTTGTTCTTAATTTTAAATCTTCACTTTTCAACTTGTTAATTCATTTTCACCAAGTTTTTGTATTGTTATTTGCTTTAGTTTTGTTATGTCAATTTGTTATTTTCCACAAGTTTGTAGTGTTTTAGCTTGTGGAAGTGTGTATGTATTGTAAATATTGTTTAGATGTGTAAATGAGATTGTATAGGTGTGTAAGTGGAGCTTGCATAGCCTGCACTTCGCCATTTTTAATCGTGTGGCGCTAGCGCTTCTGCTGGCGTTTAGCACGCTCTGCTATGCAGGGCTAGTGAATTCTTTTCAAATTTCACTTGGTTTTCTTTTTTCCCACTTTCACCAAGGCTTTTTGTATTGAATAAAATGAGTATTGTTTTTCTAATTCTTTTGTTGTTGTTTGGACTCAAATTTTGGTTCGGTAACTTGAAGACTTTTGAGGTGATTTTCCGAGTTTGATCGTTTCAACTCGCGGATGTATGGTAATGATAGTTTTCAAAGTTGGTACATGTCGGTACTGCTTATCGCTTTCTATAGCATAACATGTTTAAGAAATTTATCATTTGTATAATTACCATGCTATTCATTCTTTTTGCATTACTTGCTCATGAATTGAATCACTTTATTCCCCTTTTTAACCATAAATGTGAGGAGGCTTTCCATTGTTTACATATGAGAGTCCACATTCTTGTTTTAACTAGATTTTATTATGCTTAATCTTTAGTTTTGTATTGATTGTATGATTGCAAGAAAATGATCAAGGCATTTTGTTGATTTTGAGCATAACTACCTTGGCTAAATATTCAATTCACCTTGTGAGTGTGTGATCCTTTGTTAGCCCCTTTGAACTTTATCAACATTCATTTTTATTTGAACTTGATGCTTGTCTATGAGTGTCAATTCACTTTTGTATGGATGTTGATTTCTTTGTTTCTTGAACCCTCAACTATATGTTGTTGTATGGATTTTTACCTTGCCTTAGAAAGTAAGGAGTATTCACACATTAATGTTGGTTGAATTCAAGTTGGGGAGAGGAATGTTTATGTGCTTATGTTGTGATTGATATGAGGTTGAGAAAAGAAAAAGAAAAAGAAAAAAAAGTGAAAAAGAAAGATTAGAAAAAGAAAGAAAAAAAAGAGAAAAGTTTTGAAAAAGAAAAACAAAAAGAGTAGGAATAATGTTATGTTAATAAGTGAGGTGTGTTTGGTGTGAAATTTGTGATGAAGAATAAGTTTGATTAAAATTATATTGTTTGGAACTTTGTGAGTTGATCACTCCCTTAGGTTTAGGCAAGTTTTTGTTTCGATTAGCTTTAGGACTTATCACTTGTTTGTTAACCAAGCCACATTACAACCTTGAAAAGCCCTTGTGATTCTTGCATTTGTATTTTCAATACGTTTTTGGATGAATGTATAATTTAGTCTATTGTTTGCAAGATTGTGGAGGAGTGTTTTTTATCTCTCACCTTTGTGTGTTGTTCATCTACCGATGAATTTTTTCTAGGTGTGATTCATGATTGAGCTTGTTTTGTTTTAGAATGTTTTGCATGATTTTTGTACTTAGGATTTGTTTCGTTCATATGTTGTCGTTGTAGTATAGTGGTAATTTTGTATTTGTCGTGTACGATTTCGTTTGAACCATACATTTGTTTTCCGTTTTAAAAACTTGTTGATTCGTGATTATTTGATTATCATTCTTTAGTTTCTTTAAGTTTACTTGACTTTGTTTGAGGACAAACAATGTGTCAAGTTGGGGAGAGTTGATAAGTGCCAAAATGTAGTTATTTTGTATATACATTTTGTGGCACTTATCCGTTCTTTTGTTGATATTCTTCGAATAAATCCCCCGCTTTTAGTATATTTGTGTACATAATAGAATAAATGAGTTTTTGTGTAAATATTGTATCATTTGATAGTTTTTCATCTCTTTTATAGGTATTCATTCATAATTGGAGCATTGAGTAATAAAGGTCAAAGGCTAAGCTTCAAGAGTGCGATTTTACACAATACGTCATCGAATAAAGCTCAAATTCAACACAATAAAAATCATCAATTTGGTTGATATTTCTTATGGTTGGATAGAGCATTGAATAAGCTTTCCAACGCTTCAAACCGGGCTCAATTCCGAGTTACGGTTCTCAAGATATGGCAAAAATAAAATGCTGAAAATAGCAGACCGCGCTTAGCGCGCCCTGCGACATCAGAATTCTTTAAAAGGGGCTAAAAACACATTTTTAGGTTATGGGTTGGGTATTTTTGAGTCCCAACACCATCAACATCATATTTTTGATAGATTTGCTTGGAAAACAACATTGGAGCTTGCATTTTGATGATCCGGAGTCGAATCCCTCGTCGATTGGTGTTGACAAACCAAGAAATGTTTGGCTCTCTTCTTCTTCTCTTTGTAATCTCTTTTGTTGGGTTTTGTATGTATATCTACTCTAACTCATGTATATTTGTCGCCTTGGCGTTATATAAAGCTTGCTTTACAATTTGTGTTGGTGATTGTCTTAGGTTTTACCTATGTTAGGGATTTGAGCTTTGCTAGAGATAGATCGCTTAGATTCTTACCTAGGATGATTATCGTTAGTTTCGAATGCTAGAAATGGGTTTAGAGTGACATTCACTATAGAGTATCCGAACTTAATGCCTATGTGTTGGTGAAGTATGCGGAGATGGGTATGGAGGTGATTGACTCTGTGTTGTCGAGATAGGCGAGACATGGCTATTGAGATGATTTAGGAGGATTCTCAATTTGGGTTAGGAATAGCTTAGGTTGTGAGAGGTATGTGATGACACGGACGAGTAACGTTAGGCCGAGTATAACATGGGTGGTAGATTTAAGTCTTTGACGGGTAGTTTACATTCGCTCCGGACAAGCTGTCTATCCTTTATACTTTTTGTTCATTTACTTTTTGTCTTTTATTTTCATTTCTTTTAATCTCAAACTCATTAACGGTAGAATTGTCGAACGACGAATCAATAACCAATCTCTGTGGATACGATACGATATAACCTAACCGGTATATATCACCCGGTAAAAATAAATACCAACTCTTTGCTTGCCGCTATACCGCCACAACATTTACTAAGACACTTGTGACCTTTATGCTGAGGAGATACACCTAAATAAACACACTTAGGGCTTCTGAGCTGGAGTTGGTTCTTATTGAAAGGTCTAAGATGAGGAAAACAAAGACAGCCAAAAACTTTTATGCCTTTATAATCAAGAATGGTGTTAAACAAAGCATGAAAAGGAGACGCGAATGCTGGAAAATTAGATGTGGGAAGTCTATTTAAAAGATACAATGCCTGAGTAAAGTTATGATCCCAAAATTCAATAGGAATATTAGCATGAGCTAAAATTGTTAACCTCGTCTCTACTATGCTTCTGTGTCTTCTTTCCACAGTGTCATTTTGGTGTGAAGTGTGTGGACAGGTAAATCTATGAATTATGCCTTTCTCATTCAAATTTTTTGTCAGAGGTCGAAATTCTCCCGCAAAATCATTCTGAACAACTTTTACTGGTACTTGAAACTGAGTTTGAACATAGGTGAGAAATTGGGTAAAGCAACTTAAAGCTTCAAATTTTCGTTTTAGAAAATACACCCAAGTGTACTTGGTGTAAGTGTCAACAACAACCATATAGTACAAATAGCCTTGACTAGAAGGATTGGGAGATGGTCCCCATAAATCAATATGTACAAGTTCAAAAGGTTTAGAATAAACAGTTGTGGATAAAGGTGCATAAAAAATGTGAGATTTTCCAACATTACAATAACTACAACAATCAATATTATCTTTATTGGATGAAGCAATATTACAGATTTTCAATATAGACTTGAGATTTACAGAATTTGAATGTCCTAACCTATTATGCGAAACAGGCAATTTATTATAGGCAGAATTTGAAAGAACTTGAGAATGATCTCTGGTGGACAAGCTAACAACATTTGCAACTGGAGATTCCACTGACTGGGAAGAGAAGCTATAGAGACCACTAGTATCCACAAATCCTTCTAAAAGAACCTCCTTAGATACCTGAGATTTGATGAAACAGATGTTAGCATGGAATTCAAAACACACATTATTATCTTGAGAAAATGATAAGTGCCAAAATGTAGTTATTTTGTATATACATTTTGTGGCACTTATCCGTTCTTTTGTTGATATTTAGTTGAATAATCCCCCGCTTTTAGTATATTTGTGTACATAATAGAATTATTGAGTTTTTGTGTAAATATTGTATCATTTGATAGTTTTTCATCTCTTTTATAGGTATTCATTCATAATTGGAGCATTGAGTAATAAAGGCCAAAGGCTAAGCTTCAAGAATGCGATTTTGCACAATACATCATCGAATAAAGCTCAAATTCAACACAATAAAAATCATCAATTTGGTTGATATTTCTTCATGGTTGGATAGAGCATTGAATAAGCTTTCCAACGCTTCAAACCGGGCGCAATTCCGAGTTACGGTTCTCAAGATACGGCAAAAATTAAATGCTGAAAATAGCGATCGCTTAGCGCGAGTTACCGCCCGACATCGTAATTCGTAAAAGGGGCTCAAAACACATTTTTAGGTTATGGGTTGGGTATTTTGAGTCCCAACACCATCACCTTCATATTTTTGATAGATTTGCTTGGAAAACAACATTGAGCTTGCATTTTGATGAAGTCGAATCCTCTTCGATTGGCTTGACAACCAATGTAGATTTGTGGTTCCTCTTCTTCTCTTCTATTTGTAATCTCTTTTGTTGGGTTTTGTATGTATATCTACTCATAACTCTTGTATATTTATCGCCTATGGTTTGTATAAAGTTTGCTTTACGAATTTGTGTCGGTGATTATCTTGGGTTTTTACTTTATGTTAGGGATTTGAGCTTTGCTAGGAATAGATTGCTTAGATTCTTACCTAGGATGATTATCTGTTAGTTTCTGAATGCTAGAAATGGGTTTAGAGCTGACATTCACTATAGAGTATCTGAACTTAATGCCTATGTGTTGGTGAAGTATGCCAGAGATGGGTATGGAGGTGACGCAGTTGACTCCTGTGTTGTCGAGATAGGCCAGACATGGCTATTGAGATGATTTAGGAGGATTCTCAATTTGGGTTAGGAATAGCTTAGGTTGTGAGAGGTATGTGATGACACGGACGAGTAACGTAGGCCGAGTATAACATGGGTGGTAGATTTAAGTCTGTGACGGGTAGTTTACATTCGCTCCGGACAAGCTGTCTATCCTTTATACTTTTTGTTCATTTACTTTTTGTCTTTTATTTTCGTTTCTTTTAATCTCAAACTCATTAACGGTAGAATTGTCGAACGACGAATCAATAACCAATCTTTGTGGACACGATACGATATAACCTAACCGGTATATATCACCCGGTAAAAATAATACCAACTATTTGCTTGCCGCTTATACCGCAGCAACAAAATGGCGCCGTTGCCGGGGATTGGTTTTATTGGTTTTGTATTGCGATAATTCCGTTGTTTTTGAGTTTTGTAATTAATGTATATGTTGTATAGACTTTGTATATGAACTTGTATATGTTACTTGTACATGTTGTGTTTACTTTCCATACTTGTACATAATTATGATTTTCTTAGTTTTCATGTGATGTTGTGAATTGTCTCGTACTCGTAACGTTTGTTGTGTGGTTGTTAGGACACTTTCTTTAGGTTTGCGCGGTGTGGCAATACCATGGCATGACGAGAGGAGGTTACTAGTGCTCACACAATAAAGGCGTCGAGCTTACGACGTAAAACAAGCATGTTTTTGTTTGTTTATGTTTATGTTGTTTGGTGGCTTATGTTTTAACAAGTTGAAATAGGACTTGCTCTTAATTTCAAAATTTCACTTTTCAACTTGTTAATTCATTTTCACCAAGTTTATGTATTGTTATTTGCTTTAGTTTTGTTATGTCAATTTTTTATTTTCCACAAGTTTGTAGTGTTTTAGCTTGTGGAAGTGTGTATGTATTGTAAATATGGTTTAGATGTGTAAATGAGATTGTATAGGTGTGTAAGTGGAGCTTGCATAGCAATTGCACCTGTTGCTGTCATTTTTCTGCAACTGGTGTAGCGCGCTTAGCGCGCTCTGCTATGCAGGGCCAGTGAATTCTTTTAAAATTTCACTTGGTTTTCCTTTTTCCCACTTTCACCAAGGCTTTTTGTATTGAATAAAATTAGTATTGTTTTTCTAATTCTTTTGTTGTTGTTTGGACTCAAATTTTGGTTTGTTAGTTTAAGGTTGCATTTGGCGATTTTCCGAGTTTGATCATTTCAACTCGCGGATGTATGATAATGATAGTTTTCAAAGTTGCTACATGTCAGGTACTCGTTTATCGCTTTCTATAGCATAACATGTTTAAGAAATTTATCATTTGTATAATTACCATGCTATTCATTCTTTTTGCATTACTTGCTCATGAATTGAATCACTTTATTCCCCTTTTTAACCATAAATGTGAGGAGGCTTTCCATTGTTTACATATGAGAGTCCACATTCTTGTTTTAACTAGATTTTATTATGCTTAATCTTTAGTTTTGTATTGATTGTATGATTGCAAGAAAATGATCAAGGCATTTTGTTGATTTTGAGCATAACTACCTTGGCTAAATATTCAATTCACCTTGTGAGTGTGTGATCCTTTGTTAGCCCCTTTGAACTTTATCAACATTCATTTTTATTTGAACTTGATGCTTGTCTATGAGTGTCAATTCACTTTTGTATGGATGTTGATTTCTTTGTTTCTTGAACCCTCAACTATATGTTGTTGTATGGATTTTTACCTTGCCTTAGAAAGTAAGGAGTATTCACACATTAATGTTGGTTGAATTCAAGTTGGGGAGAGGAATGTTTATGTGCTTATGTTGTGATTGATATGAGGTTGAGAAAAGAAAAAGAAAAAGAAAAAAAAGTGAAAAAGAAAGATTAGAAAAAGAAAGAAAAAAAAGAGAAAAGTTTTGAAAAAGAAAAACAAAAAGAGTAGGAATAATGTTATGTTAATAAGTGAGGTGTGTTTGGTGTGAAATTTGTGATGAAGAATAAGTTTGATTGAAATTATATTATTTGAAACTTTGTGAGTTGATCACTCCCTTAGGTTTAGGCAAGTTTTTGTTTCGATTAGCTTTAGGACTTATCACTTGTTTGTTGACCAAGCCACATTACAACCTTGAAAAGCCCTTGTGATTCTTGCATTTGTATTTTCAATACGTTTTTGGATGAATGCATAATTTGGTCTATTGTTTGCAAGATTGTGGAGGAGTGTTTTTTATCCCTCACCTTTGTGTGTTCTTCATCTACCGATGAATTTTTGCTAAGTGTGATTCATGATTGAGCTTGTTTTATTTTAGAATGTTTTGCATGATTTTTGTACTTAGGATTTATTTCGTTTATATGTTATTGTTGTAGTATAGTGGTAAGTTTGTATTTGTCGTGTACATTTTTCGTTTGAACCATACATTTGTTTTCCGTTTTCAAAACTTGTTGATTCGTGATTATTTGATTATCATTCTTTATTTCTTTGAGTTATTTGACTTTGTTTGAGGACAAACAATGTGTCAAGTTGGGGAGAGTTGATAAGTGCCAAAATGTAGTTATTTTGTATATACATTTTGTGGCACTTATCCGTTCTTTTGTTGATATTTAGTTGAATAATCCCCCGCTTTTAGTATATTTGTGTACATAATAGAATTATTGAGTTTTTGTGTAAATATTGTATCATTTGATAGTTTTTCATCTCTTTTATAGGTATTCATTCATAATTGGAGCATTGAGTAATAAAGGCCAAAGGCTAAGCTTCAAGAATGCGATTTTGCACAATACATCATCGAATAAAGCTCAAATTCAACACAATAAAAATCATCAATTTGGTTGATATTTCTTCATGGTTGGATAGAGCATTGAATAAGCTTTCCAACGCTTCAAACCGGGCGCAATTCCGAGTTACGGTTCTCAAGATACGGCAAAAATAAAATGCTGAAAATAGCAGACCGCGCTTAGCGCGAGTAGCGCGCTGAGCGCGCCCTGCGACATCAGAATTCTGTAAAAGGGGCTCAAAACACATTTTTAGGTTATGGGTTGGGTATTTTTGAGTCCCAACACCATCACCTTCATATTTTTGATAGATTTGCTTGGAAAACAACATTGGAGCTTGCATTTTGATGATCCGGAGTCGAATCCCTCGTCGATTGGTGTTGACAAACCAAGAAATGTTTGGTTCCTCTTCTTCTCTTCTCTTTGTAATCTCTTTTGTTGGGTTTTGTATGTATATCTACTCTAACTCATGTATATTTGTCGCCCTTGGCATTATATAAAGCTTGCTTTACGAATTTGTGTTGGTGATTGTCTTAGGTTTTTACTCTATGTTAGGGATTTGAGCTTTGCTAGAGATAGATCGCTTAGATTCTTACCTAGGATGATTATCTGTTAGTTTCTGAATGCTAGAAATGGGTTTAGAGCTGACATTCACTATAGAGTATCTGAACTTAATGCCTATGTGTTGGTGAAGTATGCCAGAGATGGGTATGGAGGTGACGCAGTTGACTCCTGTGTTGTCGAGATAGGCAAAACATGGCTATTGAGATGATTTAGGAGGATTCTCAATTTGGGTTAGGAATAGCTTAGGTTGTGAGAGGTATGTGATGACACGGACGAGTAACGTAGGCCAAGTATAACATGGGTGGTAGATTTAAGTCTTTGACGGGTAGTTTACATTCGCTCCGGACAAGCTGTCTATCCTTTATACTTTTTGTTCATTTACTTTTTGTCTTTTATTTTCATTTATTTTAATCTCAAACTCATTAATGGTAGAATTGTCGAACGACGAATCAATAACCAATCTCTGTGGACACGATACGATATAACCTAACCGGTATATATCACCCGGTAAAAATAATACCAACTATTTGCTTGCCGCTTATACCGCAGCAACAGAAAACTTTGACACAGGCAAGAGATTTCTAGTGATTTTGGGTACATGAAGTAAATGCTTCAGGACTAAGTTGGTGTGAGATATTGAAGAAGTCTTGATGTTGGCTAAGCCAACAAACTCAATGTTTAATCTTTGGCCATTACCTACAAGAACTTTATTGACACCAGTATAACTTTGTTTATTTTGTAGTAAAGATCTATTATGAGTAAGATGATGAGTGGCACCTGAGTCTGCAAACCATGCTTGAGACTCTAAATCTGCTGGGACCTGTAGGTCATCTTGATGAGTAAGATATGCTGAAGCTTGGACTGAGTTGGCCTGTGGATCTTTCTTCTCATCCTTCACCTCTTCAGTGGACTCAGATGCTTGATTCTTTGATTGTGCTGGCTCAAAGATTTCATCATATTGATGCCACCAGTCCATAGCAGCATGGCCATATTTCCCACAAAGTTGACAAGTTGGTCTATTTCCAGTAGATGCAGAAGATCTGACTCTGCTACGACCTCTACTTTGAGAGTTACTTATGCCTCGTTGGTACTAGGAACCACCTCTGGTGGTCTTGGAGCTGAAGTTAGCTTCAGATTGGGCAACATTTCCTGTGGCATTAGAAGGTGAAAGCTCTTGACGATATTTGTCAAGTTGAGCTTCTTGTACATACAACAGTGCCTCAATTTCATAGAGTGTGGGAGGTTCCATCTTGCCATATACCATCATGATAAATGGATTATATTCCTCTGGTAATCCTTGCAAGATAGAGTCAATTTGATCGCGCTCAGAGATTGGTTCACCAACTGCCAGAAGTGCATCTGCAATTGCACGAATGTGAAGCACAAACTCAGAGATCGAACAATTTGTTTTCTTGGTGATTTTCAACTCAGCACGAAGTTGATGAACCCTAGCTTTCATGACCGCTGTGAAATACGGGTGTATCTGCTCCCATATTTGATATGAATGTGTGCAAGAAAACACACAAGGAAGCACAGACTCAGAAATTGTGGACAGAAGCCACGTGAACAAGGCTTGATCTTGAGTAATCCAAGCCTCATATTCGTCAGAGTGAAGATTGGCGCAACGATCTTCGTCGTTGTTGAATATTGTAGGAATCTGAGGATTAACTACAAATCGATGTAGTTTATGAGCAAGAATGATACATTCAACCTGTTGATTCCAGAGAAGAAAGTTCTTCTCTTGCAGCTTGATGGAGAGTTTGGGCCCAAACACTGTATGATGGGACGCATTGCTGAGTGACAACGACTGTGTCGTCGTGTAGGGATGAAACTTCGAGTTTTCCGGTGATGCAACCATTGATGGAGCTTCTCTGAAGCAATGGAGCAAGAACGTGTAACTGAAATAGTTTGTTGAATCACAAAGGAAGATGTTGCAGCTTCTCAACAAGCGCATGAGAATGATGAAACGAACAACGGAAGGTAGTTTGGATCAGCAGCGATTGACACTATGTTAGATTTATGACTAGTTTGCATTCTTGATGGAAAGAATGATAACAAGATTTACAGAAGTTTTGGAAGGAATGATAACAAGGTTTCTAGAAGTTCTAGAAGGAATGATTCAGAAGTTCTGTTAAGAGTGATTCAGAACTTTTATTACAAAGAGGAGTTTTACATCATACAATAACACTCTCTCATAGCCATATATATATATATATATATATATATATATATATATATATATATATATATATATATATATATATATATATATAGCCATAACTCTATGGATAAGATGACTTGCTAAGAATGGGAAGAGATTGTAGCCCAATGACTCACAAGCCCATTATACAATAAACTACTAAACCCAAATACACTAATATCAAATTGCACTTGAAGAGTTACACTATGAGTTACAATACGATCAAGGTATCCAAAGATTAACGTCAGAATGGACCTTCATATAACATTAATTTTGATGTAGTTCAATGACATAGTAAATCATTATAGATTAATCTCAAATTTTATAGGTATGATCTATATGATAATATGTTTCAATCCAAAGATTAATTTTAAAAATTATTAATCCAAAGTGACGTTTTTGAACGAGTGTAACTCATCTTGTAATTGTTCGGGTGTAATTTGATCATTTTCTATAAAAATATGATTTTATGATTTTATAAAGTAGAATTGATTTATTACCTAAATAAGATGAGGTTATTTTTTTGAAAGAAGATGAGGTTATTTAAATGTATGATATGAACATTAATTAGGCACTTAATAATCATTAGATTAAAACAAAATCAACGACTAATAATGAGTGTAACAATTGGTGTAATTTGATCCCTTCAAATAAATTTTTTTCTCATTTTTTTTAATCACTCATGTAATTCTTCATATCACTTTTTTTCTAAAAACAATGTAAATATAAATATAATTTAAAAAAATATTCATAATTATAATAAAAAATAGTTCTTATTATTTAAATTTTTTTTTTTTAGAAATGTTTTTTTTTTACTTATACTAAGTTGATGAATTTTTAATTAGAGTATAAAGTAATACTCAAATTGTCGATAAAATAATAAATAAATAAATAATGAGTATATATATAATTAGAGTACTATGTTATGTAAGTTGATTATTGTTAATATTTCTTAAACCAATTTTTCAATCTTTTATTATACGTTTCATCTTTAGTCACAAATAAATTTATTTTTAAACAAATTTTACTATTTATTTTTATTTATTTTAATAAATTATATTCTATTCACTTATATAAACTAGAACACTTGATAAAATTTTAAATAGAATATAAAATAATATTAAAAAATTATATAAATAAAGAGAAAAAACTCAAATAATGAACGCATAGTAATTAAGTTGTAAATTTAAAAATAATCATAAAGTGGATAATGAAATCGATAAAATTTTCTCTTATTTATAAATATTATTTTGCTTTTTTATTTTAATTATTTTAATTTCACAATAAAAAATTTATATACTCATTATTTATTTATATTTTATAACCAATTTGGATATTATTTCGTACTCTAATTAAAAATTCATCAATTTAGTATAACTAAAAAGAAAAGATTTTTAGTTTTAGATAATAAGAACTATTTTTCATTGTGAATTATGACTATTTTTTAAAATTATAGTTACATTTACATTGTTTTTAGAGAGAAAAAAAAGTGATATGAAGAATTACATGAGTTATTAGAAAAAGTGAGAAAAAATTTTATTTTATAAAAGTATAATTTTATGATTTTATAAAATAAAATTGATTTATTACTTAAATAAGATGAGACTATTTGAATGTATGATATTAGCATTAACTAAGCATTTAATAACCATTACATCAAAATAAAATCAACGATTAATAATGAGTCTAACAGTTGGTATAATTTGATCTCTCTTTATATATATATATATATATATATATATATATATATATATATATATATATATATATATATAGGTACACAATAAAAGATTGGTGATGTAAAAGGAAGAGTTTTTATGATGCGGTGGTGCGAGTCTCCAATACGATGGAGAGAGATATATCAGAAAGATCAACACTCTAACGCCTAAGTCAGTAAGATCAGATAAGTGTAACTAATTTGCTAGAGTGAATGAATAATTTTTTATGGCGTGTGGCAAGCCTTATATGCATCAATCAATTAAAATCACTCATGTTTGACCCAACGTGAGGTGCAGATGATCACCCGATTATATATGGCGGTTAGTATCGAGCAAGTAGGTTGAATCTGGTGTGCCTCAAGCAAGAGTTCATCTACTTTTGCTTTGTCTAGAGGTTTCTAGACTGAGCCACTCAAATTTGGTAGACCCTTTTGACTATTCTCACGGGCCATCTAGTGATCATTGAATAGATCTTCACTTTGTGGTTAGAGATGTGGAGAGTGAAGGCAATTGGTCTTAGGAATGTTAAAATGTTAAATTAGATTTGTTAAAATATTATATTATATTATATTATATTATATTATATTATATTTGATTTAATATTTTAATATAATCCAATTTGTGTAAACCCAAACCCAATTAGAGTTGTATATAAATAGTCCTAGTCTGTATCATTATTTCTACAATTGAATAATACAAATCCTTATTTCCTTTATAATTCTCTCTTTCTCTCCTCACTTAAAAGTGTCTCACGCACTAACAAATTGGTATCCAGAGCTTTCAGTTATTGTTCTTGATTGATTTTTCAAGAATTTCACGTCAGAGATCGTATTTCCAGGGCAAGTGAATCAACTGCTGCCAAGATGACTAATGATAAGGGAATTCCAAATTCTCTTCCAATGCTTGACGGCAAGAATTAGGTCTGATGGAAAAAACATATGCAATCCTTGTTTGGATTCCATGAAACCCTATAGGTGGTTACCGATGGCGTTCCTGCGTTGGCTGCAAATGCAACCGAAGCACAGAAAAAAGCTCACACCGAAGTCAAGAAGAAAGATTGCAAGGTTGCTTATTACATTCAGACGGGTGTTGATGCTGCTAATTTCGACATAATCTCTCTTGCTGAAATGGTGAAGGAGACATGGAATATTCTGGTGAAGTATTATGAATGAGGTGAGAAAGTTAAGGATGTCAAGTTACAAACCTTGCATCGGCAATACAAATTGTTGTCGATGGGAGAAGATGAAAAGTTGGAGAATATGTGTCGAAGGTTCAAAAACTCGTCCATCTCATGAAGGGTTGTGGTGAAACCATAACTGATAAGATGATAGTTGATAAGGTAATGAGAACGTCAACCTCTCACTTTGATCACTTTATCGTAGCTATTCAAGAATCCAACAAACTTGAAACCACTAAAGTGAAAGATTTGGTTGGTTCGTTGGAGGCGCTTGAGATGAGGATTATCAAAAGAAAAGGAGCTCAAGACTCGATACAGGCTCTGCAATCTCAATCATGGAAAAAGGATGGTGGTTCCAACAAATTCAAAGGCAAGTTCGACAAGACTCATGGAAAGAAACCTTTGTCGAATCCCCACAAGAATAAAGTCGAAGATAGATTTTCTGAATCCTCAAAAAGGGGAGGAGGAAACTATCGAAAGGAAAAAGAAGATAAAAAAGGTGTGCAGTCCTATAACTGTGAAAGTAGGGTCACATAGCCAAGAACTGTTGATACAAAATAGACAAGGGATCGACAAGCAAGGACGAAGGAGCGAACCTTGCACGCCAAGATTCAGATGATTCTGAAGGTCTTATGGTAGTTATTGCTGCAGTTGCTGATAACCATGTCGAATCCAAGATCTTGTTCCTCGACCCAGGCTGCTCAAATCACATGACTGGTTGAAAGGAGTGGTTGGAAGACTATGACGAGTCGAAGAAGAGCAGGGTAAAACTTGCTGATAATAGTTCGTTGCAAGCAGAAGGTACTGACAACATAGTTTTTTAAATGTTTAATGGAGGGAATTCTATGATTAAAGATGTGCTCTATGTACCTGGAATGAAGTGCAACTTGCTAAGTGTTGGACAACTAGTCGAAAAAGGTTTCTCAGTTATTATGAAAGATGGAGCTTTGAAATTGTTCGACACGAAGAACAATTTGGTCTTAGAATCTCTGTTGTCTAAGAACAGGACATTTAAGACTATGATCAGTTTGACAGAAGCTCAATGTTTAAAAACTGTTGTTGACCATAAGGATAGTTGGTTGTTGCATTTGAGGTTTGGACATTTGAATTTTCGATCACTTAATCAACTGATTACTCAAGATATGGTTACTGGAATTCCAAGTCTTGAGACGCTTGATAAACTTTTTGAAGGTTGTTTAGTTGGAAAGAAATCCAGAAATTATTTCATTTCAACTATGCCAATGAGATCATCTTGCATTCTCGAAGTGGTACATTCAGATGTATGTGGTCCATTCTAAGAACATATCATTGGTGGAAACAGATACATTGTTTCCTTTGTTGATGAGTTCAGTAAAAAGTTGTGGATGTATGTGATACAGAGAAAGGACAAAGTATTTGAAATCTTTAAGAGATTCAAGATACTTGTCAAAAACCACAGTGAGAAAAGGATCAAAGTTCTGCGAATAGATGGAGGAGGCGAATATACTTCGAAGATGTTTCAAAAATTCTGTGTAGAACATGGTGTTGATCATGAGGTAACTTCACCTTATACGCCTCAACATAATGGAATTGCTGAAAGAAGAAATAAAACTATATTAGATATGGAAAGATGCATGCTAAAGCCGAAGAATTTGCCAAAGTCTTTATGAGGAGAAGCTGTTTCAACTGCAGTTTATATTTTGAACAGGTGTCTTACTAAGATTTTGAAGAACAAGGTTCCGGAAGAAGTGTAGAGTGGAAAACGACCATTAGTAAGTCATTTGAAGTTTTTTTCTCTGTATGTTACAAGCATATTCTTGATGCGAGAAGAAGGATGCTTGATGACAAAAGTGAACCTATGATTCTGGTAGGATATCGTAAAACTGGTGCATACAGACTATTCAATCCAATTAATGAGAAAATTGTGTTGAGTAGAGGTATTGTGATTGATGAAAATTCTGCCTGGGATTGGAATTCTGATGATGCAATTAACAAGCCATTGATGAGATATTGTTTCGACGAAGAAATTGATGAAGTTGAAGTCGAAGTTGAAGAAATTGCTAATATTCCATACGAAGAAGAAGAAACTGCTAACATTCCTGACAATGTTGAAGTCGAAGAAGGTGTGGCTAGCACAATTCATAGACCTCAACAAAATAGAGTTCTTCCAACAAGACTTCAGGATTATGAAGTAACTGGTGATGATGAGGTAACACTAGATGGAGAATTAGCCCATTTTGCTTTACTTACAGGTGCTGAACCAATCAACTATAGCGATGCTTTGAAGATTAACAAGTGGAAGTTAGCTATGGTTGAAGAGTTACATGCAATCGAAAGAAGCAACACATGGGAGTTAGTCAAATTTCCAGAACATACAAAAGCTATCAAAGTAAAGCGGGTATTCAAGTTGAAACACAATGTAGATGGTTCGTGAAATTCTGGTACCAGATATGAGATGTCGAAGGTGATGTCACGAAACTGATATCTTTCTGATGAACAACTAACAGTACAGAATCTTAAAGTGCAAAAAACAATAAAAACATAGTGAATTATTTACCTAGTTTGGTTCCAACCAACCTACATCTAGGGGCTTCCAAGCCAAGGATGAAGTCCACTATTAGAAGTATTAATTCAGATCTAAACCTTCTTGTTTACACTCCTCACTTAATCCCTACCCAATGACCCTTATACCTAAGAAACTTATCTTAGATATTAGAACCTCCACTCACTCCCTAAGTCACATGCGGTGACAATCAACAAAAACAAAAACTGAAGATACTCTTCAAAGACACACAATCATATTTGATTCAAAGCTTATGGTGATTGATAAGTTACAACTCAACAAACGTCCTACTCAAGTATCAAAGAATACAAGAGAGGTTCACAATTAACAACCAACAAATAAACAACCAACAATTGAAAATTCTAAGTTCTAATTCTTCTAGAACGGCCAGACTGCAAAACAAAGTTTGCAGTCCTTAAATAGCGAATGACAACTAGGGTTGCTTTACTCATAAGTCTTCAGCATCCTAAACTTTCTCCACATAAGCAGGACGTAAGATATCCAAGAATATTGTTGAAGGCGTTACACATGCTTCCTTAATCGAAGCACACAAATTAAAATAAACTGACTTCCTAAAATATCTGAACTTAAACCAGCTCAGTTCAGTTTCCACATGTCAAGACATCGGCTATGACATCTGTTGTTTCATTATTTTTCATGGAATTTCTATGAGCATAATGTTTTACAAAAATTGATGTCAATCAATAGAACCAACAAACTCCCGCTTTGGCAAATTTTGGCTAAAACATTATGTAGGATATAAGTCATACAATTTAAAAACACATCATCACTAGCAATCAAGCACATGTAGCAGAGTAGCACAGTAAAATCAACATCACACACATAACAGAGATATAGCTACGGAAAAACAAATGTTCAAACATCAGTTGGAACATTCACAGATTCACAGATGCATCATTTTACTCCCCCTGCACACAACACACACAACATTTGGAAGCACACAACATCAGTTTCACATATGCACAATTGACAACTTCTTGCTCCCCTTGCACAGTAGCTTATCACTTATGGAAACACACATAAGCAAACAATTAACACATATAGTTGCTGCTCCCCCTGCACATCATCATCAGAGATTCTCACACGTGGAATCACACAAACAATGACAATTAACACATATAGCAGCTACTCCCCCTGCACATCATCATCACATCTCCTCACACATGGAATCACACATTAAAATCTTCATTATTTCTTTGATCTATCCCAGTCATTTGGAGCACCAGGATATTTACTCCCCCTTTTTAGCCACAATCTGCCAAAGTTGAGGAGAGCAATCAGTAATTGATATGCATCTTCATGGATGCAGATAGCAAGTTTGCCTCTTAAGGTTTTAAATTGGTTTGCATTTAATGATTTGGTGAAGATATCTTCCACTTGTCTTTTAGTAGCTACGTGTTCCAGCGTAACTGTTGTCTTCAACTAGGTCTATAATAAAGTGGTGGCGAATGTCAATGTGTTTGGTTCTGCTGTGTTGCATAGGATTTTTGGATATGTTGATAGTACTTAAATCATCACAGTATAATGTCATAACATCTTGTTTGACATTGTATTCTATCAGCATTTATTTCATCCAGACTAGCTAAGAGCAGCTGCTTCCTGCAGCTACATATTCAGCTTCAACAGTTGAGAGAGAGACACCGTTTTGTTTCTTGCTGGACCATGAAATAAGTATGTTTCCCAAGAAGAAACATCCTCCAGATGTACTTTTTCTATCTTCTGCACTTCCTTCCCAGTCAGCATCACAATATCTTCTTAGAACACAACTGGATCCATGAGAGTATAGCATGCCATAGTCAGATGTCCCATTGACATATTTTAGTATTCTCTTTACTTGATTGATATGGCTCATTTTGGGTTCAACTTAATATCTGGCGCATACTCCAACAGTAAAGGCAATTTCTGGCTTGTTGGCTGTGAGGTATAGTAGGCTGCCTATCATCCTCCTATAGAGATTTTGATTAACATTAACACCTGTTTCATCTTTAGATAACTTCAAATGGGTAGGAGCAGGTGTCCTTTTGTGACTTGCATTCTCCATTCCAAATTTCTTGACAATATTCTTGGCATACTTGCTTTGAGATAAGAATATGGAGTCTTCCATCTATTTAACTTGTAGACCAAGGAAGTAAGTCAATTCCCCAACTAGACTCATTTCAAACTCTGACTGCATTTGTTTGACAATGTGTTGAACCATTTCATCATACTTCCCACCAAAAATAATGTCATCTACATAGATTTCAGCAATCATGAGACACCCTCCTTCGTCTTTGACAAATAAGGTTTTGTCTATGCCGCATTTCCTGTATCCATTTTCAACTAGGAACTCAATCAACCTTTCATACCAAGCTCTGGGAGATTGCTTCAAGCCATATAGAACTTTCCTCAATTTGCATATGTGATTGGGTGTTGTGGGATCGAAAAATCCTTTTGGATGTTCTATATATACTTATTTAAATACACATTAGGAAGGCACTCTTCACATCCAGTTGGAAGAGTTTGAACTTCGGAATGCAAGAAACTCCTAGTAGTAGTCTAATTGACTCAAGACAAGCTACTGGGGAAAAGGTTTCATCAAAGTTTATTCCTTCTATTTGAGTGTATCCTTGAGCAACTAGTCTTGCTTTGTTTCTGGTAATTACTCCTTCTTCATCAAACTTATTCTTGTAAACCCACTTGGTGCCAATGACATTGATTCCTTCTGGTCTTGGAACTAGATTCCAAACTTCATTCCTTTTGAATTGTTCAAGTTCTTCTTGCATGACGTTGATCCAGAATTTATATTTCAGAGCTTCGTTGATATTTTTAGGCTCAATTTTTTAGAAAAAACACGAGTTAGTGATAACTTCTCTTGATCTGGTGGTTATTCCTTTGTTTGGATCTCCTATGATGAGCTCTTTGGGACGGTCTTTCTGAATTCTTATAGAGGGTCCTTTGTTGACTTGATTATCAGGAGGTTCTTCATTATTTGGCGGAGGATCCTTGTGCTTATTTGTGGCATCATCTGAAGTGTCTTCTAGAGATGTTTCGACATTTCCTAAGACATCATCTTCCTCATTCCATCCTCTGTCATCAACAACGAAATTTATGGACTCCATAATAACTTTAGTTCTGTTGTTGAAGACTATATAGGATCTTCTGTTTGTGGAGTATCCAAGGAATATCCCTTCATCACTCTTGGGATCCATCTTTCTCATTTGTTCTCGATAGCTAATATATAGCATTTACTTCCAAATATATGGAAGTATTTGACAGTAGGTTTTCTTCCCTTCCACATTTCATAAATGGTAGTTGAGGTACCTTTTCTCAGATTTACTCTATTGTGAATATAACATGCAGTGTTCATGGCTTCAAACCAAAAGTGGTAGGGTAATTTCTTAGCAGAAAACATGGCTTTGGAAGATTCTTGTAGTGTTTTATTTTTACGCTCCACAATCCCATTTTGTTGAGGTGTGATGGAGGATGAGAATTCATAACTGATTCCTTCAGAGGAACAAAACTCAGCGAATTTGCTGTTTTTAAACTCTTTTCCATGGTCACTTCTGATTCTAATCACATAGTTGTCCTTTCTCTTTGAATTCTTTGGCAGAGGTCTTTGAAGACTTCAAATACTTCTGTTTTATCCCTAATGAATTTACCTAGGTATATCTGGAGTAATCATCTACTACCACATAGGCATATTTCTTTCCACCAAGACTTTCTACTTGCATTGGTCCCATTAAATCCATGTGAAGTAGTTCTAGGACTTCTGTTGTAGTGAGATGTTGAACCTTTTAATGTGACATCTTGGTCCGCTTTCCAATATGGCATTCTCCACAAACTCTTCCTTCTTCAAGTTTGGGGATTCCTCTCACTGCTTCCATAGAGATGATTCTCTTCATTCACTTTAAGTGTAAATGTCCCAAATTTTGATTCCATATTTAACCTCATCTTCCTTGGCTAGAGAGAAAGTTGAAGAGAGGCTTAAGTCTTCAGGTATCCATAAGTAGCAGTTATCTTTGGATCTAGCACCTTTCATTACAACTTCACCTTTCTCATTTGTAACTACACATTCGGATTTTGTGAAGTTCACCTTAAATCCTTGATCACAGAGTTAACTAATGCTTATCAGATTGGCTGTTAGACCTTTGATAAGTAACACATTTTCAAGATTTGGAATTCCTGGGAAATCCAGTTTTCAACTCCTTTGATTTCTCCTTTAGCTCTATCTCCAAAGGTCACGAAACTTGTAGAGTGGGAATCTGAGATCCACTAATAAGTTTTTAACTCCAGTCACGTGTCTTGAGCATCCATTATCAAAGTACCAGTCTTATTTAGCTAAGACTCTAAGAGATGTATGAGCTATGAGACTATTAATTACAGCCTTGGGAACGCACTGTTTTTTGTTTCTTGTAGTGTGTATAGTATGAGGGATCTTGGGTTGAGATACAGACTTTGGATATCCATGCAGCTTATAGTAGAATGACTTTATATGACCAAATTGACCACAATAGTAACATTTCAAGTGTTTGTGTCTTCTTTTGGAGTGTCTAATATTCCCACTTCCATGATGTTGAGACATGTGTTTCAACATTTGTGGTTTAGTCTGAATATTATTCAGGTTTGGGTGACATTCTATTTTGGTCATTTCAATATACCCCAGACCACTCATATCTCTTGCACCTCTTCCAGTCTGAAGTATTGTGTCCAGTGCATCAGATCCGCTATTCAGCATTCAGACAGATTTGGTTAAATTACCGAGATCAGATTTGAGCAGAGTTACTTCATGTTTTAGCTTGATGATGGGATTTAAGTCCTTCATCTTTTTTGCTTTCAAGTGAGCTATAATTTTCTTCTAATCCTCTAGTTCTTGATAGACTTCATCATATCTGATGCATTCCTTTTTAAGGGAAGTCATCAGATCATTAAGAGCTTTATCTCCTCTATCATTTTCTACATCTGGTTTACAAATCCCAGTTAAGGTTGTTACTTGTTTGGATATCTCCTCTTCAACTTCACTTCCAGAGTCTTCATCTGACCAGGTCACTGCAAGTCTCCTTGTTTTTCTCTTGTGATATGTAGGACATTCATCTATGACATGGCCAAAGCCTTCGCAACAATGACATTTTGTTTATCTGTCTTGGCTGAGTTTGTCATCTGGTATGGTTTTCTTACCAAAATCTCCTAACTTTCTGATGTCATGTGAGATGTTCCTGACATTTGGTCTTGAGTCTTCTTCCATTTTCTTTAGTACTCTGTTGAGTTGTCTTCCAAGAAAGACAATAGTATTAGGCTTCTTGAAAGCTATGCTATTAGGCTTCTTGTCAGACCTATGCTCTTAGGTTTCTTGTCACACCTCTCATTAGTACCCAACTCAAATGTTTGGAGAGAACCAACCAGTTCATTAACTTTCATGTTGTTGATTTCTGGAGCATCTTCAATTGCTTTCACTTTCATGTCAAATCTCTTAGGTAGAGATCTGAGAATCTTTCTTACCAGTTTCTCTTCTAGTATCTTCTCACCCAAGGCACTGCATGCATTTGCAATCTCAAGAATATTCATATGGAATTCTTGAATGCTTTCTTCTTCTTTCATCCTTAGATTTTCAAACTTAGTGGTGAGTAGCTGCAACCTTGACATCTTAACCTTGGAAGTACCTTCATGAGTAGTTCTGAGTATTTTCCAAGCATATTTAGCCACTTCACACATATTGATCAATATAAAGATGTTTCTGTCCACTGCATTGAATATAGCATTTAGGGCTTTTGAGTTTCCAAGTGCTAGTTCATCATCTTCCTTTGACCAATCTTCTTCAAGCGTCAACTCACCAGTAGGTTGATCATCTTCTCCAATAATGATAGGATGTGTCCATCCTTTCAAAATAGCTTTCCAAGCCCCACTGTCGAAGGACTTTATGTAAGCTGCCATACGAGGCTTCCATAGGTCATAGTTAGAAATATCCAGAATGGATGGTCTGTTCAAAAATATTCATTCCTTTTCCATGTTACCACAAAGTATCTTCCCTAGATCTCACCCAGAGATAGAGCTGGATCTCTGCTCTAATACCAATTGAAATTCTGGTTCCAGATATGAGATGTCGAAGGTGATTACACGACACTGATTTCTGTCTTATGAACAACTAACAATATATAATCTTAAAGTGCAGAGAACAATAAAAGCATAATGAATTATTTACCTAGTTCGGTTCCAACCAACCTACGTTTGGGGGCTTCCAAGCTAGGGACGAATTCCACTATTAGCAGTATTAATTAAGAGCTAAACCTCCATGTTTACACTCCTCACTTAATCCATACCCAATGACCCTTCTACCTAAGAAACGTATTTTAGATATGAGAGCCTCCACTCACTCCCTAACTCACATGCGGAGACAATCAACAAGAACAAAAATTGAAGATACTCTTCAAAGACAAACAATCACACTTGCTTCAAAGCTTATGGTGATTGACAAATTACAACTCAACAAACGTCTTACTCAAGTATCAAAGAATACAAGAGAGTCTCACAATTAACAACCAACAATTGAAAATTCTAAGTTCTTATTCTTCTGGAACAGCCAAACTACAAAACAAGGTTTACAGTCCTTAAAAAGAGTAACAACAGCTAGGGTTGCTTTACTCACAAGTCTTCAGCGTCCTAAAATTTCTCCACAGAAGCAAGACATAAGATCTCCAAGAATATTGCTGAAGGAGTTACACAGGCTTCCTTATTTGAAGCACACAAATTAAAACAAACTGACTTCCTAAAATATGTGAACTTAAACCAGTACAGTTCAGTTTCCACATGTCAGGACATCTGCTGTGACATCTGCTGTTGCAGTATTTTTCATGGCTTTTTTCTGAGCATAATGTTTTACTAAAATTTATGCCAATCAATAGAACCAACAGTTCGATAGCAAGACATAAATCAAGATTAGTAGCTCGATATTTTCTTCAAAGAGAAGGACTTGACTACTCAGAAGTATTTTCTCCGGTAGCAAGATTGGAGACTGTTCGACTAATGGTAGCATTGGCATGTAACCAAGGTTGATCGACATTTCATCTAGATGCGAAATCAGCATTTTTGAATGGTCCTTTAGAAGAATAAGTTTATGTCATACAACCTCCCGGGTTTGTGATTCAGAAGGAAGCGAGTACAGTATATAGGTTGCACAAAGCGCTCTATGGTCTCAAGCACACACCTAGGGTATGGAACATAAAGATCGACTCATAATTAGTCAAATTGGTATGTAAATGAAAATCAGAGTATGGTGTTTATGTTCAGGTTGTAGCACAACATATAATAATCATCTGCTTATATGTCAATGAATTTCTAGTAATTGGAAATACTTTGAAGAACTTGTCGAAGTTCAAAGAGTTGATGGTGAAGGAATTTGAAATGTCAGATCTAGGAAAATTTTCTTATTTCCTAGGCATGGAATTTCAAATAACTAAGAGAGGTATGGTGCTACATCAAAGGAAGTATGTCAAAGAGATACTCAAGAGATTCATAATGGATGATTTGAATCCTGCATCTTCACCTGTCGAACCAAATGTGAAGTTGGAGAAGAATGGAGAGGAAGACAAAGTTGATGTAACTTTGTTCAAGCAAATTGTGGATTTCTGTGGTATTTATGCAACAGTCGGCCTGGTATAGGTTTCGCTGTCAGATTAGTAAGCAGATATATGAGTGAAACAAGAGTGTCACATATGAAGGATGCAAGAAGAATCCTGAGATATCTGAAGGGTCCGATAAACTATGGAATACTATTTCGATGAAATTCTAAAGAGAAAAAAGCAATAGTTAATTTTTTTCAAATGCTGATTGGTGTGGAGATAAGGAAGATCGAAGAGGCACAACTGGATATTTCTTTCAAGTATTCAGTTCCCCAATATCGTGGTGTTTTTAGAAGAAAACTATGGTGGCATTGTCATCTTGCGAAGCTAAATACATAGCAGGATCCTATGCTGTTTGTCAAGCAATTTGGATCAGATTAGTACTTGAAGAAATGGTTATTGAAGTGAATAAACCGCTGGTGTTGAAAATTAACAACAAGTCAGCTATAAATCTGGAGAAGATTTCAGTTCTGCATGGAATAAGTAAACATATCGAAGCTAGATTTCACTTCTTGAGGGAAAAGGTAAGTCGAGGTGAACTTGAAGTTAGGCATTTCTCAAGTGAAGCACAGTTGGCCGACATCTTCACCAAAGGAGTGAAGAGTGACAGATTCCTGAATTTAAGAAATAAATTAGGAATAGTTCAGATTGACTATTTTTGAGGATGTTTGACAACTTGGATTATGGGGGGGTGTTAAGGGTTCAAGAAATAAAGGATAGAAATTCATTCAAAATAAGTGCACTAAATACTCATAGACAAGCATGAATATTGACAAAAAGGCTCAAAAGGGTTAACAAATGCTCACACACTCACAAGGTGATTTGACTATTTGGTTAGGTAGTTGTGCTCAAAATAAAATAAAAATTCCTATTTAAAATCTAGTTAAAATAAAAAGTGTTGGTCTCCAGCATATATGAATAATGGAAAGCTTCCTCACATTTAGGGGTTAAAAAGGTACTAAAGTGATTCAGTCAAAAGCAAGTAATGCAAAATGACTGAATGGAATGGTAATTGTACAAATTACAAGTTTCCTAATCATGTTATTCTATAGAAACCAATAAACGAGTACCTTGCGTGTATCAACTTCAAAACAATATCATTATTATACATATGCAAGTTGAAACGATCAATCTTGAAAAGTCACCTCAAAATTTCCTCAAGCTACTCAAACCAAGCTCTTGGACAAACACAAAAATAAAACATTAAAACAACTAATATAAATATACTAAAAGACCGGGTGAAAGTGGATAAACAATTTGAAAAGTGAAAATTTGAGTAGCTAAGCGTGCTGAGCGACAAAAGTTGATCACATAATTTCAAGGCTGGTCCTATTTCAATTTATTTATTCAATTTCACCTTAATACCTATAATACAAAAATTCAAAACAATAAATATTCCATAATTTTTTCATGGTTAGCGCTCACAGACAACGGAACCTAACCAAACACCTTAGCAAACGTAAAGAGAAACAAAAATATACACTAAACTTATAAATATCGAAAACATGTAAAATTCACAAGCGTGGTTAAAATAAAAAATAAATGCACAACATATACAAGTCTAATTACACAATATATACAATATGAACATCATATGCAAAACTAAAAAAAGAAGAAGAAACTATCGCAATGTGATCCAAACATCAATTTTAAGACAACAGGGCCATTTCTCTAAAGATGTAAAGCGACAAGAAAAATTAAGTAAGTATTTAATTTTATCATATAGTATCCACATGAATTAGTTCTACTGAATTGCCAAACAAGTCTCGCGTTCATGAGTTTGGTTTTGAATGGTTTAAAATGTAAATGTAGGAATTAAACATATGAACAGGGAATAAATACATTCTTAGGAAAGGATAGAACTCCCGAGATTGAATTTAATATACCCTTAAAATAATTAAACTTAATACTTAATTGAACTTAACATAAATTAATCGTGGATATCATCAGATATCTCTCATACAGAGGTTATCCCTAACACAAAGTGAGATATCAACTGTATTGCTCTTCGAAGATGATATCTCGCGCAACTAAAATAACACGAAGGCATTAAGAGTTGATACCTAAGCTATTATTAAGCCTAAATATACCTCTAGAGTTTAGAAACTAATAGATATTCATCCTAAGTCCAGATTCAAACTATATATGTCCATAGTAACTCAAACCCAAACACTTAGCAAGCTAAAAAGGATAAACATTAATAAAGATTTGTAAAGAAATCTTTATACAATAGCATGAGTAATAAATATACATACAAGACAAAGCATATTTACAAACAAAACCCTAACACAATAGCGATTATAGAGAGATAAAAAGATAAACTGACACTTCTTGACTTGTCAGGATAATTGGTGAGAATTCACCTACAATTCAACAAGTTGAAAGCTTCGTATGTTTTTTTAAACTCTCAAAATCAAAAGAATAGAAGGTTGATAAATTGGGAACACATACCTCGAAAAACATACCCTAAAAATGTATTTTTTACCTATATACAATTTTTTGCCTAGATGGTACCGCCCAATGCTCAAAAGCACTGCACGATGCTCAAAAAACATTTTATTCTTCCTCTACAATGTCCACATTAAAAAGGTTGATTAGTGTTGTGGTGTTCGAAGTGAATATAGACCGAATTTCACTCTTCATTGGGCCTATGCCTCATTTTTTAACAACTTGAAATGCCTTGGATTGAGTTTTTGATGGACCTATTTGATGGGCAATTTGGCCAAGTTACTGTACCAAACACCCAGTTTCAGCCTTTGCACCCTCCAGTTTTATTCAATTTCTATTTTCTTTTAATCCTTGTTTTTTTGGATTTTTTATTGATCATTTTGTGTGATATTTCTCCATGTGTTGATTAATTTTCTTTATATGAAAATGACAAAAATATATTATGATATGATTTCACCTTCTTTTGATTTTAATATGATAAAAAAATATTAGAATGTGATTGTATTCTCTTTTGATCCATTTTTAATTATTTTACATGATAAAAGTATTGGAATGTTATTTATTTTATTTTGTTTGCTTGCCTTGATAATTCACATGTTCCCTTAGGATTCTTGATTAAACTATAATCTTTGAATAAATTGAATTAAGTTAGACCTTAGGATGTTAATTCAATCATGATAACTTAGGTTATTTCCCTTAAAGTAAACCTTAGGTTCATTGATGCATGGAAATATTAGGGTTTCAGATCCCTTTGCTTTGTTAGTTGCTTTGTATTGCATTCTTTTTTTCTTTTCAAATATAAACTTCTTTTCTTAATCAAAAACTCAAAATACTTAATAAACATGATACATATAAATACGTCATGAGCTTTAAGAAAATGCAGAGAGTATTTGTATGCGAGATGTCTGTCTCGTACGTACAAAGTACTTGCCTCATTTCATAGTATTTAGTATTAATATGTATATCAAACTCTTTTCAAAATTAAGGGAAGAAAGACTCAAATACCCCTACCTTAGAGGATCATTTGAGATATTCTCCTAACAAAATAATTCAACTCATTCAAATCTTTTTGTGCCCTTTGTGCACTTTTCTCTTTAAAAATATTTTCTTAGAGATTAAACTCTTGTTGACTATTGAGAAGTGATGACATTTTCCACTTAGGTGTTGAGTGATTGCCTTGTTGATATTAATCCAAGCAAAATCGTTCATCTCAAGATGATGCAAATAATCCTTCCTCATTAATTGTGGATAGTAAGTTGAGTTTTCCACTTGAATAAAATAACATGTCTTTTATTTTAAAACAATCAACAAATAAACTTTTTCAGAAAAAACTACAAGTGTTTAGATTTATATTAGGATACGTATGCATTGGGTTCAAAAATCCAGAAGAACGCAATAATAAAAATCTTTTCTTTTTCCTAATTAATTAATTCATGCATTTTTCAACAAGTTTAGATAACACATTATTTGATTAGAACAACTCTTTTTTTTATCCAAATACACATATTTTCAAAAAGGTTCCTACGGATTACCATAGATGTTTAGGGTGCTAACAACTTCCCTTCGAATAACCAACCCATGTACCTATATCTTTTTTTATTAGTTTTGCTTTAAAACCTTTTGAGTTTTATTTGATATTTTCACATACCTTTGGAAACAATAAAGTGCGGTGGTGACTTTCACTTTGTGATTTAAGTTAATCAATAACTTAATCTCAAATTTTCACCACTATAGAAATTTGGAGACTCCACTGGGGAATTCATCTCTAAGTAGGTTGAGCGTATCTTTATTTATCTGAGTTTTGTGATATTATTATTGTTGTGTTGTTTGCTGGGCTTTTATATTTTCCAGGGTTTGGTGATCTTTTGTGTGGTGAGATAAGTACTATTCCCGAACTTGAGTGAACTTATGTTAAGACTCATGTTAGCTTTGAAGGAGTAGTCCTGAATAAGCTAACTTGAGATCCCCCATTCTGTGGAGGTCCTTTCGAGGTTAGTATTTATTTACCGAGTAATCATGAAGACATTGTTACTATCGACCTGGAAGCTTGAAAAGTCGAGGATCTTAGAACCCTTAAACCACATTGACCTTTTAAAGATGTTGTGAGGTGGATATGAAGGAGTGGTCCTGAAATAGTTGATACACGATACTACATTAAGATGAGTTTCTCTTGAGAATATTACTAATTCTCGAGTAATCAGAGTGCTGATAATATTCAAAAAAGGATCGACAATTCTGAGAACTTTTTTAGAACCTTGTTCTACAGGTGGTTAAACCCTTATTGCATACCTTGTGGGTGTTTCTAGACCTTGGCTCCATGCCCGTGACACCGTACTTTTGAAGCTATTATGTTATAAATGTTTAGAGGATTGTACAACAGGTATCTTGATTATATGAGGACCTTTGATCCTATGTATGTGCATTACATATCTTCACTTTATTACCTGCAGTTTATCATGATATGCATGTCTTGCATTTCTAGGGAATCCGAGTCTTTGAATCTTGTGTTGATATTACCCTCTTGAGATGGACACTGTTAGGAAAAGTACCATTAGTTACAAGTTCATGACACCTACTCTGAAGTATCTTCATGATTTGGCTTCCAGGGTCATTCCAAATAATATAGAGGTCTTCAATGAAGAGTATGTGATGATTCTAAATATTCTCCACACTCTCATTACTCCTTTTGAAAGGGGGTTATTCATATTCTCCTTCATTTTTATGATTCTCCTCTAAATGGTTTCAAATTTCCAAACTATCAGCTTGCTCCCACTTTGGAGGAATATTCTATATCTTGGGGATTCCAATAAAAAATTAGGTTCCTTTCAACACTTTGATGGAGGTTCCTAGATTTCACCTAATTGCAAAGGCTCTTTATTTGAGCTAAGTTGTTAGGGAAGCTAGCCTTAAGGTTAAGGGAGATATTTATGGGTTTCAACTCAAGTTTCTAATTAAGAAGGCTCATGTCTTTGCTGATTCATCTAGTTGGAATGCGTTCAACGTAATATTGACTGTTTTCATTTATAAGATTTTGCTCTTCCCAAATGTTGTGGATTTTGTAGATATGAATGATATTCATATATTTATGATGAATAATTCAATGCCCTACCTGCTTGGTGATGTTTATCATTCAATACTCTTGAGGAATGACAAGAAATGAGGACTTGTTCTTTTTTGTGCACCCTTCTCTATTTGTGGTTCATGAGTTTTCTTCCTCAGACATGAGCTTTTGTGGACCCGTAGGATTCTCTAAAGTGGTCCCAGAGACTGATGGGTCTTCACTATAAATTTTGAACTTTTGATCCCTTTTTTGGTTTAATAACTCTTGTAACTCCCGTTTCACGATTCAATGTTGTTAAGGACTCGTTATTCACAAAATTAGTGAATGCAATTAGTGCCCTAGCCGTTGAAATACTATAAAATGGAAGACTAATGGTAGTATCCTGAGTGTTAATACTCATGAAACAGAAGACAATGACTTGTTTAAGGACGCTGATTAATATCCTCAATAATCACACCAATACTACCCTCTCAGTTTTGACAGACATCGAGGTAAAATATGTTTACCCCATAGGTTGTAGAAGAAAATCATGGTATATGATTTTTTTAACTTTACATTATTTACGTAGAATATTAAAATACATTATTACAACAAATGAAGTTTAATCATAGTCGATGTTATTCTTGGAGAACAACAAATATTTGCATACCTTTTGCATGCATCCAAATTCTTAGGAGTTATCGGTTCCAAACATTGAAAAATATTTTTTATGCACTTACAACCCATCACTAAGAAGTTTTTTTAACCTTCTTTAAGTTCCAAGATTTCATTATCTTGAGAAAATGTTTTCATGGAAAATGATTTCACAAGATAGAGAACAAGATATATATGATAGTTTCTTGTGGATTAATGTCTTAGCAAATATCTTGAGCGTTGTTCCTTTATGAATGTAGGGTAAAGATTTATTTTTGTGGGGATATGTAACAAAACTCATCAGTGCTTTTAAAAAACCAATGAAAGAACTATTTTCTTGCTTTAATAAAAAAAGGTAACCCCTCAGTTTTATTAAAAAAAATCGAGGTAATAGGGTTCAAGCAAAAATTGGTGAATGATAACAAAATTGGAAGTAGCATGACTTGTTTCCATTTAAATTTTTTATCATACACCATTTTTGTATGCAATTTACACTATTTTTAGGAATAAATTTCTCAATGTTGTCAACCAAGGAAAAATAGTCTTGTTTTCTTTTATTGACAACATAGGAATGTTACTCTAAAAATAATACAGCAACATCAACACCATTATGTGAGATAGAATGCAAGAGCATAAAAAATGTTTGTTCAAGATATAAGAACATTTTTCTATCTTGTAACTCATCCCAAAAGAATGATGCATATGACTGTGTGACGACTACATATAAGTTAGAATTAGGGTAAAATTTGTGTAACAAGTATTTTTATTGTAAAATTTTATTATTTTATGTCTCAGTTATTATGAAAACCGAAGGGATAGATCATTTAGTTTACACTTATAAACAAATAAAAACATAAAATGCAATAGTTGGGATTCGAAGCATATCTTGAATTGTTTTACCTCTCTGTATATTAAAAAATAAGGGAATATGTGGTTTTTATTTTTTAAAAACAATAAAACATGGAGTTCCTTGACATTATCCTCAATTGTTTTTTTTTGATGAGGTGAAAGTTTCATCATGAAATGTATTATTAGTAGTAGTGCTTATATGTAGGCTAGTTTATTTTGTGATTTGCGGTTGTTATCACTAGTTTGTGAATCACATTAAGACTCTTTTTTACATTAACTGATTATAGTGGAGCTATTTATTAAGTTTGGATGACTCATAGTTTTTACTCTCATATTGAAGGATTATCCACGTTAAAATATCGGTGTTCTTTTATAACTTTATTTGTTCGATTTGTTGTCTTATATTTGGTTTTGATCATGGTTCCTACAAGTATGGGGAAATTTATATTCGTTGTATAATAGTATGTTATTGTGTCTTGATTTCTCATCAGAGTGACATCACAACTCTTGGTTAAAGGATATTTTACTTGTTTAAATTATGGAGTTAAATACAAATATGAAGATGATATTGTTTAATGGTTATAATTACCATTTGCGGAAGAGTTATGAAGAAATTGCATTTACCAATTTTTAGTTCTGCAAAGTTAGATTATGTGTCTGATGAAAGACATGGAAGAAGCTAAACAAATTCTTGATATTAAAATAATGTGTAACAGAAAAGAGAAGAAACTTTGGATTTCACAAGAACATTATATTGAAAGAGTGTTGCGAAGATTCAAAAATGGAAAGTTCTAAGGTGGTAAGCACTCCTCTTGTTACTCATTTCAAGTTGAGTTCTAATCAAAGTCCCTTAAGTGAAGATGTGGGTAGTTTGATGTATGCAATCGTGTGTACAAGATTAGATATATCATATGTTGTTGGTACAGTCAGTGGATTTTTGTCAAATCCAAGTAGGGATCATTGAAATATTGTAAAATGGATTTTAAGGTAATTTTTGGTACTACTTGTATTAGGCTTTGCTTTGGAGGATATAAGTCTACTCTAGTGGGGTACTAAGAATTTGATATGGATGGAACCATTGATTCTAAAAAGTACACTTTAGGTTACATGATAAAATTTACATGGGAAGTTGTGGCTTAGTAGTTCAGATTGCAGAAGTGTGTAGCATTGTCTACTAAAGAGGCTGAGTTCATTGCCACTACCGAAGCATGCAAATAGTTCTGTGGTTGAAGAAATTTCTGCAGGAGCTTGATTTTGTTCAAGACAAATATGTGTTATTTTTTTATAGCAAAGTACTATTCATCTTGGTAAGGATCCAACTTTTCATAATAGGTCCAAACACATTGATCTTAGATATCATTGGATATATGATGTTTTAGATGCTAAGTTGTTAGAGTTATCGATAGTTCATACAGATGATAATGGTTATGTATGACTAAAGTATTACCAAGTGGAGAGTTTGAAACTTGTTGTGATATCGCTAGTTTGACAACTTCCTCCACATAGTAGTTAGGGGAGATTTATTGGGTTTAGGCCGCCTTCTATATGGAGAAAGGCTCAAATATGAATAGCCCATTTGTTTCACTTATTTAAGTGAAGAGTGTCAACTTATGGTTGAGAGATAGAAAAAAATAAGGATTCAAAAGAGAGAAAATAGAAGAGAAACCCATTCTCATTTTTCTACAACCTGTCTCACTAAATCAAAGATCCCAAATTCTTTAGCCTTTAGATCCAGCTTAAATTTTGAGGGTAGATCCGCAACACTTATTTCTAACTTTTGACCGTTGGAGTCTTTAAAACAAGGTATGGTGTGAGATATATCTTCTTCGCACTGAAGTTGCAGATTTGAGTAATTTTTTCTAGCTTTTTTATTCTTATTTGTAAGCTAATTTTCTTTGTGAATTGCGATTGTTAGAACTAGTTTGTGAATCAATTTAAGTCTCTATTATACCCTTAATTTATTATAGTGAAGTTATTTCATTGGCCTGGACGACTCGTGTTTTTTACTTTGATATTAAGGGGTTTTCCACGTTAAAATACCAGTGTTCTTTTGTACCTTTATTTGTTCGGTTTTTCGTCTTATATTTGATGTTGATCCTCAAAATTCCTAAGTGTGTGGAATTTCATATCTTTTGTGTATTAGTATGTTATTGTCTTAATTTCCCATCATTTTCTTAGGTAAACTTCACCACAAGGCTTGTCTGTTGTTTTGTTGGTGATGATTGTTTTGCTTGTGTTTCATTGATGCTTAGTATATTAGTTGGTTTTTCATAGTCGATTGTTCTTATTTTTTTATTATGTATCATTTCTATGTTAGAATCACTATCTTCACCAAATTACTCAATTCTACAGTCATCTTCATATCCTTGTCTCATAAAGATAAGCAACTGAGTTGTTTTAGCATGAATTTGGGAATATAAATATATTGACTGATGCTAGGTTTTTTATTAGGATTACTACTGAATAATCTTTCTTTGTGTTGAATTTGTCTTCTTCCCACATGATTATACCTTATCCAAGGTCTTATAGGGTTAATTCCTTTGATACTAGGGGTGAAAAAACGGGTCGTGGTCCACCAGATCAGCCCGTGCACCCGCCAAAAAATGGCGGGTTGGGTTAGGATATTGAGCTTCGGCCCGCAAAATTTGCCCCACCAAAAACCTATCACTCGCTCCATAGATTTGTTAGTCTATCCCATCTTAAGCTCGTTCTTTTTTAGTTAATTATAGTAATTTCAATTCTTGATGATTTTATTTGATAGATGTATATGTATATATCCAATAGTTTTTTAAGTAAAATTTGTTTAAAATATGTTTTTTATAAAAAAATTATTCTAAAAATACGTGAAAAAGCTAATTGAAATGTCTATGAAATTATTAAAAAATATAAATTAAAAAATTAAAAAATAGGCGGACAAACTCGCCACCCGCCAATCCGCCACATTGTCGGAACAAGATAGATTTTTATGTCCATTTCTATTTGGCGGGCTTGCCCGCCCCACTCTTATTTTGGCAGACTTAAGTCGTGGAGGGGCATGAAGGGGCGGCTAGCCCGTTTTGCCACCCCTACTCAATACCATGGTTAAGGTTGATTGAGTTCTTACATTCATATTCATTTTGTTTTAAATTTCGTACTTGAAATCTATTCATGTAAGACCAATTGATTTGTTTCCAATTTAAATTTCTGGTTTGATATGGTTGTGAATGTTGATTTTGACCTTGACTTTTACTATCGAGATTCTATTTAGCATGTCAAAGATGACCGCTTCACAAGCCTCCCCAAGTCTTTCCCCTATATTCATTTTCATTTTAGCAGCTTTTTCATTGATTGAAGCCCCCAGAATTGAATTCAGATTGGTGCATTTGTGAGTTCCGTATCATTTAGTGGTGTGGTGTCTTTTCACTCTTGTAGAATAAACCATGAGTTCGTGAAAATCCATAGACTCTTCTTTTTTATATTTATACTTTAATTTTTTAAAATTTTCAAAAACTGCAAATTAATTTTTATTTTTCTATTTTTCAAAAACTGCAAATTAATTTTTATTTTTCTAATTTAAAATTATAATCTTAAAATTTATAAGAATATTCTACATTTTTTATCAATAATTAATGATAATATTCTATTCAAACAAAAGGATTTATAAAGAGAATCCAATTGAATTATTGAGACTACCTTAAATTTTAAATTCTCTTAAAGTTTCGAATTGCCTTATTCAAAAAACTAAAATATAAGACGATATATAAAGAGATGTGTTTTGTTTCTTGAATAAAATTTTGTATAAGGTTAGCTTATTCATTTAGTTAGCTAGAGCTAAATAATCGGTGGAGATATGAAAGTTCAATATATCGCTTTCAATTTTCTATTGATACTATTACTTTTTTAACAAATAAAATCTAATGATAATACTCTAAATTCATAATATAGGAGTGATGTATACATGCATGTTCGCATTAAAATGTCTAACACGATTCATGCTTGAAACAATCATCCTAAACAAAGTCAACTTTTGTTAAAATGCATCCCCTCAATTATGAAAGTAGTGTCTTGGTTATGATTGAAGAACTATAAGATGTTGATTTAATTTTATGCTGCTATAAAGTGCAGGATTGTGCGTTTTGTGTGGACAAAAATTAGTGCTTGACTGGGACCATGGTTTGCCAATTTGTGTGACCGTGGAAGAAAGAAGTGTTACATCGGATGAAAAGGAAAATATTTAAATAGTATGAGAATGTTATATGAGTGTAATTCCATTCCTGATTCTTTCTTTGTATAAATTTTTAAATATGAGAAATGTTTTATGAGTGTAATCCATTCTTAATTCTTTCTATGTATAAATTGATGGTTAAGCCATTGACAGCTAGATTCAAAAATATCTATCTTTCTTATGGGTAGACAGTTGATGGATGGAGTGATGGACTGAGGTTTTAGATTTTGCTAAGGTGTCTAAGCAAGATTGTTTTATGTTTAAAAGGTTTTTTTAGAAGACTTATGACTTTATTAGTTGGTCTTTTCTATATTATATATGTTGTTGAGAATTGATTTTGATGATCGGTGGAGTCTTTGGATTCGAGCTTGTGTCTTTTCTGGTAGTTTCTCACTCATGGTAAATAGGTGTCCAACTAAGGAGATTAATATCCATATGGGCATAAAACAAGAAGACCCTTTAGCTCCTCCTTCTTTTTCTTTTGGCGGTGGAGGAGCTAAGCGCTTCTTTAAAAAAGACAGTCTCAGTTGGTGTGTTTGAAGGATTCAAAGTGGGTGCAAACACGCTAGAGGTATCTCATCTTTAGTGCGTGTATGGTACGATGCTAGATTGAGTTTTGTCTATTGAAAATATTTGGACAATCAATGAGGTTCTCAGAAGCTTCGAGCCTCAAAGTAAATTTTTTCAAGAGCAATTTTTTGGTGTTAATGTGGGTAAGTCGTTTCTAGAGTCGGATGATGACTTTCTTCATTCTAAGGTATATTCTCTTCCTTTCAAGTATTTAGGGTTTCCTATGGGTGTGAACCCAAGGAAGAAAGGGACATAAGATCCCCATGTATAATTATTCTCTAAGAGATTAGCCTTTTAGAGGAATAGAATTATGAGATTATGTGGCAGGGTGGTCTTGCTGAATTCAGTGTTGAACTTTATTCATATATTTGTTTTTGTTTTTTCATGAAGATGTCGGTCTCAGTTCGGAAGAAGTTGATTGATTTGGAAAGACATTTTGTCTAGGGGTTCCAAAGGATGAAATAAGGTCGGGTGGGTAATCAGGAGGATGTGTGTAAATCTAAAATGCAAGAGGCTTGAGGGTGAAAGATCTTAGACTTTTTGATTTGTTAACTAAGTAGAAGTGGAGGATTCTTTTGGATTCTTCATTACTTTGGGGAGATATTAGCAAGGTAAGGTATGGGGTTAAAAGGGTGGAGGGTTGAAGGCTTTAAAAGCGTGTCTCATTTATGGATACATGTTTCTCTTCTTTGGTCCCTACCAATTCAGGAGTGTGATTGGTTTGCCTCCTCTTATGTTAAGTTAGTCGGGGATGGCCAGAAGACAAGGTTTGGCATGACGTTTGGGGTGGGGATTACCCCTTTATGGGTATTTTGAGAGTTTATTGCCTATCTCAGAGCATAAGTCTCAAGTTATGGGTCCTTTGAGTTTTTGGCTATGGGATGTTTGGGTTTGAAGCTTTAGGTGAAGGCAGACTTTTCTAGTTTGGAAGGAAAAAACTTTCTGAGGCTTCACTTGACCTTATTTTAAAATTTGCGTATTATGATATTTAAGTCTCTTCACACCTATCGAGACGAAGATATTCATCTTCATATCTCAGGTTAAAGAAACTTAAATAGGGGCATCTGTCATACCCCAATTTTTGACCTAATATACTACCTCACATATGCATCACTGTATCACTAACAGTTTCAGAATAGAATAGATCGTGTATGGTTTCTAAAAGTCAAAATCAGTGTTTCTTCAAAATTTCATCTGTTCAAGATATGATCAATTAGGGTTTGAGCTTCCACTCACCTCAAATGATCTATCTTAATCAATCATCAACATTTGATCTTCAGATTCCCAACTTTTTCTCATGATCTATCGTGAATCGACCAATTAGGGTTTTTATCGAGGATAGTGAATCATTGATTTTCTGATCAATGAATGATCTATTTGCTTGGAGATTGATCTTAACATCTTCAATGCAACATCTTGACCTAATTTCTTGGTTCAAAATATTTCAAAAGTCCAAGTTTCTTCATCAGACAAATTCTGAATCGTCTGATAAAAATTCATCTGCTCTGAAAAGTCAAACTTTGACTTTTGGTCAACTTTTTCAAGAACAAACTTTTTCCATCATAAAAACATTTCAAATGATCCATCATGATCATAAAAAATTAAGAAATATGAAAAAGTCAACAAAAAGTCAAGATTTGAAAATTTTCCAACACTTAGAAAATTTTTCAAGTGTTAAGAAACATGATTTTTTCCTACTTTCATGGACATTTTTCACCTAGATCCATTTGGATTCAGAAAAAACTCAAAACATGAAAGTTCTAGCCCTTGTTAAAAACTTTCTAAAATGTCCAAGAACTTGCAAAAACACTTTGTCTAGCTATACTTTGGATTTTGAAACATAGAGCTCCAAAACCATGGAATTTCAAGTACATGCTTCAAAATTACAAGTCACTTTTTGTAATTTCTCCTTCTAGAAGCCTTGTCATCACTTAGAGGTGTATTATAACTGATAAATATCATTTTGAATAATTGAGAAGTGGATTGAATCAAAGAGGAAAACTTAACCATGGTTAAGAAAGTTACTTTTGCATTAAATGCAAAAGATTCCATTATTACCTCTTAACCAAGTTGCAAGTTTCCTTCAATGATATCTTTGTCAAATCATTCAGAATTCTTGGCCTATAAATAGAGGTCATTTCCTCATTTCCAAACTATACCAAAGCTATCCAAATTAATCTTTCCTTCTTTCTTGCTTAAGTTTTAAGTTTCATAGTTCAAAGTGAGGGATTTTTGCAATTTGCAAATCTTGCAAAATCTGAGAGAAATTAGGTGTCTAACATGTTCTAAACACTAAATAGAACTTGTCTAAAACTTAAAAACAACACCAGAAGTGATCAAACTAAAAAACATAATCAAAAAACCAAAAGCTTGCAATTTGTGCCTTAACATCCAAACTGCTAATTTGCTCGAGCTAGCTAAGGTTTAACACTTCAAACATCATCCATATACTTCATATAAGTGATTCAGATCATTATCCCTGACCTGTAACACCTCCAACCTCAAATTCGAAACTCATACCAAGGAGATGCAGTTGGACTTGGGTGGAATAATCCAGATCATTTCAAAGCAAGCATAGTGTTCAAACACCTTCCATAAGGTCCAGTGGTGCTATAGCCATCATCAAACAACAACTGGAAACACTTTAAAAGGGATTTCGATTTCAGTTTGAAGAGGTAAGCCACTCATACTTCGAACTCTATGATTCATGCATTACAATTCAAAAATTGCTTGGCCATTTTGTTTCTGCACCTTCACTGATCATTAACCCTCAATCAATTTAACAAATCATGATCCATACACGATTTCATGTTGATTCTTAGAATTAGGGATCATCTGGGCACATTCAGAATTAATCATTTTAAACTAAAAATAAATGAAATTAACCACCACCATCGTGTTCCTGGGTTCAAAACGAGCAAGTTTGATGTTTACATCATTCAATTTCATCAAGAAACAAAGAATCTAGGATTGAATGAAGATTGGAGGAAGAGGATGAACAATGCGCGCGTTTTCTTGTTTTCCAGAAAATTCGAATATTGCTTTATAATATAATAACATGAAAGTAAATAAATGAACGGATGTATAGCCACCCCAGTGGTAGACAGTGCGCTTTTCATGTTCCTTGCCTTGCCTATGGTCCAGGGTTCGAATCCCCCTGAGACCATTTTGTCATTTTTTCACATTCCTTCATTTTTAAACATTTCAAAGACTTGTTTTTAAATATAATCAATTGGAAGCGTGTAAGTAACAAGACAAGCACTTGGCTCAGTGGTAAAGCTTTTCAATTCAAAGCCAAAGGTCTTGAGTTCAAACCTCCTTAGGACCAAAACCAAATTTTTATCACTTGTTTTCTTCACCTTTTCTACCAAACTTCAACATTTTCAAAAACCAATCAAAACTTCTCATTTTGAGATGATTTTTTGCATACTTGTCATTTAACATACCTATTTTATGATTATGTCAAAAAAATCCAAAAATACTTTCTTTTGATTATATTTTTATTAATTCAAAAATGAAACATTTTAAGTATTCTTAATACTTTTCAAAGATGTTTTCTTTCAAACTTTCAAAACTCAAATCTTTTCAAAACTTCTTGTGAATATATTTCACTATTCAAAATCATTTTCAAAACCTTTTCAAAACTTTTCATCAAACTTACACACCTTTTCCATGATCGATCCGATTTGAAGATAAAACCGAATCAGTTTTTTCCTCGAATTTCTTAATTGATCATGGGCCTCCCTCACGGTGTAAGTCTCAATCCTTTTATGTACATATTAAATTTCCTTGCACATATTCAATCATCTTTGTAAATATTCAAGCATAAACAAATTTTGTTCGTTTGTTTTCATTCGCTTGTCTATACACCGATACCATTGGTATTAAGAGAAGAATTATTCCCGGTGAAACTCCTCTTAAATCAATGGGCATCCCTTACAGTGTAAGTCCCAACCCTCCTATGTACATATTCATTTCCTTGAACATAAACACCCCTTCGTGTACATATTCATTTCCTTGTACACATTCAAACTTGTAAATAATCAAGTTACACTTGCTTTAAACGCTCATTTTATACACTTGTTTATATTTCCTTCATAAACTCCTGTGCATACACATCACACACTTGTTTATGTAACTGTTCAGTTATAACATAACAATTAGCCTAACAACTAGGTTCCCCTTTAGCCTCCTCTTAGGCTTCGTATAAGATAACTCATTCATTTGAGTTAGCCTCCTCTTAGACTTCATATAAGAAAACTCATTTACTGAGTTTAGCCTCCGCTTAGGCTTCATATAAGACAACACTCCCCTGCTGAGTTAGCCTCCTCTTGGGCTTCGTTCAAAAGAACTCCTCGTTGAGTTTAGCCTTCTCTTGGGCATCAAACAAGAAAGAGACCAGGAAATCTCTTAACAGCCTCCTATTGGGCTTCCGATACAAAGAATCACCCGCGCTATGATAGAACCCTAAGAGGATGATTTCCCGGTGAAATCACTCTTAAAATCCTAAGATGATGGTTTCCCGTTGAAACCACTCTTAAAGCCAAAGCCAGCCGTACCCTATAGCTTCCTCTTGAGCTTCATACAAGGACCCTCGATGACCCTCGGAATGCCTTCTCTTGGGCTAACAATACAAGGACCCTCGATGACCCTCGGAATGCCTCCTCTTGGGCTTACAATACAAGGACCCACGGGCTTCTTAAAAGCATCCCCCTAATCCAATCAATTTCTCCTCGAGATTTAGACGTTTATCATCTCTATTGAAGAAGTATCTCATCTATCATATCACATACAATCAAAAACTTTTCAAACTCTTTTCAAACAAAAACATCTCTTAATCGTAAGTGGTAACGCTTGTACAATCAAGCAAAACACCCAATGCTTACAATTAAAAGATTCAATCATTTTTCAAACATCTTTCTTAAACTCGTAAGTGGTAACGCTTGTACACTCAAGCAAAACACCTATAACTTACGAAGAAAGATTCAATTAATCAAACCTTTCAAAATGTATGTGATGAAATAGATTAGATACATTTTTTCATTAAGATGACATTTGTCTTTGTCTCTTAATAACATCTCGTTGCTTCCACTAGCATAAGTGGGAACTACGATTGCTCTAACTTTCTCAACATCCTTTTGAGAATACGTAGGCACAAGGTCTCATCCTTTGCGAGCAAATTTCTTTCTCCCTCAAACCAAACAAACCATAGATCCCTTTAGATCCGAGCTACAAATGCTCTGATTCCCATTAAGGGATATGTATGCAGAAGATCCCAATGATCTTTGCGAGCACAATAATAACAAAACCTAGGATCCCACATCATCTATCCTTCTTAAAATCCAAAGGAGAAACTTTCCCAACAATAGAAATAGCAATTAAAACACACAAACATATCAAACATATTCATATATAAAGCTATAGATAACTATATATATTTAGGGTGCCACATCTATTCCCTTTATATAACAAACCCCCTTGTCCGGAATCTCCCCAATGCGTTGCGTCTAGTTCGCGCTAGTCGTAATGCATATCATATCAATTGAGGGTATTGCAACTTTCCCCTTTTTCATAATCATTTTTCTTGTGTTGAAAAAAATAAAGCTTGATGCTCGTGGCATCTTTATAAACAAATCAAAAGAGTAAATTGTTTCGAGTGTGGGTCGCTGGGCAAGGAAAAATTGTTTCGTCAAGCGAAGCTGACCATCACCGGGTGGCGGTAGATATTCTGGTCAGACGAGGACGTGTCTCACTCTGGGCCAAGTTTATAAGAAGGATCGTCGGGCGAGGATCGTCGGACGTGTCTCATTTCATTTTGTGTTTTATGGTTTTTGGGGTGAGGTTTTGCTCCCAAATTCCATCACCTTATAGTTTTTGATAGTATAGCTTAGAAAACAATATTAGGCTTTGCTTATGGATGATTGGAGGTGGATTGCTCTTTGGTAGGCTCTGACAAACTGGTATAAATTTACGGTTTATCTCTTCTCCTCTTTATGTATTACTTTAATTGTTGGGTTGTATGTATATTTTACTATGAACTCATGTATATTTGTCGCCCTTGGAATTGTATAAAGCTTGCTTTATGAATCTTTGTTGGGGAATGCTTAGATTTTTACTCTGTGTTAGGGATTTGAGCTTTGCTAGACATAGATTGCTTGGATTCTTACCTAGGATGATTATCTGTTAGTTTCTGAATGCTAAAAATGGGTTTAGAGCTGACATTTACTTAGAGTATCTGTGATTAATGTCTCTGTGTTAGGAGTGTCGGGCTAGACATAGTTGGTGCGAGTGACACGGTTGACTTATGTGTTGTTGAGGTAGGTCAGACATGGATATCGAGGTGATGCGGTTGAATTCTCAATTTGGGTTAGAAATAGCTTAGATTGTGAGAGATATGTGATGACACGGACGAGTATCGTAGGCTGAGTATAATTGGACGGTAGATTTAAGTCTGTGACGGGTAGTGTGCATTCGTTCCAGAAAAGTTGTCTATCCTTTATAGTTTTGTTTATTTACTTTTTGTCTTTTCTTTACAACCAATTTATTCCCAAACTCATTAAAGATAGAATCGTCGAACAAAGAATCAATAACCAATCTCTGTGGACACGATACGATATAACCTATATATCACCCGGGAAAAATAATACTTTACTTTTTGCTTGCCGCTAATACCGCCACAACAAAATGGCGTTGTTGTCGGGGATTGGTTTTATTGTTTTTGTATTGCGATAATTCCCTTGTTTTTGAGTTTTGTAATTAATGTATATGTTGTATAGACTTTGTATATGAACTTGTATATTGTTACTTGTATATTGTTACTTGTACATATTGTGTGTTTACCTTCCATACTTGTGCATATTTATGTTTTTCTTATTTTTCACGTATTGTTGTGAATTGTATTGGTATTGTAACGTTTGTTGTGTGAATGTTAGGACACTTTTTTTAGGTTTGCGCGGTGTGAAAATACCATGGCATGACGAGGGGAGGTTTCTAGCTCGCATAATAAAGGCGTCGAGCTTACGACGCAAAACAAGCATCTTTATTTATGTTTGTTTATGTGTGTGGTGACTTGTGTTTTAACAAGTTGAAATAGGACTTGCTCATAATTTCAAATCTTCACTTTTCAACTTGTTAACTCACTTTCACTCGGTTTTTATATCATTATTTTTATTCGTTTTGTTTTGTCAAATTGTGATTTCCGCAAGCTTGTCGTGTTTAGCTTTATGAGTTTTGTTGGATGTAAATTTTATTTTTCTAATTCTTTTGTTGTTGTTTGGACTCAAATTTTGGTCCGGTAGCTTGAGGTTGCATTTTGTGATTTTTCGAGTTTGATCGTTTTAACTTGCGGATGTATGGTAATGACAGTTTTCAAAGTTGGTACATGTCAGGTACTCGTTTATCGCTTTCTATAGCATAACATGTTTAGGAAATTTATCATTTGTATAATTACCATGTCATTCATTCTTTTTACATTACTTGCGTATGAATTGAATCACTTTAGTTCCTTTTTTATCCATAAATATGAGGAAGTTTTCCATTGTTTATATATGTTGCAGGCCACATTCTTGTTTTAGCTGGATTTTTTTATGCTTAATCTTTTGTTTTGTGTTGATTATATGAATGCATGAAAATGATCAAGACATTTTGTTTTATTTTGAGCACAACTACCTTGGCCAAATATTCAATTCACCTTGTGAGTGTGTGATCATTTGTTAACCCCTTTGAGCTTTTATTAATATCAATATTTATTTGAACCTGATACTTGTCTATGAGTGTTGAATTCACTTTTTGTGTGGATGTTGATTTTTTTGTTTCTTGAACCCTTAACTATATGTTGTTGTATGAATTTTTACCCTGCCTTAGAAAGTAGGGAGTATTCACATAATGATGTTGGTTGAATTTAAGTTGGGGAGAGGAATGTTTATGTAGTTATATTGTGGTTGGTATGAGGTTAAGAAAAAGAAAAAGAAAAGAAGAAAATAGGAGAAAAAGAAAGATTAGAAAAAGAAAGAAAAAAGAGAAAAATCTTTGAAAAAGAAAAACAAAAAGAGTATGAATAATGTTGTGTTAATAAGTGATGAGTTTTGGTTTGACAATTTGTGATGAAGAAGAAGTTTGATTGGAATTTTATTGTTTGGACTTTGTGAATTGATCACTCCCTTTGGTTTAGGCAAGTTTTTTTCTCGATTAGATTTAGGAATTATCACTTGTTTGTTAACTAAGCCACATTACATCCTTGAAAAGCACTTGTGATTCTTGCATTTGTATTTTCAATAAATTTTTGGATGAATGCATAATTTAGTCTTTTGTTTGCAAGATTGTGGATGAGTGTTTTTGTACCTCACCTTTGTGTGTTCTTCATCTACCGATGAATTTTTTCTAGGTGTGATTCATGATTTAGCTTGTTTTGTTTTAGAATGTTTTGCATGATTTTTGTACTTAGGATTTGTTTCGTTTATATGTTGTTGTTGTACGATGGTGGTAAGTATGTGTTTGTCCTATACGTTTTTGTTTGAACCATACATTTGTTTTCCGTTTTAAAACTTGTTGATTCGTGATTATTTGATTATCATTCTTTGTTTTTGAGTTACTTGACTTTGTTAGAGGACAAACAATGTGCCAAGTTGGGGAGAGTTGATAAGTGCTAAAGTGCAGTTATTTTTTATATAAGTTTTGTGGCACTTATTCGTTCTTGTTTGTTAATATCGATTGAATAACCCCACTTTTTGTTGTAAATACGTTTTATTGTGTTTTGTGTACATATTGTACCATTTAATTAGTTTTGTATATATTTTGTAGGTATTTGTTGAATGATTGGAGAAAGAGGAATAAAATCTCCAAGATGCATTGTTGATCAATAATGGAATAAGGCAAAATGAGAAGCCATTCCAAGTTGTGCAAGAGAAAACAACAAAAGTTGTTTTTCTGTGTGGATCATCGGGCGATGGCCAGGCGAGGGTCATCACGTCTACGTCGTCGGGCGATGTTCGAGCGAGAGGAATGGTCAAATTTTGAAGTTTTGCTCTACCTTGCTTCGCAGCTGGGTCGATGGGTGAGGAAAAGTTGTGTCGCCGGGCGAAGTTGACCATTGTCGGGCGACGATAGATATTTTGGTCAGATGAGGACATGGCTCACTCTAGGCAAAGTTTATAAGAAGGATCGTCGGACGATGCTTTTAGGGTGTTGGGCGACGCTGCGGAAACAAAATTTTCTTTATATTTCCTTTTCATTTCATTTTGTGTTTTATGGTTTTTGGGGTGAGGTTTTGCTCCCAAGTTCCATCACCTTATAGTTTTTGATAGTATAGCTTAGAAAACAACATTAAGTTTTGCTTATGAATAATTTGAGGTGGATTGCTCTTCGATAGGCTCTGACAAACTGGTGTAAATTTGTGGTTTATCTCTTCTTCTCTCTATCTATTGCTCTATTTGTTGGGTTGTATGTATATTTTACTCTGAACTCATGTATATTTGTCACCCTTGGCGTTGTATAAAGCTTGCTTTATGAATCTCTGTTGGGGATTTTCATAGGTTTTTACTCTGTGTTAGGGATTTGAGCTTTGTTAGACATAGATTGCTTGGATTCTTACCTAGGATGATTGCCTGTTAGTTTTCGAATGCTAGAAATGGGTTTAGAGCTGACATTTACTTAGAGTATTTGTGATTAATTCCTTTGTGTTAGGAGTGTCGGGCCATACATAGTTGGTGCGAGTGACACGATTGACTTTTGTGTTATTGACGTAGGCCAGACATGGCTATCGAGCTGATGTAGTTGAATTCTCAACTTGGGTTAGAAATAGCTTAGATTGTGAGAGATATGTGATGACATAGACAAGTATTGTAGGATGAGTATAACTGGACGGTAGATTTAAGTCTGTGACAGGTAGTGTGTGTAATACCCCGATTCTACCCCAACGTATTTATTCAAGAAATCAGAGTATAAAATTTCAACGTAATCAGGATGTCACAATTACAACGTAAACAACAAAAACATGTCATCTTTACTCACACGGATACACAACACTTTAAAGAGGATTAATCTTCCAACGGAAACAACTTCTTTAATTATGCAGCGGAATTAAACAGTTATACATATGAGACATAACATCTTGAGTATTAAAATAGAATCAACGTAATACAATCTTCAAATTAACAATGCATGTTTCAATATGGAAAATAGAAAAATAAAACAAATGCGCATTTTCCCCGAATGCTACGTATCAGAGCAAATGACACTAAACCAGAACCACACCGGTAACGACTACTCCTCCTGATCACTTGCACGGTACCAATATAAAGGCAATGGCAAAAACAAGTAAAGGGTGAGATATCAAACCATATAATTGAGATTATGATAAATAATATATAGTCTGAAATCATATAATATCACCATTTTGTAGTCACACGACTAATCAACAATAACACACAAATATTCCATAACAGCATACAACTATTCCACAACAACACACAATCGTTCACAACAACATAATCCACTCATCAAAACAACATCATCATTAAGTATTATGACATGCGACTCAACTAATGCACATGCATGTGGTACCAACGGAGTTAAACACCCAATGTAATCCCTTGCCAGTAATTTCGAGGCATCAAGGCGTAAGCCTTCAACGTAAACAACATTGCCCCCAACGGCTCAACGTATTTTTCCAACATAGGCCAGCATAATATGCAATGTATGTATGCGATGAAATTAAATAGCATACAACAACAACAACGTAACCGTCAATGTTGGCCATCAAGCCTCAACAACAACAACAACGTACAACAACAACAGATTCACAAATGGAAAATACCTCCATTTCATCCAAATTCTCACCTATAGTATTTAAAAACATTGTTATAGGCTAAATCATGATTCCAGCTTTCCAACGGTCCAAACGGCATCAAAATCGGAGTTACGGTCGTGAAGTTACGACCAAAACAAATTTCAGAAATTATCTTTCATTTTCAGCCCAGTATGGATCGATGCAAAACCCCATGTATCGATACATACACAGCTTGAATCGATAATAGCTGCATATGAATCGACTCATACGTGATGCAAATTTCTATTTTCTGGTTTAATACAGTATGAGTCGATACATGCTCCTTTATATCGATACAAAACTGAATTGTATCGATACATACCTCGTATGCGTCGATACAACTCTTCCCAATTTGCTTCATGAGTCGATACAAGGCCTGATGTATCGATGCAAGCTATTCTCATGCCCCTAGTTTTTAAACTCATAGTAGCTTGTATTGATACATAATCCTATGGGTCGACTCATGCTGCGTATTTTCACCTAAAAACCAGATTTGCCAACATTTTATGATTCAATTGATACGATTTTCAACAAGCGACAACAACACAACGTATAATAGTAATTTTTACGTTCTTTTCAATCAATCAACAGCAACACAATGTATAACAATAAAATTGCATAATCTTTTCAATCAACAACAACAATATACACAGAATAACAACGATCATATATTTCAATTTGGGATTTTCTACGATTAACCACATCGACATGACACAACCTAGAGAATCATACATCCCAAACTACCTATCGCCCATCATATCCCCAATTATAGAGAAAGAACCCCACCCTTACTTTAGATTGAAGGTTTCTCTAAGAATTCTTGATCGTTCCAACTTTTCTCTTTTCTCTGCAATCTCTACATATCGTTCGTTCCTTTTCCCAAAACCCTTGTTTTCTTCCTTTTTCTCTACTGATAGCCAAATTAATCTAATTTCTATTTATTTTTAATTAAATAATAATCCTTATAATTAGTCTTGGGCTTAAACTTTGTACCCCCAAAAATGCTACTACTATCACCGCAACTTAAGCCCACTGACACTAACCTTATAGATATAACATCGTTTCTAGTATTATTCTACGACCAACCAACTTAATTCTCCACAACAACAATATCAACGAATAATTCACAAATACATTGCTAAATATTTAATTAAAGAAAATAATTAAATATTCAGCTCGGAATAGGAGTCTCGCATCTTGCTCTCCAACTCCTAGGTCAAGCTTTCACCTGCAGCTCCTAACCAAACAACTTTCACCAACGCAATCTCTTTACCTCTATGAATCTTCATCTCACGATCCACAATTTGCACAAGCATCGTCTCCACTGTGAGATTATCACGCACTTGCACATCGTTCATCTGAATCACATGAGACGGATCGGGAACAAATTTGCAGAGTTGCGATACATGAAACACATCGTGCAAATTAGCAAGATTTGGCGGTAACGCCACACGGTAAGCAACTTTTCCGACTCGATCCGATATCTGATATGGACCAATAAAATAAGGAGTGAGCTTCTTAGACTTAAGAGCTCGTCCAACACCAGTCACAGGCGTGATTCTCAAAAACACATGTTCGCCAGCCTGAAATTCTAAATATTTTCTCCTCTTGTCATGGTAGCTTTTCTACCTACTCTGGGAAGTCTTCATCTGCTCCCGAATAAACTTCACTTTCTCTATAGTTTCTCTAATGATTTCTGGTCTAACTACCACACTCTCACCAGATTCATGCCAATATAGCAGAGTCCTACACCTCCGTCCATACAATGCCTCAAAAGGTGCCATCCTAATACTAGAATGCTAATTGTTATTATAACTGAACTCTATCAAAGGAAGATAAGTATCCCATGAGCCTCTTTGCTCTAGAACACAAGCTCTCAACAAGTCCTCCAATGATTAAATGGTCCTCTCAGTCTGACCATCCGTTTATGGATGATACGCCGAACTTAACCTCAACTTAGATCCCAACGCTTCCTGCAAACTCTTCCAAAAATCAGAAGTAAACCTTGGATCTCTATCCGACATAATACTCACCGGAACACCATGCAACTTCACAATCACTCTGACATAAATCTCAGCCAACTTCGTAATCAGATAAGTAATGTTAATAGGTATAAAATGTGCCAACTTCGTAAGCCTATCAACAATCACCCAAATCGAATCATGTCCTCTCAGGGTATTAGGTAAACCAGTCACAAAGTCCATCGAAATGTTGTCCCATTTCCATTCCGGAACTTCTAACGGTTGCATCAACGCTGCAGGCTTCTGATGTTCGATATTTGACTTCTGGCAAGTCAAACAAGCATACACAAACTGTGCCACATCACGTTTCATGCCAGGCCACCAAAACAAACCCTTCAAATCTTGATATATTTTAGTAGCTCCTGGATGAATACTCAAATTGCTTCTATGACTCTCTTCAAGGATCACTTTCTTAATCGCTTCATCATCAGGAATACAAATACGATCTCAGAATCTCAACACACCTTGCACATCCAACTTGAAATCATTATTCTCGGGTTGATCAGTCCTACCATCAAATCCACCAACTTCACATCTCGCTTCTGAGCCTCTTTAATATTGTCAAGAAAATCATTGTTAATCTTTAACATTCCCAACATAATACTATGCGGTGTCACTTCACAAACCAAACTCAAATCTCGGAATTGCTCAATCAACTCCAACTCCTTAACCATCATGGACAACATATGCAAAGTCTTTCGGCTCAAAGCATCGGCTACAACATTAGCTTTTCCGGGATGATAATTCAAACCGAAATCATAATCCTTTAACAACTCTAACCACCTTTGCTGCCTCATATTCAACTCTTTTTGATCAAAAAGGTACTTCAAACTCTTATGATCACTAAACACTTCAAATCTAGAACCATAAAGGTAATGCCTTTAAATTTTCAATACAAATACCACTGCATCCAATTCAAGATCATGCGTAGGATAATTCTTTTCGTGAGTCCTCAATTGCCTAGACGCATAAGCAACCACTTTGCCATTCTGCACAAGCACACCACCTAACCCCATCAAACAAGCATCACAGTACACAACAAAAGACTCTCCTGGATTAGGTAAAGTCAAAACTGGAGCCAACGTCAACCTCTTTTTCAACTCATTGAAACTTTCTTCGCATCGAACATCCCACACAATGGCTTTTCCTTTGCAAGTCAACTTAGTCAACAAAAGTGCCAACTTACAAAACCCTTTGATAAACCGTCTATATTAACCGGCTAATCCCAAGAAGCTTCTAATCTCAATAACCGACTTCAGACTTTCCCATTGCAACACATCATCAACTTTAGAAGGATCCACGACAATGCCACTACCAGAAATGACATGGCCAAGAAAACTAACCTCTTTCAACCAAAATTCACACTTGGATAACTTCGCATACAACTCCTTCTCTTTCAAAACTTGCAATACGACTCTCAGGTGTTCTGCATGTTCTTCTTCCGATTTAGAGTAAATCAAAATGTCATCAATGAATACCACCACAAATCGATCCAAGTAAGTATGAAAAATATTGTTCATGTACTCCATGAATACTCCCGGCGCATTAGTAACACCGAAAGGCATCAACGAATATTCAAAGTGTCCATACTGAGTCCTGGACGCGGTTTTCTGAACATCATCTTCTTTCACTCTAATCTGGTGATATCCAAATCTCAAATCAATTTTAGAAAACACACTAGCACCCACCATTTGATCCATCAAATCTTCAATTCTTGGAAGTGGATACTTGTTCTTAATCGTCACTTTATTCAACTGTCGATAATCAACACAAAGTCTCATACTCCCATCTTTCTTCTTTACTAACAACACAGGTGCTCCCCACGGAGATACACTTGGTCTTACAAACTTTTTCTCAAGCAACTCTTCTAATTGCTTCTTCAGTTCAGACAACTCAGATGCAGACATCCTGTACGATGCCATAGAAACAGGTCTAGTACCAGGTACAAGATCAATCGCAAATTCAACATTTCTTTCAAGAGGTACATCAGGAATTTCATCAGGAAACACTTCAAGGAATTCTCGCACCACCTGTAACTCATCCAGTCTAACTTGATTCTCAATAGACAATGTCTCCATCCACAAGAACATATGTGCTTCGTCTTGCATCAATCTCTTTAACTACTTACCAGTCAACAAACCAACTCCTTCCTCTTCAAGGGTAGAAAACCTCAAAGACTTCTCATAACAATTGATATGAACATAGTTACATTCTAACCAGTTCATACCCAAAATCACATCTAGTCCGCTTAACGGCAAACAAATCAAATCAACAACAAAGTCTCTATCAAAGATTGACAAAGGGAAATTCAAACATACAAGAGAAGTAGTCACCGATCCCTTAGCCGTAATTTCGACGACCATTTCTCCATTCATAGAGGACAACATAAGACCCAATCTCTTAACTCAATCAGCAGCAACAAAATAATGAGTAGCACCAGTATCAATAATAGTAATTAAAGGCGTACTATTAATGAAACATGTACCTCTAATGAGTTTGTCTTCACTAGCTGATAGATTCCCAGCCAAAGCAAATGCCTTTCCACTAGATTGTCCCTTCTTCGGTTTCTGACACTGAGTACTAAGGTGTCCTTCCTCACCATAGTTAAAACATACCATACTCTTATGTGGGCAGTCGGAAATTGCATGTCCAAACTTACCACAACGGAAACATCTCTTCGCATCAGCAGTACAAGCATAACTCTTGTGACCAGCTTGCCCACATTTGAAACATACGACTTTAGCAGAAGCATCCCCCCACTAGTTCTCTGGCCCTGAGCAGCTCTTTGTTTACCCTTCCCCGCATCATAATGATTACTACGGTTCTGTTGATTCTTGCCTCTCTTATCATTAACAATCTTGTGATGAGCATTGATATCCTCCTCGAAGATTCTGCAACTATCAACCAAATCAGAAAAGACACGAATCTTCTGGTAGCCAACAACCTTCTTTATTTCCGAGCACAACCCGTTCTCAAAATTGATGCACTTAGAAAATTCAGCACCTTCTCCATCAAAATGTGGATAAAACTTAGCCAACTCAATGAACTTTGCAGCATAGTCAGTCACAGACATATTACCCTGCTTCAGCTCAAGGAATTCAATTTCCTTCTTACCCCAAACATCTTTAGGATAATACTTCCTCAGAAATTCCCTACGGAACATATCCCAAGTGACATCTTCACCTGCAACTTCCAATCTCTAATGCGTTTCTAACCACCAGTCATCAGCCTCACTTGCCAACATATGAGTTTCATACCGGACCTTCTGCGTTGTAGAACAATCTATCACACAAAAGATCCTCTTGATTTCCTTCAATCACTCCAAATCACCATCGGGATCATGCTTGCCCTTGAACACTGGAGGATTCTCCCTTTGGAAAGTTGCCAAACTTCGAGATCCAGCATCCTCGCCCGCATTTGGTTGGTTCTCCATAGCATGAGCCATTGCTTGCAAAGCAGCAGCAATCACAACATTGTTACTTCCAGCCATTTTAACTAAGCACTAAAACATAAACAACAGTAAGATAAAATTAATTAACAATACTTGATTGTTAACGACACAATGACCTGGCCGGACGAACCGACCTGCTTTAATACCACTATTGTAACACCCCGATTATACCCCAACGTATTTATTCCAGAAATCAGAGTATAAAATTTCAACGTAATCAGGATATCACAATTACAACGTAAACAACAAAAACATGTCATATTTACTCACACGGATACATAACACTTTAAAGAGGATTAATCTTCCAACCGAAACAACTTCATTAATTATGCAGCGGAATTAAAACAGTTATACATATGAGACATAGCATCTTGAGTATTAAAAAATAATCAACATAATACAATCTTCAAATTAACAATGCATGTTTCAATATGGAAAACAACAAAATAAAACAAATGCGCATTTCCCCCGAGTGCTACGTATCAGAGCAAATGACACTAAACCGGAACCACACCGGTAACGACTACTCCTCCTGATCACCTGCATGTTACCAATATAAAGGCAACGACAAAATCAAGTAAAGGGTGAGATATCAAACCATATAATTGAGATTATGATAAACAATATATAGTCCAAAATCATATAATATCACCATTTTGTAATCACACGACTAATCAATAATAACACACAACTATTCCATAGCAGCATACAACTATTCCACAACAACACAAAATCATTCACAACAATGTAATCCAGTCATCAAAACAACATCATCATTAAGTATTATGACATACGACTCAACTAATGCACATGCATGTGGTACCAACAGAGTAAAACTCCCAACGTAATCCCTTGCCAATAATTCTGAGGTATCAAGGCGTAAGCCTTCAACGTAAACAACATTGCCCCCAACGGCTCAACGTATTTTTTCAACATAGGCCAACATAATATGAAATGTATGTATGCGATGAAATTAAATAGCGTACAACAACAACAACATAATCCATAACGTAACCATCAACGTTGGTCATCAAGCCTCAACAACAACAACGTACAACAACAACGGATTCACAAACGGAAATTACCTCCAATTCATCCAAATTCTCACCTATAGTATTTAAAAACATTATTATATTCTAAATCATTATTCCGTGTTTCCAACGGTCCAAACGGCATCAAAATCGGAGTTACGGTCGTGAAGATACGACCAAAACAAATTTCAAAAATTATCTTTCATTTTCAGCCCAGTATGGATCGATGCAAAACCCCATGTATCGATACATACATAGCTTGAATCGATACAAGCTGCGTATGAGTCGACTCATACGTGATGCAAATTTCTTTTTTTTAATGTTTAATACAATATGAGTCGATACATGCTACTTTGTATCGATACAAAACTGACTTGTATCGATACATACCTCGTATGCGTCGATACAAGTCTTCCCAATTTTCCTCATGAGTCGATACAAGGCCTTATGTATCGATGCAAGCTATTTTCATGCCCCTGGTTTTTAAACTCATAGAAGCTTGTATCGATACATAATCCTATGGGTCGACTCATGTTGCATATTTTCACCCAAAAACCAGATTTTCCAACATTTTACAATTCAATTGATACGATTTTCAACCAGCGACAACAACACAACGTATAACAGTAATTTTTACGTTCTTTTCAATCAATCAACCACAAAACAATGTATAATAAAAGAATTTCACAATCTTTTCAATCAACAACAACAATATACACAGAATAACAACGATCATATATTTCAATTTGGGATTTTCTATGGTTAACCACATCGACATGACACAACCTAGAAAATCATACATCCCAAACTACCTATCTCCCATCATATCCCCAATTATAGAGAAAGAACCTCACCCTTACCTTGGATTGAAGGTTGCTCTAAGAATTCTTGATTGTTCCAACTTTTCTCTCTTCTCTACAATCTCTACGTATCGTTCGTTCCTTTTCCCAAAACCCTTGTTTTCTTCCTTTTTCTCTACTGATAGCCAAATTAATCTAATTCCTATTTATTTTAAATTAAATAATAATCCTTATAATTAGTCTTGGGCTTAAACATTGTACCCCCAATAATGCTACTACTATCGCCACAACTTAACCCCACTGATACTAACCTTATAGCTATAACATCGTTTCTAGTATTTTTCTATGACCATCCAACTTAATTCTCCACAACAACAATATCAACCAATAATTCACAAATAAATTGTTAAATATTTAATTAAAGTAAATAATTAAATATTCAGGCGTTACACTGTGCATTCGTTTCGGACAAGCTGTCTATCCTTTATAGTTTTGTTTATTTACCTTTTGTCTTTTCTTTACGACTAATTTATTCCCAAACTCATTAAAGATAGAATTGTCGAACGAAGAATCAATAACGAATCTCTGTGGACATGATACGATATAACCTATATATCACCCGGTAAAAATAATACTTTACTTTTTTCTTTTCGCTAATACCGCCACAATAGAAGCCCAAGAGGAGGATATCCGAGGGACATCGAGTGTACTTGTATTGTGAGCCTAAGAGGAGGCTTTCGAGGGACATTGAGGGTCCTTGTATGAAGCCCACGAGGAGGCTTAAGGTATGGCTGGCTTGGTTTTAAGAGTGATTTCACCGGGAAACCATACTCTTTGGTTCTATCCTAGCTAAGGAGATTATTTGTAGGAAGCCCAATAGGAGGCTGTTTGAGATTTCCATATCTCTTTCTTGTATGAGGCCTAAGAGGAGGCCAACTCAACAGGTGAGTTATTTTGTACAAAGTCCAAGAGAAGGCTATGGGGAACCTAGTTGTTATACTAAGTTGCAATGACATAAATATACATGAACAAGTATATGAACAATTATGTGAACAAGTAGATATGACAAATTGTGTGTGTGCATTCATAGAAGTTTATGAAGTAAATATATAAACAAGTTTATAAGACAAGCCAATAAAGCTAGCAATACTTGGATATATAAATGGGATTGGGACTTACACCTTAAGGGAGGCCCACTGGAATAAGAGCAGTTTCGAATAATCCTCCTCTTAGTACCAGTTGAATTGGTGAAAGAAATGTATAAACAAGTAGATAAAACAAGAAAATAAAGCTAGTGATACTTGAAAATGTACAAAGGGGGTTGGGACTTACACCTTAAGCGAGGCCCATAATCAATTTGATTTTGAGTTAGAAAGATTTAAGAGAAAGAAACCTAGTTCGGGTTTGTATTTTTCAAGGAATAAATCGAATCAATCATGGAGTTAGAGGTGTATAAGTAAATAAAATATTTTTGAATGTTTTGAAAAGACTTGAAGGGTGAAACTTTATTCACACGAGAGTTTGAAAAATATTAGGTTAAAGAACATCAAGAAGAAACATTTTAGGAAAAATACCCTTTTTAGTCCCTTAAGTATACCTCGAGGTCCATAATGGTCCCTTATCTTTAAAAAGTTCCAAAGTGGTCTTTTAATTGTTCAAAAAGGATCACATTAGTCCTTTCCGTCCATTTTTCCAAACGACGTCAACTTTTGTAGGCACGACATCCTAGATGTCAATTACCAAATGCCACGTATTATTTTATTTTATTTTTTATTTATTTTTTTATCTTAAACAATTTTTATAATTAAAAAAATTCCTATTGCAGATGCCATCCATAGGATTTGAACCCTGGTCAAAGACGTTATTGTGCAACATGTGTTACCACTAAGCCACTTCACTTATATTGTTTTAGTGTTCATTATTACTAGTATAGAATCAAAGAAAAAGTGTTACAAATGATTTTGCTGGTAAATATTAATGACAGGAAAGAACAACACTCAAATCCAAATTTTTCCAGAATTTTGTTTTCAAACTTATAATTTGTTTTCAACTTATAATTTGTTTTCCTTCTTCTCACTTTGGCTGTGTTAACCAATTCTAATGCATGATGGCATCTTTTAAAGTTGAGGCATTCAGGATATTTTTATGTAGTCTTCTCACCTTCGATGCTTGAACCGACCACCACCGTCAAATACTTGCCTGCTGCCGTCCGAGACCTTTCTCAATGTCGTTCTACTTTTCTTTCACCATCAAATGTTGCGTTTTCTTTAGAGAAGGACCAAATTCCCCTTTATTACTCGTTTATGTATTTATTTCAACATTTGATTTGAGTTAGGGTTGGATTTCCCCTTTTTAGATCTTGCTATATAGGTTTATTGTTTGCGAAATCCATCACCAAATTTGTAATCAGGGCATCAAAAGGAGTCGGGATGGGTGTTTGTTTCGACCTCCGATGGATCTCCTTCATGAAGGTCACCGCTGGCGACATCCGACCTCCGTGGAAGCCCACCGGAATCTGGGTGTGTTGAAGAGAGAGTTATGAAGTTACATTGAGAGATGAAGTTTTGTTGGAAAATTGAAATTATGTTATGATGTAATGCACATTTGGTCTCTTGTTGATTCTAGGGTGACTTTGTCATACCCCAAAATTTTCCCTCCATCTTCTCAAGATATTTCATACATCCGTACTCAAGGATTCCTCAAGAGTTGATCAGACAAACTCTCTCCTAGACAATCAACCCAAACTAGGGTTTGGCAATTCTCAGGTCAAGATGGACTTCCAACATCTCCAATGGTCTTCATGCCTCCTCATATGCTTCAAAGATTCTCCATGTCAAGTTTCAAGCCTTACAAGTCAAGATTGCTCAGACAATTGCTCAGATGGTTGAAAATCAGTTGAATTGGACAAAAAGTCAACTGTGGTCAACATACAGTCAAACTTCATAATTTTTGGTCAACATCCTCATTTTGAAGTTACATTCATCATTTGATCAAGGGTTGATCATGATTCATCAAGAAAACTCAAGATTTGCTCAAAAGTCAAACTTTCTAAATTAGGGTTTCTAGGTGAAAAGTCAACTGAACTTTGACTGATCATAACTTCTTCATACTTTCTCAGAAATTTTTCCACCACCTCTTGTTTTGAAGGAAATTCAATTCTCTACAACTTCATGTCTCACAAGAATGTCCAAAAAATGCTTCATTTGAGAGGTATGGCTCAAAACATTACAGGTCATTTTCAAAGTCAACAAAAAGTCAACTTTTTGTTTTGAAGATATATTGAGCATGGAAACTCCAATTGAGATGAGACCAAAAAGGTTGGTTAGAGGACTCTTAGAGCTTTTTAAAAAGTCCAAGAACACTCAAAAATATGGAAAAATAAACAAGATACACCACTCACAAGTTGGGCAATTTTGAAAGAGTGCACAAAGAGAGATACTTCTAAAAATCAATTTTTTTGCAAATGGGCTTGCTTTTTCTTCATCCAAACTTATTCCTCATACAATTAGGAATATCCAAGCCCAATGCCACGAATTTTTATTTTATTTTTCTATTTAATTTGGAATTTATTCATTTAAATACAAATTAAATTCAAAAATAAAGTATAAAATCAAAATTAATTGCAAGATTGATTTTTATTCCTTCCTTGAGACTCAAGCAACTCACAAAGGCCAGCAAATTTCGAAATTTGATCAATATGGCAAGATTGGATTGGAAATTAATCAAATTTTGAAAATTTGATTTTTTACAAAAATCAAATTTGATTTGCTTTGAATGTTGATTGATTCTCTTCCAAAACCATCCCATCCCAAATCCATCCAGTATAAATGTATGATGCATACCTATCAAGAAAAAAGGAAAAAATTGGCTCAAGAACCCTTGTTGCAACTCAAAAAAACCGTGCCTCTCAAGCAAAGTGCAATACTATTTCCAGCCGTTTTCAATCAATTTTGAGGTGTCCAATACATTCCTTGACATCTCCAGAATCGATCCAGACCCTTATATCATCCAAAACCATCACGAATCGGGCAAATACGATTTCGCATCAAGTTTGCAAGCTATCTGGGTAGCCCAATTGCATTTTAGTGACCTGGAACGAAAAACACCATGGCTAGGGTTTTCGGGGTCGAATTAGGGTTTCTTTAAACATGAAAAATTGGACCAAACTAAGCATACCAGAGTGATCAGGGGACGAAAACGAGTTGATACATGTATTCACAATGCATATATATTACTTGTGTGTGATTTTTGATTTAGCCAGGGACATAGCGTCGAGCCAAGGCCGACGCAGGATTTTCAAATTTTTGAAACGAGGAAGACGAAGCTTGGCGCGTGATCTGGAGCATCAGGAAGCGACACTTGTTTTTCTTCTACTCGCTCCGGTTTCCAAACAGTAAAACACGTTAGCTCAGTTGGTCAAGGCAAGGGAACTCAAAGTTTGAAAGCAAGGTCTCCAGTTCGAATCCTGGCAAGACCTATATTTTTTCTTCCTTTACAAAACTCTATTTTTCATATTTCTTATTTATTTAATATTTTGCATCAATTTTAATTTCTTTTCATAATTTTATTTCATGCATTAAAAATTACCAAAATATTTTTTCCTTTTGCATTTATTTTCTGAAAATGTTTATTTAATTTATAAAATTAAAAAAATATAATTTTGCGTGCATATTTATTTTTATTCATAATTTAGCATTTAAATCACTTTTAATTAGTTTTAAATTATTAAATTGCATTCAAAAAATCCAAAAAATTTATTTTAGCATATTTATGTTATTTCCAGCATGTCATATTTTTTCCAATTAAAAACTTGCATTTTTCTAACATTTTTTCTCTTGTTCGATTCATATCGCATTTTCCGATTTCTCATTCTCTTGCAGGTTGATCCGATTCAGACAATTTTTTCTTTATCATTTTATTTTTCCAATAATGTAATTGTATATGGGATGTAATAGTTTAAATTAGGCCTTTATTTTTCCGCATTTTAAATTATGTATCTGCCCCAAAGCCTTGTAATAGCGTAGGATTTACCTTTCCGCATCTTTACATTCCGCATTTTAATTTCCGCACCCTATAAATTGCTAGTAACTAGGCGTGTATGGCAAGATAATAATTGGACATAGCTCACACTAATTTTCAAAGATAAAAATATCTGAATCAACACACTTCTTCACACATGCACCCCTTAGGGTAATTCTCTCTCGTTGCCTTACGAATTCAAAATGGTCATGTCCCTCGAACGTAGAGGTATTCTAGCACCGTTGCCTTCCAAACAAATCATCATAGTCCCTTCGATACAAAGATCATAGACCCACGATGTCGCCTACGAATACATGATCTTGACCCTCGATTGTTGCCTACGAAAAATGATGATAGTCCCTTCGAATGTGCTAGGATACTTCCTACAAGTTGCTTTCTATGACCATCCGATGTCCCTTCGAATGTCCCGCTTACATCCAACGAATGGAGTTACCTACCAACTAATGGTACGGCTAGCGCTATTCTAAAGGAACGTAAAACAACACGAAAACGACCAATTCTGAGTAGGTAATAAGACTTTTAGTTGCTTGCTCAATTCAAATGCTTTTCACACCTCACACTTTCGTCAAAGTTCAAACTCTTTTCAAAAAAAAACATTTCCGAACACTTTGTATACATTCCTACATGAATCATTACAAAGTCAAAGCGAAATGCCTTTTCAAAACATTTTTGTCAAACACACAGAAAGCATTTTTTAAGTGATCTAGAGCAACTAAGAGCCCGTAGATAACTACGGATGGAAAGGGGTGCTAATACCTTCCCTTTTCATAACCTTCTCCCTTACTCAGAATCTAACGAAGGTCTTTTTCTGTACTTTTACCTTCCCTTAATTGGATAAAAATAAAAGTCGGTGGCGACTCTTGCTATCCGCACATTTGCGATACAAAAACTAAAAAAAAGTCAATTCACCGTATCACAGAACTGGTGACTCTGCTGGGGAGACACCCAAAAAGAGAGAATGCCTTAAGGATTTCTAAATCACCTTTATTGCTTTCTGTTTGACTTGCTTGCTTTATCTTTAAGGGTTGCTTGGGTATTATATTTGTTGGGGGATCCTACACCCGGATCCGGGTTTCCTTTTAGGTAAGTAGCAATAAATCGTCGCGACCGTTAGACGTATATCAAAACGGTCAACATGATGGCTACGTTAGTGTGACACTTTGGATGTCCTGATACTCTTCATTTCCAAGTTGAGGATAGTATTTGGCTTCTGCGTGGTGTCATCAAGCACTAACTAAACTTTTAGAACCTTAATTGACCCATCTTGGCCATTAGAAGGTAGTGAGATGGTAGGCTTTGGTGCAGACCGAGGTTGGTTGATACTCGATGCTACGCTCATTGAGATCAGACTTTTGGGACATTTTCGGTCGACCACTTGGTAGTCGTATTGAAATAAGCGCCTACGAGAAAGATCAATGATGTGAGATTCCTAGAACCCGGTTACTATTATAGGACAGGATGAACCAACTCAAACTTTTGGTGGGGTAATCACCTATACCTCATGCAAGCCTTAACCCTAGGCTCATTGTGTGAATTGTTTGTGTGTGCCAAACATGACATCATGACATCATTTGCATTGCATATCATTTCTAACTATTTCAAGGACCTAGGGATTTATCTTTGCTCTGTTTTGTATGGAATTATGGCTTCTAGAAAGACTATCCGAATCAACTTCATGGGTATACCTTCTCAACTCAAAGAATTGGTTTCTGAAATTCCCGACCATGCTCAGTTCATCAAAAGACATGGTTATCTGCTTGACTTGGTTATCTCCGATTTTGAAGAAGATATGATGCACGTCCTATTCCAGTTCTTTGATCCGAAACACCATTGCTTTACATTCCCAGATTATCAGTTGGTTCCTACCTTGGAAGAGTTCTCTAAGCTACTTGGGATACCTATTCTTGATCAAATGCCATTCACCGGTTTAGAAAAGGTTCCTAAGTATGAAGACATCGCATCCTTACATCTTAAGCGCTCGGACATTGAAGCCAATTGGGAAACCGAAGTGGAGTTAAGGGTTTGCCAAGTTCCTAATTAAGAAAGCGAGAATTCCTCAAAGTTATGAGTTTCCATGCATTTGAAGACATTGTGGCCTGTTAATCTATGGTTTGGTTCTATTTCCTAACTCGGATCAATTTATAGATGTCAACGCCATCAAGTTGTTTCTTACCCGCAATCCTGTGCCTACTTTACTTGGAGATATCCTATATTCTCTCCACATTCGTACTACTAAGAGACAAGGAGCTCTCATGTGTTGCATACCGTTAATTTCCAGGTGGTTTATTTCGCACCTTCCTCCATCAGTTTTGAAGAATGAACAAAGGATGAAGTGGTCTCAAAGACTAATGTCACTCTCTCATTCAGATATCCGTTGGAATCTTTTCTCTCAAAAGGATTTCACTTTCATCGAGCGTTGTGGAGAATTCCCTAATGTACCACTACTTGGTATAAGGGGAGGTATTACTTACAACCCTTCTTTAGCTCTACGTCAGTTTGGTTTTGCCCGAAGAGATGGTCCACATGATATGCTTCTCCAAGATATTGTGTTCGATTACAATCATGATCTCCATAATTACCGACGAAGGTTCATACACGCTTGGGGCATGGTAAAGAAGATTGATACCAAGACTTTGGGGCACCAGAACTCCATTCCTTGGGAACCTTACCTCAAATGGGTGCGAGCTCGAGCTCAAAACCTCATGATGCCATTCACGCCTGTTTTACCAGTAATTATGGAACCTGTTGCTATAAGTGACGTACCCTATACCATTCTCTATCCCGACATGCCTACTGATTTTGAAGACTTGAAGAGATCCTAGATTCAACTCAAGGAAGAGAGGGATACCTTTGAAGCTCAGTGTTATGCAAGCGAGAAGAAAGTGTTAGAGTTGACCAAGCTACTTCACGAGGAGCGAAACATCAACGCCTACATCGGCACCAAGAGGAAGCGCCCATGGGAGACTTAGAGGTTTAGGATTTTCTTTTATTTTTTTGAACTATCTCTTGTACTTAAAAAGAAAAAGAATAATAAAAAGAGTACTAATAAATGTTTGTTCATTGCTTGTTTAACAAATTTAAATCTCTAAGGTCCTTGAAAACATTGCATTGCATTCGCATAAACATTGCATATCATAGCATAACATTGCATCACAGATACATTGAAGATTGGTTTTCTCATTTGCTCGCTATTTATTTTAGCAGAAATGGCTCTTAAGCATCATCAAAGATCTTCAAGCTCGAATGCTCAGATGTTTACCAGCTGGGTCCAAGGCCAAGAAGATCTGAAGAAGCTTATCAACAGAAAGAAGAAGGTTGTTGGTCTTCTCAACATGGGTAGACGCTACAAAGGAGGTCCTAGAGTGGTTAGTCGAATTGAGCTCTCTGAAGGAAGTGTCAAGAAGGAGGATGAATAAAGCAACAAGGGTAATGGTGAAGGCAGTCAGCCTGAGCTTGAGAAAAACTATGATGATGGCCAATACTCTGATGAGGATGACAAGTACAAGCAACTTGAAGACCGTCTGAATGCTGTGGAAAACCTGAAGATGTCCGGGTTGAATTTTGATGACCTGAGTCTTGTCCCTGGTGTTGTGATTCCTCCCAAGTTCAAAGTTCCAACTTTTGCTAAGTATGACGGCATGTCTTGCCCTAAGCTACATTTAAAGTCTTATGTTCAGAAGATCAATCCTCACACTGATGACAGAAAGTTGTGGATGCACTATTTTCAAGAGAGTTTATCCGGAACCCAGTTGGAATGGTAGTATCAGCTAGAGAATGACCGTATCCGTACTTGGAGTGACTTAGCTGATGCTTTCTACGATATGAGTACAATCTGAATTGACACCCACTCGCATGCAACTACAAAGTATGTCTATGGGTCGTGATGAGAAGTTCAAGGAGTATGCTCAGAAGTGGAGAGATTTAGCAGGCAGAGTTCAACCACCCTTGTCCAATAGGGAGTTGGTTGATATGTTCATGGGAACACCGACAGCCCATTCTTCAATCATCGATTGGAAACTCTTCACCGGATTCACCGGTGATACCTGAGCGTATTGAAGGTATCAAGTGGGAAGATTGATATAGACATCTCAAACGCGAAGAGATCTTTTGGTGGTAAGAAAGAAGCCAATGCGTGTATGGTCGAAAAGCCGAGCCAAGACCGACCGTGCTCAATCGTAGAGGCGGTTGTGATCTCAATCCTACATCAACACAACCTCGGTGAGACAACGTGCGTAACGAGCGAAGGCAGTTTAAGATCAACATGCCTTTGTCGCAAGCCTTGCAACACATGTTGAAAGCAGAGCTGATTACCTTGAGGGATCCTCCTCAGAATGTCAACACCTCCTCTCCAAAATATAATCCTAATGCTAAGTGTGCTTACCATTCCAATAGCCCAGGACATAGTACTGATGATTGTTGGGCTCTGAAGAACAAGATTCAAGATATGATTGAAGCTAAGCAGATTGAATTTGATCCTCCTGTTGAGACTCCGAATGTGATCAACTCGCCTATGCCTAACCATGACAAGGGTTCCAATGTTGTTGGTGACGATACTTATGTTCTCAACATAGATGACTTGACCATTCCTCTGATGACTATTAAGAAGAATTTGTTGCAAGCCGGTGTCAACCAGGGATGCCCAGAGAACTGTCGTTGGTGCCCATCCGCGCCTGATGGTTGTGCTTGGTTGAGAAGACGTGTTCAGTGCATGATGGATAACCGTGAGATATTATTTCTGAAACCACCTGTGCAGAAGCTGTGTGAAGAAATGTCTAAGTTAAAGATCGACAATGCAAACGAAATTGTACCATCTGTGTGGGATACCTTGGGGAAGCCAAGTGGAAAGTATGATTACATGGTGAAGTACACTGTTCCTGAAAGCTACAAGATTCCTATTGAAGATGTTAAGGCGACCGGATGGGGTGACGATTTCCCAGAAGACTATGTTGATGTTAACACCATAAGGATTTCCTATGCTAATTCCGTACCTAGAGTGGCACCTCTCGTTATTACTTCTCCAAGACCAGTTCCATATTCCTCTGACAAAGTTATCCCTTGGAACTATGGAGCTGATGTTTACTATCATGGCGTCAAGCAAGACCCTCTGACCATTGAAGATCTTCTTGTTGAAGCGCCATTCGACATTGACAACATCACGGATCTAGTAAGGTGACCGAACCGGAAGGGTATTCTCTCCATATCTCTCCTCCAAAAGACACTGCGACTCCAGCTCGCATTTCCTATTCAATCCGTTCCCCAAGCTAGAGGAAAGAACCGGTGACTCATCTGCTCAACGAAGTGCCAAAGGAAGTTCAAGACACCTTCAAACAAGAAATGGAGGAAATTAAGATTATCAAGAAGAGTGACTACAATGTTGTGGAGCAGTTGGACAGACTCCATCCAAAATCTCCATGCTTGCTGCTCTTGTGCTCGAGGCTCATGCTAATGCCTTGGTGAAGTTTCAAGAATGCTCACGTACCTCAAACACTACACCGACCAGTTTGAAGTTTGTATTGCTAGGGCTGCCAACAACGGCCTAGGCTTCTCGTGATATAACTCATGCGGAAAGAAACACAACAAAGCCTTGCACATCTGTTGAGCAAGGGCACTACACTATCTCATGTTTTGGTGGATACGGTTCGCTCTGAATATCTTAGAAGGCTGCTTTTGATCGACTTGATGTCGAAGGGTTGGTTCGAGACCCGGTGACATTATCGTGAGAGCTTTTGATGGTTCTAAGCGAGCGTGCTTGGAGAGCTCACTCACATCAAAGTCGGTTCCCGACTTTTGACTCCACATTCTTTGTCATGGACATTCGTCCACTTACTCCTACTTGGGCGCCCTTGGATACATGGGGCGGGTACCTCTACCTTACATCGAAGTTGAAGTACCGGTGAAAGGGAAGGTTGTTACGGTGTGTGGCGAACAAGAGTATATGGTCATCATCTGATCATTCCGATATCTCGAGATGGAAGGTGAATTCTTTGAGACTCCTGTCAAGCTTTTGAAACAATACCAGTCATGCCTCGACTCTCCTGTCACTCTGAAGTTGCTAAAGCTCGCCTAGGATGGCCTCACTGAAAGATGCTCAGCTGCAGTTGAAGAAGGTAGCTCTATTTGGGGTCGACTCCTAATCTTCCTTTCAAGTCCGACAAGGCGATTTAGGCTTCACCATCAAAGGTCGAAGATGATACGCGCGAACGTGTGGCCAACTTCCTTTCGCATCGGCCAAAGTGGAATTCATGCTATAGAAGACAACGACTTCGACATCGCAAGTGGATCTTGACTCCGGACAAAGGGCTCGGAATTGGAAGGCGAAGGCGTCATACCAATCTCCTTTAGTCGGGAGTAATTGCTTTGTTTTGTTTTGCTTTTCGTATTTCTTTATGTTTTGAACAATAAACTTTGAAAGCCTAGTGCCTTGCGGGGCATCATGGCTCGTTCGAGGTTATTATCTGTTGTTTTGCGTTTTCATTCAATAAATTTGTTGGACTTTTGCATTCAATTGTTTGTTTTCTTTCTTTACTTTATCACCCTTCAAAAAGCTATGTGTTTCTTACACACCCGTGGTACACTGCGAATCACTCGAATCTCGTTAATAACTATACTATTGCTAAATATGACTTGATAATCCGATCTACCAAGCCGAAGGCGAAAGTGAGGAAGATTGTGAAGTGCCGGAGAACTTGTCGATGCTGACAAGAAGGCGAGTTATCACCACACGAAGAGCAAGTTGAGGTTGTGAATTTGGAGTCTTGACGAAGGCAAAAGAGATCAAGATAGGAGCGGTCTTGAGAACAATGTTAAAGAAAGGTTGGTTCGGATGCTACGAGACTATATTGAGGTTTTGCTTGGTCATACGAAGACATGCGTGGTTGGACATTGATATTGTGGTACACCGATTGCCAACAAAAGAAGGTTTTCTCCCAGTGAAACAGAAGATTCGTCGCATGCGTCCTGAGATGTCAAAGAAAATCAAAGTTGAGGTTATGAAACAGTTCAACGCCGGTTTTCTAGCTGTTACTTCTTATCCGCAGTGGGTTGCAAATGTGGTGCCTGTACCTAAGAAGGATGGCAAGGTACGAATGTGTGTGGATTACAGAGATCTGAACAAAGCAAGTCCGAAAGATGATTTTCCACTTCCCCATATTGATGTTCTGGTTGACAACACCGCTCAGCATAAGGTCTTCTCCTTCATGGATGGTTTCTCCGGTTACAATCAGATCAAAATGGCTCCCGAAGACATGGAGAAGACTACTTTTGTTACACAGTGGGGCACTTTCTGCTACAAGGTTATGCCGTTTGGATGAAGAAGCGGTGCCACTTATCGTGCTATGGTGACATTATTTCATGACATGATTCATCACGAGATAGAGGTCTCGTCGATGACATGATAGCTCGATCACACAAGAAGAACATCTTGATCATTTGCGAAACTATTTGTGAGTTGAAGAAGTGATTGAGACTTAATCCTAACAAATGCACTTTTGGAGTCAAATCCGGAAAACTCTTAGGGTTTGTTGTCAGTGGAAAAGGTATTGAGGTTGACCCGCCAAGGTTAAAGCTATTCAAGAAATGCCGACTCCAAGGAAGTCGAGGTTTCTTGGGCGATTGAATTACATTGCAGTTCATTGCACACCTAACTTCTACTTGTGAGCCAATCTTCAAGTTACTTAAGAAAGATCAAGTAGTAGAATGGAGCACGATTGCGGATCGCTTTTGACAAGATCAAGGAGTACCTAGAATCCTCCTATCGATGCCGCCGAAGGAAGACCTCTTATCATGTACTTGGCGGTGCTAGAGAATTCAATGGGGTGTGTTGGGGCAACATGACGAGTGCAGTCGAAAAGAGCATGCAATATACTACCTTAGCAAAATTTTACCGATGTGAAACAAGATACTCACACTCGAGAAAACTTGCAACGCTTTGGCTTGGCTGCTTTCCGACTAAGGCATATGTTGACTCATACTACCTTATTGATTTCAAGATGGATCCGATAAAATACATATTTGAGAAACCAGCTCTCTCGGGAAGAATAGCAAGATGGCAAATGATCTTGACCGAATCGACATCGGTACACTTCTCGAAAGCGATCAAAGGAAGTGTGGTAGGCGATCATTTGGCTCACCAAGCCGTAGATGACTATCGGTCTATGCGGTTCAAATTTCGAGATGAAGATGTTTTACTAGTTCATTTGAAGAACCAGGCCCGAGCGAAGGACCGAACAAGGATCGATGGACTATGGTCTTTGATGGAGCCTCAAACGCAGCAATGGCATTGGCGCCATCATTACCTCCCTACGGTGGACATCGCCTTTCACCGCCAGATTATGTTTCATTGCACCAACAACATGGCGAATCTGGCGTGCATCACGGGTATCAAAGTGCTATTGACTTAAGAATCGAGTTCTTACAAGTATATGGAGATTCAACTTTAGTGATCGATCGATTAAGGCGAGTGGGATCTGAAGCATCCGAATCTCATTCGTATCGAGCATGTTTTAAGTTTGATCCCTACAGAGATCACTTTCAATCACATTCCACGAAGAGAATCGGTTGGCGACGCATTGGCTACTATGTCATCTATGTTCAAGGTCGGATGGGACAACGAGGCTCCCGGATCATCATTGAGAAGTTTGAACCCGTATTGTTATGAGCTTGACACGAAGAGAAACCTTGGTACTATGGCGTGAAGAGGTATCTTGAGACTCGGGAATATCCCGGGGCATCATCAATGATAAGAAGTTCATGAGAATATTTGCATCCAAATTTTTCCTCAACAACGGCATCTTATACAAGCGCAACCACGATCTGTGCTTACTCCGCTATGTAGACCAGAAAACAGCAATACGTATCATGGAAGAGTTACACGAAGGCGCATTTGGTACCCACTCCAGTGGACACACGATGGCTAAGAAGATTTTGAGAACAGTTACTATTGGTCCACCATGGAAGGCGATTGTCACCGCTATGCTCGATCTTGTCACAAGTGCGGTTATGCCGATAAAGTACATGTACCTCCAGTACCTCTGAATGTTTTAACTTCTCCTTGGCCTTTTGCAATATGGGGCATTGACATGATTGGAGAAATCAAGCCCACAGCTTCCAACGGACATCGTTTCATACTTGTGGCAATCGATTACTTTACCAAGTGGGTAGAAGCGACCTCGTTGCATCATTACCAAGAATGTTGTGGCTCGTTTCATCAAGCATAACCTTATCATCGATATGGCACTCCGAAAGGATTATCACGATAACGGTTCCAATCTCAACAATAAGATGATCACGAAATATGCAGATTCAAGATCAAGCATCACAACTCTTCTCCTTATCGGCCTAAGATGAATGGCGCGATGGAAGCCACCAACAAGAACATTAAGAAGATTATCTGAAATTGACTTACAAAGATTGGCATGAGATGTTACCATTTGCTCTTCATGGTTATCGCTTCTGACCGAACGTCCACGGGCAACCCCTCTCTTGTGTACGGTATGGGCCGTCTTACCCATCGAGTTCGGATACCCTCAACTAGAGTCCTCCAGACACGAGTTAGGCGAAGACGATTGGATCCGACTCGCCTTGACCGATTAACTTGATTGATGAGAAACGACTCGCATCCATTTGCCATGGATGATTTATCGAAGCGAATGATCGAGCATTTAACAAGAAGGTCAAGCACCGAGTCTATCAAGTTGGTGACCTAGTAGTCAAGCGCATCATTCTTCCACAAGGTGATCCGGGGAAAATGGACTCCCACCCACGAGGGACCATTTGTAGTCAAGGCAGTGTTTTCCGGAGCTATGATACTTAGCACCATGGATGGTGAAGACTTCCCACACCGTAAACGACATAGTAAAAATACTACGCATGAGCGAGACCCGCTAGGTCGGTGACCTAGGCAAAAATAAGGGCATCTGGCGAGCCAAAAGGTTCGGGAAAAGTTAAGGATATATACAAAACATGTACACCCGCAAGTCGAAAACACGAAAAGGCGGCTTGGGCAAAAGGTATCCCAGACGAAAACCGAAAGGCGGTCTAGGCAAAAGTTAGGGATTCAAGCGTACAACTATGTCTCTTCTAGATCACCTACTTCCAGACTACTATCAGCCTTCAAGATTCAAATGGCAGAGATCAATTCACTCACTTTCTCGACAAGGAGATGAGATAGTTGAAATATATGAGTACTAGCATAGTTGGAACTTAACGAGATTGTTTCCGCATAGCTTTTTACCTTTCTTGTGTACAAACTACTTGGCCATACGCCACATTTCAAATAAATACAAGTTCTTTCTCTTTACAAATTTTCACTTTTGTGGTTTGCATAAAGTCCAACGTTTGCTTTGAATGATTACACGCATTTGACAATAAAATCTCTTGGCAAACATACGAAAAGTGAACATACAAAAGTAATCTGCGAGCTCCGGAATTGAGATGACGATGAAGGTCACCAAAACATTCCCATGAGCATGATCCCACCGGTGTCACTCACAACAAACCTCCCTCCGTGAGTATGCGTTAATCAGCGGTGATTCCATTCAACCGAGAAGTGATACATCAGTCTCCAAGCAGTAACACTTCACCCCCAGTCAAGGTATTTATCCCCAGCAGATATCTCTCAGTCCTTTCCCTTTTCCCCGGATCGGACTCGAAACTTGGTCAGATAATGCATCGGAGGAAACTACATCTTCATCCCCGAGCCAGGGATTACAATGGGTTCCTGACTCTTCCAACCCGGTCTCCCGGCAGTTATCAAATGCTCTCCAGCGAGGTCTACACTCAGAATCCCCAGTAGAGCGCCTCCTAATTTTTTTTCCTCAGCAGGATCTACATACAAGATCCCTAACGGACTCCCTCCCAGATTCTCCTCAGCAGGGTCTATGAGATCTTCAACAAACGCGATTTTCGATCTCTATCACCTCAACCATATCTAGGCCCAAGACTTCGTCAGATAGTGCATCGGAGGAGTCCATGGATATCTTTCTTCTCCTTCCAAAGCAGGATTCTCACTTACTCAATCCCCAAGCAGAAGTCAGAAATCTTCAAACAGAACATCCGCATCTTCTTCAAGATGGATATGTTTTGAAATACCACCATCTATTATTCATACATTTCTCATAAAGTCATAATTCATGCATATGTCATTCATATACACTGTCATGCATCATACTTTGCATAAAACTAACAAATATTCTATCAAAGTTCTCTTGTTTTTCAAAAGTGTGATCTACCGACGCAAAGGTCGAGATTAAGCCCGAATCGACGGAAAACTATCGAAAGCCTTGGTTGTCCTCCGACGAGGTCCAGATTAAGCCCCGAATCGACGGAAAACTATCTCGAAAGACCGCCGGTTATCCTCCGATAACGGCAATGGATCAACACCGATGCAGGAAGCTATCCACATTTTTGCCAACTACAACCTCCTCGGAGTAATCAACGAAGATTTATTCGATTCCGATTATCACAGCGACTACAGTCTCGACTCGATTGCCTTGGGTGGCATCTTAAGCCCATCTCCGACTATTTGTCAATTGCTTCACTTTCCGAATGCAGCATATATGGTTAAAAATCAATACAAACCAATAACTTCATTAAAAAAAAAATGAACACGAAGTCTAACATACGACTCCCTCCAGATGGCATCTTAAGCCCATCTCCATGCTCCTTAAACGTCTCACGAGTCTAGCGACGGCTCACTTTCCAGCAATCCTCCTATCAATAATCTCGAGTCTAACGTACGACTCATTCCCCAGCTTCTCCAAATGGCATCTGTAAGCCCATTCCCACATCTTCTCAAGATATTTCATACATCCATACTCAAGGATTCCTCAAGAGTTGATCAGACAAACTCTCTCCTAGACAATCAACCCAAACTAGGGTTTGGCAATTCTCAGGTCAAGATGGACTTCCAACATCTCCAATGGTCTTCATGCCTCCTCATATGCTTCAAAGATTCTCCATGTCAAGTTTCAAGCCTTACAAGTCAAGATTGCTCAGACAATTGCTCAGATGGTTGAAAATCAGTTGAATTGGACAAAAAGTCAACTGTGGTCAACATACAGTCAAACTTCATAATTTTTGGTCAACATCCTCATTTTGAAGTTACATTCATCATTTGATCAAGGGTTGATCATGATTCATCAAGAAAACTCAAGATTTGCTCAAAAGTCAAACTTTCTAAATTAGGGTTTCTAGGTGAAAAGTCAACTGAACTTTGACTGATCATAACTTCTTCATACTTTCTCAGAAATTTTTCCACCACCTCTTGTTTTGAAGGAAATTCAATTCTCTACAACTTCATGTCTCACAAGAATGTCCAAAAAATGCTTCATTTGAGAGGTATGGCTCAAAACATTACAGGTCATTTTCAAAGTCAACAAAAAGTCAACTTTTTGTTTTGAAGATATATTGAGCATGGAAACTCCAATTGAGATGAGACCAAAAAGGTTGGTTAGAGGACTCTTAGAGCTTTTTAAAAAGTCCAAGAACACTCAAAAATATGGAAAAATAAACAAGATACACCACTCACAAGTTGGGCAATTTTGAAAGAGTGCACAAAGAGAGATACTTCTAAAAATCAATTTTTTTGCAAATGGGCTTGCTTTTTCTTCATCCAAACTTATTCCTCATACAATTAGGAATATCCAAGCCCAATGCCACGAATTTTTATTTTATTTTTCTATTTAATTTGGAATTTATTCATTTAAATACAAATTAAATTCAAAAATAAAGTATAAAATCAAAATTAATTGCAAGATTGATTTTTATTCCTTCCTTGAGACTCAAGCAACTCACAAAGGCCAGCAAATTTCGAAATTTGATCAATATGGCAAGATTGGATTGGAAATTAATCAAATTTTGAAAATTTGATTTTTTACAAAAATCAAATTTGATTTGCTTTGAATGTTGATTGATTCTCTTCCAAAACCATCCCAAATCCATCCAGTATAAATGTATGATGCATACCTATCAAGAAAAAAGGAAAAAATTGGCTCAAGAACCCTTGTTGCAACTCAAAAAAACCGTGCCTCTCAAGCAAAGTGCAATCCTATTTCCAGCCGTTTTCAATCAATTTTGAGGTGTCCAATACATTCCTTGACATCTCCAGAATCGATCCAGACCCTTATATCATCCAAAACCATCAAGAATCGGGCAAATACGAATTCGCATCAAGTTTGCAAGCTATCTGGGTAGCCCAATTGCGTTTTAGTGACCTGGAACGAAAAACACCATGGCTAGGGTTTTCGGGTTCGAATTAGGGTTTCTTTAAACAGGAAAAATTGGACCAAACTAAGCATACCAGAGTGATCAGGGGACGAAAACGAGTTGATACATGTATTCACAATGCATTTATATTACTTGTGTGTGATTTTTGATTTAGCCAGGGACATAGCGTCGAGCCAAGGCCGACGCAGGATTTTCAAATTTTTGAAACGAGGAAGACGAAGCTTGGCGCGTGATCTGGAGCATCAGGAAGCGACACTTGTTTTTCTTCTACTCGCTCCGGTTTCCAAACAGTAAAACACGTTAGCTCAGTTGGTCAAGGCAAGGGAACTCAAAGTTTGAAAGCAAGGTCTCCAGTTCGAATCCTGGCAAGACCTATATTTTTTCTTCCTTTACAAAACTCTATTTTTCATATTTCTTATTTATTTAATATTTTGCATCAATTTTAATTTCTTTTCATAATTTTATTTCATGCATTAAAAATTACCAAAATATTTTTTCCTTTTGCATTTATTTTCTGAAAATGTTTATTTAATTTATAAAATTAAAAAAATATAATTTTGCGTGCATATTTATTTTTATTCATAATTTAGCATTTAAATCACTTTTAATTAGTTTTAAATTATTAAATTGCATTCAAAAAATCCAAAAAATTTATTTTAGCATATTTATGTTATTTCCAGCATGTCATATTTTTTCCAATTAAAAACTTGCATTTTTCTAACATTTTTTCTCTTGTTCGATTCATATCGCATTTTCCGATTTCTCATTCTCTTGCAGGTTGATCCGATTCAGACAATTTTTTCTTTATCATTTTATTTTTCCAATAATGTAATTGTATATGGGATGTAATAGTTTAAATTAGGCCTTTATTTTTCCGCATTTTAAATTATGTATCTGCCCCAAAGCCTTGTAATAGCGTAGGATTTACCTTTCCGCATCTTTACATTCCGCATTTTAATTTCCGCACCCTATAAATTGCTAGTAACTAGGCGTGTATGGCAAGATAATAATTGGACATAGCTCACACTAATTTTCAAAGATAAAAATATCTGAATCAACACACTTCTTCACACATGCACCCCTTAGGGTAATTCTCTCTCGTTGCCTTACGAATTCAAAATGGTCATGTCCCTCGAACGTAGAGGTATTCTAGCACCGTTGCCTTCCAAACAAATCATCATAGTCCCTTCGATACAAAGATCATAGACCCACGATGTCGCCTACGAATACATGATCTTGACCCTCGATTGTTGCCTACGAAAAATGATGATAGTCCCTTCGAATGTGCTAGGATACTTCCTACAAGTTGCTTTCTATGACCATCCGATGTCCCTTCGAATGTCCCGCTTACATCCAACGAATGGAGTTACCTACCAACTAATGGTACGGCTAGCGCTATTCTAAAGGAACGTAAAACAACACGAAAACGACCAATTCTGAGTAGGTAATAAGACTTTTAGTTGCTTGCTCAATTCAAATGCTTTTCACACCTCACACTTTCGTCAAAGTTCAAACTCTTTTCAAAAAAAAACATTTCCGAACACTTTGTATACATTCCTACATGAATCATTACAAAGTCAAAGCGAAATGCCTTTTCAAAACATTTTTGTCAAACACACAGAAAGCATTTTTTAAGTGATCTAGAGCAACTAAGAGCCCGTAGATAACTACGGATGGAAAGGGGTGCTAATACCTTCCCTTTTCATAACCTTCTCCCTTACTCAGAATCTAACGAAGGTCTTTTTCTGTACTTTTACCTTCCCTTAATTGGATAAAAATAAAAGTCGGTGGCGACTCTTGCTATCCGCACATTTGCGATACAAAAACTAAAAAAAAAGTCAGTTCACCGTATCACAGACTTGATAATAAACTTGAATGAAGAAATACATATCAATTGTAAAGTGTTTTAGTGGTAAGTTTCAATCACTTCCAAACATGATGGACTGGGTTCAAATCCAGTCTAAGTGCAAAATTTTAGAATGTTTTTTCATAATTTAAATAACCTTGATAAACACATGCCACGTCAAATTCCATGTGTGTAAACATGTGTTACACATCAGATGCCACGCCTACAAAAGTTGACGTCGTTTGGAAAAATGGACGGAAAGGACTAACGTGATCCTTTTTGAACAATTAAAGGACCACTTTGGAACTTTTTAAAGATAAGGGACCAGAATGGGCCCCGAGGTATACTTAAGGGACTAAAAAGGGTATTTTGCCAACATTTTAAAAGCATTTTAAAAACACTTAAAAAGTACTACTTTTTAACCTAATAAAATATATCAAACAAAAATAGTTTTTGGGATTTTTTGACATAATCATAAAATAGATATGCTAAATGACAAGTGTGCAAAAAATCATATCAAAATGAGAGTTTTGATTGGTTTTTGAAAATGTTGAAGTTTGTTAAAAAAGAAAAGTAGTGTTAAAAAAATAGGGTTTGAAAGGTTCACTGGGCCATATGTGTAGATTGTAAGACAAACGCGTTGAAAATATTATATGGAAAACAAAGTTTTGAAAATGTTTTGAAAAATATTTTGAAAAAAGAGAAAAAGTCTTGGGCGAGGGGGATTCAAACCCCAGACATAGGCAAGTAGTGACTTAAAGGCGCGAGTTCTACCACTGGGGTGGCTATACATCCATTTATAAAAATAACTTCATTTAATTATATTTGAAAATGCGAATTTGAAAAAATGACAGGTGGCGCCATGGCCATCGTCTTCATCCTCATGACACGCTCCATGGCCAAATTCGAATTTCTTTCATTCTCCACCAATTTGAAAAATGTAAAAATGCAAAATTGCTCATGATTTCAACCATGTAACTTATTAAAGCTAACACTCAAAGATTAAAACAAAAATTCCTAAAAGTACCAATTTAACCCTAACTAAAAAATTCAACTAATCTATGAACATAGTTGATTTTAAGCAAAATTGAGGATTCAAACAGCTTTAGCAATATGATATCTACATTTCTAATCACAAATTTGATGCTTATATGAGAGTGTTCAGTTTCGAAAAACTTACCTCTTGCATCAAAATCCCATAACTCGTATGAGTGCTTCTAGGTGCAAGGTGATGATTCAAATAGCTTCCTTTGACTTCACTGAGTGTGTTCCAACCCCTAGCTTACTTTGAGATTCACTAAATTCTCCTCCTCACCTCGATCTGCAGGTTTCTGGTTTGAGAATGGAGGATGATGATGGAGGTGTTCTTAAAGTTGTTTAAGGGTTTGGATAACTTCTATATGATGTATAGATGATGTTTTAATGATCAAAAGAGAAAACGCCCGAGTGGATTGAGAGTTGGCTTCTTAAGGTTCAAAACATGCACTAATGGAGTTTTCTTGGTGATTATGAGTTTTGGATGGTTTTGTGATGGATGGAAGTGATGAACAACTTCTAAATGATGTTTAGAAGAGGTTTAGATGATTGGTTTGGTTAGAAGTTGCAAGAATTTGAAGTTGGAATTTTAACTCCTTTGAAATTTAGAAAACTTGCAACTTAAGAAAGAAGTGATACAACAAGTTTGCAGTTGTTTTGGTGTGATTTTGAATAACGCAATGACCTCTATTTATAGGCCAAGAAGTTTGGAGGTCAAGGAAAGCAAAATTGAGATTTTTACAACTTGACCTTAAAATATAAGAAATGAAATTTTACCATTAATGCATAAGGCCAAAAATGCTTAGCCATGGTTAAAACACTTAAGTGTTCTTATCCCTTCTTCAATTTATATTTTTGAGATATTTTGGATGCAACTTGGCTTTGGATAAGAACAAGACAAGATCTTAACATAATGGCTTGAAAAACTTTGCAAAAAGGCCTAAAATGTAAGTTTTTGACCTATAATGTCAAATTTTAGCTTCACATAATATTTTTTCATGTTCTTAGACATTTTGGAAATATTGCAACAAGATCTACAACTTTCATGTTGAAAGTTTTTCTTGAATCAATTTGGATCTTGGTCAAAAATGGCCATGAAAATGGTGAAAAAAGTTGTAAAAACACTTGAAAAAAATTCTGTGTTTAGGAGATGTCTTGAGCCAAGAAATTAGGTCAAGCTATTGTATTTTTGATCTTGATGTCATGTTTCAAGCAATTAGGTCATGCACTGAGCCAAAAGTCAATGATGCACCATCCTCGATCAAAACCCTAATTTGGTCGATCCTAGGTTGTTCTTGATAAAATGATTGGAATTTTAGGACCAAATGTTGATTGTAGACGAGGATATATCATTTGAGACGAATGGTGAACCAATCCCTAATTGGGTACATATTGCATTGATGGATGATTCTTGATCAAAACCCTAATTTAGCACAAGAAGCAAACACACAATCTATCTTGTTTTATGATTGTTAGTGATGCAATGATGCATATGTAGATGATATGAGATGCTATATTAGGTCCAAAATTAGGGTATGAAAACTGTCAACTGAGCTATTTTGCACATTCTAAATAAAATGCTCTTAAAAACAAGATAGTGTTAAAAATTTGGGCAAAATAGGGGTATGACAGTTGCCCCTATTTAATTTTACTTCAACTTGATAGTGTGAAAGACGGAGGTCTTTACACATTCATGGTGGATGATAACTAAATACCAGAATACCCCAATTTTGTCATTTTTATAGAATATATGAAGGGTTAACATCATTGAGGATATGTCGGTAGGCATCCATCCTTTGATTATTTTTGTACCTTTAACTTTGATTGATGATATCTTCTCGGGTATGACCAAAGTAAAATACGATCCTTTGCTTAGATGCGGTAAAACACCATGGAAAGCATGATGAACCAAATATCCTGGACAAGGTTAGAGAAAATGAGATATTTTGGATAGGGCCAAAGAAGATAGAACATTTTGGACGGGACCAAAGAATATATGGACGAGGCAAAAGGGAATGTAATATTTGGATGGGGGAATGGAATGGAATACTTTGAAAGGGCCAAAGGTCATGGAATATTTGGACGGGGCTAAAAAGAATGAAAAATTTTGATGTGGCAAAAGATGATGGAATATTTGCACGAAGCCAGAGTATGAGAATGGATATTGTCACTAACATGGGGGTCAGTACTTAGATTGAACAAAATGAGAGAGATGACCAATGCGAGGGTTGGATAATAAAGGTGATTAACACGAGGGTAGTAATGGAAAAATAATGAATGCAGGGACTAAGGCTATGATCGGGTAAATAAGTTGATTTAATGGGGATATTCATGGTTAGTGCTTACGATCAAGTTAGCATGGGTTTTTTAGGATGATCCTTTGATGATGAAAAGGTTCCAAAGTGAATTAACCAGGGGAAAGAATTATTGGGGAGCTTCTTTTAAATGAGGGTCCATAGGAAATTATCTATTAGGGGTAACTAATGAGCTATCATGCCAAGATAAAACCACTTAGGGATTTGCAGTTGATTTAGCTAGAGATATGAAGGGTCATGGTTCTACCTTCGATTGATAAATTTGTAAAAATTGATTGTTGTAAACTCTTATGATGACAGGTTGATTGACAATGGGATTCAATAACCTGCCTCAACAATGGGTTGTTGACAATCACCCAAATTCAACCAATGAGTTGAAAAAGCATGAAATAACCAATGAATTTATGAATGATCGTCATCAACCAATGAATTAACTTATATTAATAGATAATAACTAAGCTCAACCAATGGGTTAACACTAGTCGATAGAATGGTAGATGATCATTCTTATCCAATGGGTTAACTTAAATTGAAAAAACTTCAACCAATTGGTTGACTTAGATCAAAATGAAATACCCATCTTCAACCAATGGGTTGACTCATATCAACTTGGAATAACTGACTTCAACCATTGAGTTGATGGAGATAAATGAGAACAAAAGAACATCAATAACCAATGGGTTGAATTGGATTGACAAAGTATGAAATAACCAAATTCAATTAATGGATTGATCACAGTCAGTAAGAGAAAAATATGTCTTTAAACAATGGGTTGATTTGGATCGACAAATCATGAAATAACCTACTTCAACCAATGAGTTAACGAAGGTCAGCGAAAAAACCGTCTTCAACCAATGGGTTGATTTAGATCCATATAAAATAACTAACTTCGACCAATGGGTCAAGTAAAATTTGTCTTCAATCAATGGGTTAACTAACTTCGACCAATGGATCAATGAAAATTTTCTTCAATAAATGGGTTGATTGACGAAACTTGAAATCGCCAGCTTTATCCAATGAGTTCATGAAGGTCAACGAGTAAAAATTCCATCCTCAACCAAATGGTCAATTCAGATAAACGTGAAAGAAAATGACCAGCCTCAACCAATGGGTAGACGAAGGTCAGCGGAAAGAGAAATACTATCCTCAACCAATAGATTTCTCTAAGTAGACGAGAGAGTGAATGACCAACTTCATCCAATTAGTTGACAAAGGTCGACAATAAAAAATGTCATCAACCAATGGGTTGAAGAAGGTCGCTAAACAAAAATATTGTCCTCAACCAATGGATAGACGAAGGTCCATAGAAATGTAAAAGACTATCCTCAACCAATGGGTTAATTTAAGTCGACAAGAAAGTAAATGACCACTTTCAACCAATAGGTTTACAAAGGTCCAATAGGAAATAAATGACCAACATTAACCAATGGGTTGACAAAGTTCCACAAGAAGTGGACGGTTGAAATTTGATTTGTTTGGGATTAATACAAACTTCCTTTAGCGATCACCAAATATTGATATATGTTATGCATACATGCTTTGTGTGAACTCTTTTGTCAATGCGTGAGATGTCTTTGTCTACTAGGTGTAATGCATCAAGAATTAAATGATGCATGTAATGACTGATCAATGCATGTAACGAGTAACTATATATGTGTCATTTGAAAGTACGAAGTGTGCCTAAGAGTGGGATAAATTAGGTACTTTAAAATTTTTCTGGTTTTAATGATGAAGGATATTATTTTTCTAGTTTATGGTGTGATTATGAAAGCAATAAAGTGCAGAAAAATAAAGGACACATGGATGTATACTAGATCCTCTCACAGTCAGAGAGTACTCCGTCCCCTTTCAACATGAAAGAAATTTCACTATTGTTACTAACTCGTAGAAGACAAACCAAAACACCAAGAACAATCCTCTTGTATTTTCACTAAGTACACTAAGAGAACAATATTCCCTTAACCACTCTCTTGCTTCCAACAATCCAGGACATCAAGGTATTTATAATCAATTCTGGAAATTTTCTAAGTAAAAGAGTATATGAATATGTATAAATCAATGAGATTCATCTTCCCTTCCAATCAAGATAATTATAATGATAATAATGCTCAAGTTTGTATGGGTATGACATGAATTTTTCTGAATTGATGTGGAAAGTTATGCAGAAAAATTCATTGTGAAAGTTCAAGAAACATTGAGATTTTATTATTGAAATTTGAGCGAGCAATAGTAGTTGAAATTACAATGGAAGAGTGTCATACCCCAATTTTTGACCTAATATACCACCTTACATTTGCATCATTGCATAACTAACAGTTCAGATAGCATTAATCGGGTATAGCATTCACAGGTCAAAATTAGGGTTTCATCAGATTTTCATCTGAATCAAGAGACAATCAATTAGGGTTTGAGTTTTTCTCACCACATTTGATCTATCTTGATCAAATCATCAGCCTCTGATCATCAGATACCCATTTCTCTCACAGATTAATCAAGGATCGACCAATTAGGGTTTTGATCGGGCATGAGTTTTCTCTGACTTTTTGAGCAAGAAATGACTTTTTTGGATAGAGATTGGTCATTATATCTTAGATACAACATGTTGACCTAATTTATGGATTCAGAACATCACAGAGGTTCACAGACTTCATCAGTCAATTTTAGAAACGTCTGATGAAAATTCATCTGCACAGAAAAGTCAAACTTTGACTTTTGATCAAATTTTTCAAAACAAAACTTTTTCCAATATCAAAATATTTCAGATGATCCATCATGATCATCAAAAATCAAAGAATTTGAAAAAGTCAACAAAAAGTCAAAAGTTTTTATACTTAGAAATTTTTCTAAGTATTGAAATTTCTTATTTTTTCCAAACTTCATGCCATTTTTTCACCTAGTTCCAATTTGAATTTGAAAAAACTCAAAACATGAAAGTTGTAGATCATGGAAAAATCTTTCCAAAATGTCCAAGAACTCTCAAATCCATGGAGTCTAGCTACACTTTTGAATTTGAAATTTAGAGCTCCAAAATCCATAATTTTCAAGTACAAACTTGTAAAATTATAGGTCATTTTGCATTTTCCTCTTCTAGAACCTTTGCCACCTTGCCAAGAGAGGATGGAACTGATAAATATCAGCTTGGAAGTAATGATTGAGGATAGGATCAAATTGAGGATTTTAACACATGGTGAAAAAAGGAAGTTTCCTTTTCCTTTACAAATGACATTCTTGCCCTCTAAGTCATCCTTGAATCACCAAATGCCATGGACACTTGCCTAACATTTCAGAACCTATTTGCCTATAAATTGATCACATTTCAAGTCCAAATTCACACCAAAGCAAATTCAAAATGATGCTTTCTCTTTACTTTCTTGAAAATCAAGCAATATAGTGCAAATTGAGAAACATAACATTTTTGAAATTTAGCTAAAACCATGATAATCTTTGGTGTCAAACATGCTTCATAATCACTATCAAACTTGTTACAAACTTAAAATCAACATGAACAAAGCTGAAAACCAGAATTCCATTTTCATTTTTCAAACTTTTCCAAACTGCCTTATGAATTGAATTGTTAGTTTAGCTTGATCAAACTGTGTTCTAATGACTCAAACAGCACCACTATACTCCATGGACATGAGGCAGGCCATTAATCTCGATCTGTAACAGCTCTAACCAAGAATTCGAGCTCCATTTTTCAGTCTGTGCAGGTGGACTTGGCTGGATTGATTGGGAAGGATTCGAAGCAAGCTAATCACTCACACAGCTTCCATACATGCCGTTGGTGCTCAAGCAGTCATAAAACAACAACTCGAAGCATCAAAATCCAGTTTTCGATCCTCACTTTTCCAGGTATGCATATGAACTGTGATATCCATATTCCTTGCACTAATTGAAAAAAGCTCACGGCCATTCTCTTTCTGCACACCTAACGATCATTAACCCTCAAAAAAATCCAAGAATCATCAACTACACGCCATTTAATTTGAATTCTTAGATTCTAGGGTTCTTCGTGTCTCCAGAAATCCAAACATGCTAGGATGGAAATAAATGAAATTAACATACATATTCATATTCGTGATGAAAAATCGATCAAGTTTGATTTTTACTTCACTTAATTTGGTTGAGAAACAAAGATTCTAGCTTGAGTTTTGCAATCTGAGAACCAAACCACGAACCCAGGATGCGCGCGTGTTCTTCATCAGTTTTCAAATTTAAATTTTTAAATGATCCAACACCTTGTCTACACGTGTGTTAGTCCACTAAACATAGAAACGCGTTTGGTCTAGTGGTAGTATGCTTGCCTTTAAGTCACTTTGACACGTACCCCACCCAATGTTCATGGGTTCAATCCCTCTCAAGACCATTCTTTTTTTACAAACTTTCCATTTTTTCATGTTTTTTCATCAAACTTTCACAATTTTTTTGACCAATCAAAACTTCTCATTTTGAGATGATTTTTTAAACACTTGTCAATAAATACATCTATTTTATGATAGTGCAAAAATTTTCAGAAAAACTTTCATCTGATTATATTTTAATCAAGCCGAAAACGACGTTCTGAACACTTTTTCAAACCTCCTTTTAAGGTGAATTTTTTCAAGTTTTCGACTTCCGATTTTTTTCAAAACTTCTCATAAACATTTCAAAACATTTTCAAATCATTTTTCAAAACATTTCATCAAAACTTACATCTTTTTCCATGATCGATCCGATTTAAACGATAAAACCGTATTCGTTTCTTCTCGAAATTCTCAATCGATCATGGGCCTCCCTTACGGTGTAAGTCCCAATCCTTTATGTACATATTTAGTTTTACTTGTACATACTCAAATTATCATTGTTAATATTCAAACGTAAACAAATTTCTTTCGTTTGTTTTCATTCGTTTGTCTATACGCCGAATCCATTGGTTCTAAAGGAAGAATTCTTCTGAGTAAAACTTCTTTTTGACCAATGGGCCTCCATCATGGTGTAAGTCCCATAACATTCTTTTATGTACATAATATTTCTTTGTACATATCAAACTTTTGTCAAACAATTTTTTTTTTACAAAGTGTCATCTGTACATAATACAGATACTCCTTTTATACTCAAGTACAGACAAACTTCGATCGTTTGTTTTCACATCACTTGTGTATACTCAAACAAAATAGTCTTTTGTGTACATATTTTCTTTGTACATACCAAATACTTTTCATACAAAATTTTCATCTGTACATAACACAGATACCTTTTTACAAATATTCCAACACAGATAAACTTCGATCATTCGTTTCCGTTTCATCTGTATAAACCAACTGAATACCATTGGTATTGAAAGGGGCATTCTCCTGAGTAAAACTTCTTTCAAATCAATGGGCCTCCCTTACAGTGTAAGTCCCAACCCTCCTATGTACATCCACATCTCCTGTACATAAATACTCGTTCGTGTACATACTTACTTCCTTGTACACAATTCAAACTTGTAAATAATCAAGTTACGCTCGTTTTAAACGTTCGTTTCACAAACACTTGTTTATATTTCCTTCATAAACTCTTGTAAATAAACAGCATGCATTGTTTATATTTTCTTCATAAACTCCTGTGAATACATATCACACACACACTTGTTTATATAACTGTTCAGTTATTAACATAACAATTAGTCTAACCAAAAGGCTCCCCACAGAGTTTAGCCTCCGCTTGGGCTTTATACAAGATAACTCATCCCCAACATGAGTTCAGCCTCCTCTTAGGCTTCATATAAGAAAACTCATTTCATCTGAGTTTAGCCTCCTCTTAGGCTTCATATAAGACAAACACTCCCCTGTTGAGTCAGCCTCCTCTTGGGCTTCGTTCAAAAGAACTCCTCATTGAGTTTAGCCTTCTCTTGGGCATCATACAATGAAAGAGATAGGAAGTCTCTTAACAGCCTCCTATTGGGCTTCCAATACAAAGAATCACCCGCGCTAAGATAGAACCCTGAAAGGATGGTTTTCCGGTGAAATCACTTTCAAAATTCTCAGAGAGTAAAATTTCCCGGTGAAATTGCTCTTATTTCCAAAAGGATGGTTTCTCGGTGAAATCCCTTTTAACACAAAGTCAGCCATACCCTATAGCTTCCTCTTGAGCTTCATACAAGGACCCTCGATGACCCTCGATGACCCTCGGAATGCCTCCTCTTGGGCTAACAATACAAGGACCCATGGGCTTCTTAAAAGCATCCCTTAATCCAATCAATTTCTCCTTGAGATTTAGACATCTATCATCTCTATGGAAGAAGTATCTCATCTATCACATCACATACAGTCAAAAACTTTTCAAACTTTTTTTCAAACTTTTTTCAAACTATTTTCAAACAAAAAACAAACAAAAACATCTCTTAACAGTAAGTGGTAACACTTGTACACTCAAGCAAAACACCTAATGCTTACAGTTAAAAGATTCAATCATCTTTTTCAAACATCTTTCTTAAACATGTAAGTGGTAACGCTTGTACACTCAAGCAAAACACCTATAACTTACGACGAAAGATTTTAATCATTCAAACTTTTCAAAATGTATGTGATGAAATAGATTAGATACATTTTTCATTAAGATGACATTTGTCTATCTCTTACTAACATCCTGTTGCTTTCCACTAGCATAAGTGGGAACTATGATTGCTCTGACTTTCTCAACATCCTTTTGAGAATACGTAGGCACAAGGTCTCATCCTTGCCGAGCAAATTTCTATCTCCCTCAGACCAAACAAAACATAGAACCCAGCAGATCCGAGTTACAAATGCTCGATTCCCACTAGGGGATATGTATGAAGATCCCATCTTTGCGAGCACAATAACAAAACCTAGAATCCCACATAATCTCATTTCTTAAAATCCAAAGGAGAAACTTTCCCAAATCATAGAAATAGCAATTAAAACACACAAACATATCAAACATATTCATATATAAAGTCAGATAACTACATATATTTAGGGTGCTCCATCTATTCCTTTATATAACAATCCCCTTACTCGAATCTCCCCGATGCGTTACGTCTAGTTTGCGCTAGTCGCATACCAATATCAATTGAGGGTATTTCACTTCCCCTTTTCATAATCATTAAATAATCTTTCTTGTGTTGAAAATAATAAAGCTTGATGCTCGCGGCATCTTTATAAACAAATCAAAAGATTTAAATCGTTACGAGCCAGAAGATCCGAATTCACATTCGCATCCTCTAGCGCGTCACCTTTTAACGCGAACAAAGAGGTATGTTTAAAATCAGAAAATATAAGTGTTTATATAATTCCTTAACACCTTTTTGAAAGTGTGCAAATCAATAAAACAATGCAACAATTAAGAGGTGATAAAATAAAAACATTCATATTTTCAAACAACTATTTTTGCCTCCACCCGATGTGGAAACTAGTTTCTGAAAAGGGGTAAACTGGTTTCCTGTGAAATATTGCAACCTATCAGGAAAAACCATGAAAGGTAAACCGGTTCTGAAAACAGGGAAACCGGTTTCTGCAATAAAAAATTGATTTTCCTGAAACAGAACAGGGGCTGACACGAAGGGAAACCCAGTTTCTTATATTGAGTAAATCAATTTCCTGTGTTGGAACATGAAAAAATGCAGAATAATATTTGTGACAGACACAGAAAAATTCAACCAAAATGACATGTATGTAAGGGACAATTGGAAAGGACATGTGAAGGTTTAGAAAACACTTAAAAGGGGGGGGGGGGGTTGAATAAGTTTTTCCTTTTTCTTTGTACAACAACAATATAAAACACAGGTATTTTTATCCTGGTTCGTTTGAAACTCAAAATACTCAAGTCCACCCGCCAAGGTGATTTTGCCTCTCTAAATGAGGACTTAATCCACTATAATCAAACTGATTACAAATGCACAACCAACTGATGTGGCTAACAATACACTGCACAAACCAACTGCAAGTGACTAACTACTCTAAGACTCTCTAGTCCTAGCCCTCTCGAGAAATTTGACCCAATTGGTCTCTCAAGGAACAATTACAAAATAACTTCTAACAATAGTGTATCAGATTTCTTCTAATAAGCTTTATCACAATTATTATTTTTCACTAAGTTTTAAGCTCAATACAAATGGTAAACTCAATACTCAAATTGTTCTTGCTTGCATGAATTAAGCGTGAGTTCACTGGTGGGATAGCGCACGTTGTTTCTTTAAACAATTGATCTTCTATATATAGCTTCAGGAATTTGTCTGTTGCTGTCTTGAACAATGATAACACATTAAATGTTGCTTGTCTTCTTGTACTTTGTGTTTTCAATGAATCTCGAACTTTGTTCCACTTGAGTGCTTCAGCCGTTTTAGCTTTAAATGTCTAACGGTACTGTAGCAGAACTTGTCTCAGAATTTGAAGTCTTGACTCTTCATTTCTCTTTATCTTCTGTCTGACATTATTAGCTTTTATTCTATTAGAGTTTGCTTTCAGCGTGCTTCTATCAGAGTTTGATTTCATCGTGCTTCTATCAGAGTTTACTTTCAGTGTGCTTCCATCAGAGTTTGCTTTCAGTGTGCGTATTCAGAAGTTTCTTTTCATCTTTAGAACTTCTAATTCTTTATCTGCTCAGCGTATGTTAATATTTCACTTTCTAGAGTGCTTGAGTCAGAACATCATCTTAAATAAAAATATTCTTATCAGAATATCATATTTACTATACCAAATTTATTTCATTTGTTATCATCAAAACTCTAAGATGTGATTAGAACCAAACTATGTTCTAACAACATGAGCACTAAGTATACAAATAATTTTCATGGTTATGCCTTTATCAATCAAGATCCATGCTAAAACATCAAATGAGCTTCAAATATAATCTTGAGAATTTTGATGCTAGGTTTTGTTCATAATACAACTTGATCACTTGAGTTCATAATAATTATCTTGAAGCTTTTTCCATTCCTTTTAACATTGATAGATTGATATGTATTTTGTCTTCATCAAAACACATAGGATGGATAATCTTGAATTCACATTATTCGATGTTGGAATTTTGGGTAAGTATGTTCAGTGAGACTTGGATTTTTTTTTGGAAAAGGGTTGAGTGATGATGGGTTTTTTTTCCTTTTCATGCTTGGGATACAAGGATTTTTGATGATGTAGTGTTCATACTATGAGAATATGCCATGTGAATGAAATGATATGCATGGTTTGATGATAGAGTAAAGCAACATGGTTAATGCATGACAATTATTTGAATGTTTGAATAAGTATCCGTGTGGTGGGAAATGGAATGGTTAAGACTAGGAAATGTTTCTTTAACAAGACATCTTCTCAAGAGGTAGGATTTTTTGCTAGCATGACTTCCTGACGCTCATTTGGAACTTGACGACTGCTTATGTATGACATGACTTGCTTAACCATTTTTAAAGTATGGAAAAAAAATTTCCTCTGCAGTATCCAATTTTCCCCCTATTGGTAGGGTCTTTGAGAGAGTTGGTTGCAAAGCAACTTGGATCCCGCCATGTTGTGATATGACCTTGATATGGATAACCCAAATATTTGAATCTTTAAAAGGTGTGCATGTGATCGTTAGGGTCTAGAGATATTTCCTGAAAAGGAACTTGGATTCCACCATGTTGTTATATGACCCTGATATGGTTTGCTCTCATTATTTGAATCTTGAATGGTATGCCCCTAATCATTAGGGTCTGGAGGTGATTTAACTTATGTTGGCCAAATTTTGGAATATTTTTCCCTAATCATCATGATCTTCAGATGATCTACTAGTGATTATAAGGATTTTCCCATGATTGGCCGGATCCCTAGGTGATTTGCCCTTATTTAAAAAGTGTCCTGAAGCGGTATGCCTCTGATCATACCATTGTTAAAATTTCCCTAATGCTAAGTATTTATTTACAAGTAAAATCATTCCTATTGAAAAGCATTTCTATCTGACGCATTATCATTTTCAATAGTTCCTGTCTGACGCATTATCATTTTCACCAGTTCCAGTCGGGTAGTCAGTTCTCATCTGATGCATTATCATTTTCACCAGTTCTTGTATGGTAGTCAGTTCCCGTCTGACACATTATCATTTTCACATGTTCTTGTCGAGTAGTCAGTTTCCGTTTGACGCATTATCATTTTTAGCAATTCCCGTCGAACGGATTATTATTTTCATCGGTTCTCGTCTGAAAGTTAAGTCAAAACTAGTTCTCGTCTAGTAGCTTTCTGGTTCTCATCTGGATGTTAATTATTAACCTAGTTCCTGTCTAGTAGCCCACCTTATAGTCAGTAGTTCAACTTCAAATAAAATATGGATTTCATTGATAATTCATCATATAAATATTTGTCATGCATTAATCATATCATTTCACTCAAGCATATCATGTGACATATCATGCACCAAAACCCATAATTATAAGCATAATTACATCGAGCATCAGATGTAATCTTATTTTCCATGTCTATAATACTTGAACGTGTTAATACAAACACCCGTCCATGTTGGATGTGTCTTTCCCCCAACAAGTCTTTTACAAATCATAACATTATCATCAAGCATACATTACAAAAGTATACCATACATTAAGTAAATATATTCATGTTTTGAAATAAAAAATTGTTATGGAGAAAAAATATGGTGTGTACTACAGATGATATTTGGCCATGAGGCTGGCACAGATAAAGATGTGAAAAATGTGATAAAACATTATGATTTATGATAATCTAACAAACATTTGAAGTTAGATTAACAAAAAATTTGCTTGGTATGCTTTCAGAGTGAACCTAGCTTCAATTAGGTATTTTGAGGGTTGTAACGATGTCTGGTTCACGGTTTATGAAAAAAGGATTATAAGGCTCAAAATTTGATTTTAACCCACCTATTATCCTTTAACGTTCTCCACTCATAAATCCAATTAAGTCAACGAATGCATTCATTTTGCAAGGGGATTTTTGGTAGCCATGATGATGGAGGTAGACATAGTGGTTAAAGCATTGACGAGTTTCTTGAAGTGGAAGTCACCTACTTTTACAATCTTGTTTCCATTTCCCCTTTTTTCTTTTAATCCATGTTTTTGCTTGGACCGATACTTTTGAATTTGAGGTCCATCGGGATGCCCTAACTTTTTCCTAAGTTAACATTTTCGTTTTTTTTACTTAGTAGGCTCTTTTTGGAACAATTATTGTAATATTTTTCTTTTGGTTCAGAAAGGTTGTGACTGCCATGTTAATTATTATGAGCTTTATCTTCACATCAGGCATTCTCGTCATAATTGGGAGGATATGGATGAGGAGGAGGATCAAGCAAGTTTATCTCCACTAAGGCATCTATGAGCAAATGATGCATCAGCTGATCATAAGGAATATGCAGAGGATCAAACATATTTGTCTTCTCTTCTGTCGGGCATACCTATATGATCATTGTTGTTGTTGGTATTGTTGTTGATGCAACAAACCACCCATGGTTGTGGTGTTTGAGGTGATGTGTCAACCTATGGCTGGTGATAAAAAGATTTCTTCTCTCCTCAATATTACTTGCATGACTAAGTTCATTTGAGCTTTCAACTGGTTGATTTCCTCCTTCAATAGTTATTGGTCTCTCTTGAGTTCCTACATAGCCTCTTGAGACATGTTTCAAGTTTGTTTGAGAGTATTAGGAAATTAGCTAGCAGATTATCATTGGAGATGAAGGGCTAAGGTGGATGATATACGAGTTTTGTAAAAATGTATGCGTATCTATGGGTATGTAAGAAGATTTTATTTGTTTTTAAGGTATGTTAAAAAAATTATGGGGATGCAATGTATGTGTCACATACGAATTTAGGATAATGACAGACATAAAAAACCCAAACAATTTTAGGGATAATGATATATATATATATATATATATATATATATATATATATATATATATATATATAAGAACACCTTATTTGAGAAGGATCCCAATGATATGTCAATTCCTTAATATTTAATACCCAATACCCTCATTTGTAGGTTCCAGGGTTTTTGGATAAAGGGTCCAAATGTCATGAACCATATCCTTGATACATATATCTCATAGATTGATAAGGTCACCATAGGTGAAACAAGTTCTAGATAAAGGTTACCAGAATCATGGACCATATCCATATTATTAACACAATGAGGGGCTAGCCCTACCATGAAGACGAGTCTGAGAAGATCTATTATGAATGGAGTCTTCATGCCAATCAATAATATAAATATCTCCCCGATTAATATTACATAACTATTGTCTTAATCCTGTGTTTTTTCTCAAGCTCGGGTCTACAAATTCACACAATGATCAATCCCAATATTATATACATAATAAAATATAAACAATAAAATAAAAAATAAAAGTGAGAAAATAAAATGAAAGCAAGAAAATAAAATAAAAGAAATAAAGAGAAGAAATCAAACAAACAAACCAAACAAACATAAAACTAAATAGGAGGTTTAACTCTCTTTAGGCAATTCTCCAGCAGAGTATCCAGCTGTCATGACAGGAAAAATACCCGAGCGTCCAAATGCTCAAAATAGACACAAAGTTGCAACCAAATTTTATTTATTCATAGCTAAATGAGAAATAATGATAAAACTCTAAGAAAGGAAGGATAATATGGTCATCACAATCAAATATGGTGTTCGGGAGTAGGTTATATGAGGGAAGGTGTTTGCCACCCCTCACATATGTTGTACTCAATGATAACCTCCTAATAAACTAGGGTTAAGTTTGTTTGCTAAGGGAATTTTTGCAATGCTTGTATTTATTAAAAGATATTTTAAAAAAAGAATATTTACAAAAAAGGGGGAAATATTTTTTTTATTATTGACCTCACTAGGGTTTCAAAACTTTGTGTCTATATATTCTCAAAGTGCAATGAGAAAGTCACAACATCGTAGTTCAAGAGATTTCCTTACATTAGTTCTTCTTAACTACAACCAAGGCAGGTCAGTCATGGATCTTCTTGCTCCGACCCTCCGTAGGTGTCGTCGCAACCAAAAGGGTTACACAGAAATAGAGTGAGCAACTGATGTATCACACTTTTGAAGGCATCTAAAAATAAGAAGGAAAACTCGACATGTAAGAAGCAATACTAGTTTACATTCTACAAATGAGGCGGGAATATAGAAGATACCAAAAACTACCTTTCTAATCTCCGCAAACATCATCTCAATGATTTCCCATCAATGTATCTCAATATCAAAGAAGGAAAGCAAAGTCTCCTTCATGTCTTTCTATGAATTGGTGAAAAGATTTTACAAAACATATTAATGTTTAACCCTTTTTTAGAAATTGTTTAGGGACCATAATCATCTACTCCACGCGCGATTGGCACTGCAGAAGAGGCCAGAACAATGCAGAATTCAACATTAGTAAGGGGAAATGAGAGTGTCCAGGAAATAATAGGTCTTCAAACTCTTTTAGCTCTCCGTATAAATACTTAAGGATTTATTTTTGGAATGACGAAGGAAAACAAGTCCATAATCTTCGCCCCCTTTGAGACAGAAATAATCATCTACTCCACGCGCGATTGGCACTGCAGAAGAGGCCAGAACAATGCAGAATTCAACATTAGTAAGGGGAAATGAGAGTGTCCAGGAAATAATAGGTCTTCAAACTCTTTTAGCTCTCCGTATAAATACTTAAGGATTTATTTTTGGAATGACGAAGGAAAACAAGTCCATAATCTTCGCCCCCTTTGAGACAGAATTAACCTTAGAGAGATTGAAGAGTTTCATGGAGGCCAAACACATGTCTTCCTGATAGTCATACCGGTACTACAAAGCCTTCAAGAAGCTCCAGGCACACATATGAAGCTGTGAGGGATGGGTTCAATGATAATACAACACCTATTTTTCAAAGGAATACAACAGAATTCAGACAACCAACTCCTAGAAGATGTAGTCGTAGAAGGGAATAGAACATCATTCAAACTTGCTACACACCCACTTGTCAGTACAAATTACTGAGATTTCCTATTTAGAGGGAGACCCAACTTCAAAGGAGGATGCCACCATTTAATCTTCCTGGGGTTGGATAGCATTTCCATATATTATGTGTTCACCCAAGAGTAATCTTCTAGGTTTGTAGTCGCCTTCAAATCCTCCAAATTAACGAATCTTATGCATGCATTACAAAAAAAATTAGATTGATCACCAACAATAATCCTTTAATAAAAATGAGTTTTCTACAAGAGATTAAATGATGCACCATTTTCCCGCAGATGATAGGGAATCTCCATTGGTGATCTTGAATGAAAGGATGAGCAACATAAGATCTAAAAGTTGGAGCAAGAAAGTTGATAGCTAAGCCCATGATAAAGATATAAGCAGATAACAACATTGAAACAAAAAGAAATTTTGAGGGGAAAATCCACATTTTATAAAGATGTCAATCGAAAATCAATGATCTAAGTCAAAGACAAAGGTACACATCTAACGATCGTAAGTATACTATCCCATCGGGGATATTGAAGAGCCGAAAACACTCAATTACGCTAAGTTGGGGAATCATTTCCTAGCCTTCATACCTAGGCTGACATGTTAGGATCGGAGATTGAAACATTTTAGTGATAAGAGAGCATTTAATGCGCTTGTTCTCCACTACTTTCTCAACTCGCTCCAAGTGGTTTTCCTCTAGTTCGAATCGGACGACACCCTTAGAGGTCGGCTACGACTACTAAAGGCTTCCTCAGCTCCCTTAGGGCCCGATAAGCCTTTTGGGAAACTATTGTTGGCCGACCAGAAGCCCAAATAGTAAGACCCAAATCAACTCAAATCCACTCCCCTCGATCCAAGGTATAATGTCTCTTGACACAAAAAAACAAGATACATTTACTAATCTCTACTTTTAATTACACTCATCTTAAATCTTGAACAAACTTATTCAAAATTATACATCAACCGATATCATCTAATTCAAATTCCAAAATGGAACAATTACAATGAAATTAAATTAAATATTTCATCAATAAATTTGGCCATTACAACCTTCTTTGAAGCTGCACTTACGATTATCATTCTACTTATTTAGCATGATTTTAGGAGAGAATGAAATAAACTATGACTTGAAAGTAATTCTATAGTTGTCATACGAGCATTCATTTTATTATTATTATTATCCTTGAAAAACTTTTATGCAAATGAAAAAATTATCTTCATACTATTATATCCATCTATTTCAATTTCAAAATGTCGCACATTTATGGTGAAAAGACAATAATTATATTTAAGATGAGATTTATAGTCTATTTGTTAAAGAAAGATTTTTGAACTTATGTCTTATAGTTTATAGCTTATAAGTTCATTTGATATTTTAGATTTGTTTGGTAATGGTCTTTGATTACAAGTGTTTAGCTTGTTTTCCTAACTTATAACTTATTTTGCAGACGCTATTTCAAATAGCATTTTAGTTTATAGCCTATAGCTTATTATTTTTTCTTCCTTTTTTATCTTTATTATTTTAACAAAAATTCACTTTTATCCTCAATAATTTATTTTAATTTAAAATAAAATAATTATATATTAAATATTTTTTATGTCATTATATATTTATAAGTTAGTTGAACCGCTAATGTTATCAAACACTTCAATTAACTTATCAGCCATCAATCTTAGCCATCAACTATAAACTATAAACTATCATTCATCAGCCATCAGCTATAAGCTATAAACTAGTTTATCAGTCAACCGTTATTTGTATCAAACAGACCTTTAGTGAGATTCATTTCAGTTTTGAGAATGACGATTTTGTATGGGATATCTAGTGGGAGTCATTCCAATTTGTGAGAATTATGATTTCATATGGGATAGTCTTATTTTACCTTTTTTTATTTATTTATGGGTTAGGTTCTTACTCCCTCCACCACCAATCTTTTTTCTTTTTTCTTTTTTTCATTTATTCATACTTGTTCAATTTGATTATAAAAATTTGACTATAAAAAATTTGATATTTTAAATAATTTAACGGTTATAATTAACTAAAAAAACAAAAAAAAAACATTTACATTAATAGTATATCACTTAAATTTTATACTTTTTATAAGCCAAAATGTTTTTCTCACAATTATAAAGCTAATCTTTCAAAATAACTAAATTTATTTAAAATTTTGATCTCAATCAAAGAGAAAACACGAGTTAGGATACATAAGAATCTAGACTTGTATCACCACCATATTGGCTCATTTTTATTAATTTTATTAGCATGCGCTACTTGTTCATTGAATTCAATTTGAATGTCAAGTAGTAATATACGTTATTTGGAAAGTGTTGTTTCTTCATGTAACAGAGGATGTATTCATTGAATGTTTGGGGGGAAGCTATAAATGTATATCAAAGTCAAATTGCAATATTCTTTAAACGTTTCTGTAAGAATATTAATGGGTGCAGGTAATTAAAGCGATTGAACTTTATTTGGATAAAACTTTCACATGGATACCTCCTAACTAAGTATATGAAACATCTATGGAAATTTCTTCACCCGCCTAATAAATTTTTCCAACACCGAAAAAATCAAAAATATCATTTGTAAGTTAACTTACGAATTAAATCTTTTGGTTGAATTCGTAAGTTAACTTACGAATTCAACTTATTTTTGTACATTTCATTACTTTAAACATGGTTTTACACATTCAGGAAATGTTTCGTAAGTGAACTTACGAATTCAACTTATTTGAGAATTCGTAAATTAACTTACGGAACATTTCCTGAATGTGTAAAACCATGTTTGAAACTACTATGTTTTTTCACAATAATTCGGATTATGTTTTCGTTTTTAGAAATTCAATTAAAGAGAAAAATTGTCAGAAAAAATAAATATACGCAATATCTATATATGCAAAATATGTTAACATTAATATGTTATAAATATTAAAGAGAAAAAATGTCAGAAATATCAAATTACATAAATTGTTCCGAAAAAAAATGCAATCAAACAAAATCAACTAAAAAAACATAAAGGCTACTGGGTATGCCTAATTCTGACCCCCCGCGCCCTCATTTGCCCGTGGTAACGCGCTGCACACTCTGCCTCAGCGACCATCCTCTCCACCACGGCAACCGCATCGGGTCCGCCCCCATCGACAATCCTGTCATCCAACATCTCATGTCCAATCTGGAGGATACTCTGACAGATGGGCAGTAGATCAATGGCATGATCATCTTCAATCTGCTCGTTTTCCAAGAGCTCCTCATGTGCTGGTCTCGGCGGACGTTCTTCATCCTCCGATGTCATGTAAGGGTGCGACACTGTAAAGAACCATGTCGCGTACCCCTCCACAGAGTGTCACCACTACTAGAAAATTCACTTTTAGTGACCGAATTAAAGACCGAAAAAGCCTCAAAATCGGCCACTATAATGTTTTGTGACTGATCTAACGACTATCAATTTTCGGTTTAAAAAGTGATAGTTGCTAACCTTTTGTGATGGATTTAGTGACCGAAAATCAATGACCGAATTTTAACACATTTCTTTTAAAAAATAAAAATTAAATTGTTACAAGTTAGTATCAAACACTTGCCTACCTTATAATAGCATGTTCACCTTTACCAATTGGACAACTCATACATATGTTATATTTTAGTTTATGTGAATATACATATTACTAAATACAGTAATATTTTATTTAATTGATTTAATGATATAAATTAATTTTATTATACAATTTCATTATTACAACTATAAAAAAATTGCATCATTTTTTGTTTAAATATATATGCTTTATTTGTTAAAAAATAATTTAAAAAATTTGATTAAAAAAAAATTTTGCACAAATTTTAGTCACTAAATCGGTCACAAAATTTCAGTCACTAATTCATTCACTAAATTTTATATGAAACCTTTTATAGAGACGGAAAATTCAGTCACTAAATCGGTACCTTTTATATGAAACCTTTTAGATGATGTCTCCTTATACCATCTCTCAGAAAAAGAACCCTGCATGCTGGTACTAATGGTACCGTAACCAGTATTGTATAATCGACAAGACCGAATGCGATGATAGCATTGTGGAACCACTGAGTCTTTGGAGCATATAGTTCAAAGATTTTGCGGGAGTGGTTCACATGTTTCAAGGCCTTCCTTTCCTGAAACATAAGAATCAAATGAAAATAAATAAATAATACTAACAGGTAGTATACGAAAATAAATAAAAAAGAACGAACAGTAAACAAAAATAAATAATACGAAATGTAACGATAAAAATTATAATACCTCTCCACCCCAGACATAACGGGCAATATGATCCCCATAATAAATTAGGAGGGATCTGTCATATGGCCCTCCTGGATAGCTAGCATCCTCCGCCACTGCAGGTTCCTTAACATCGTCATCGGGGACCTTAGCATTTTCGACGTCCTAGGCATCCTTGGCCTCCTCCGCCGACACCTCTAACTCTGGTACCTCTATCTCCGGTACCTCCACCTCATGTGCACGAGAGGAAGATGCCTCATGGAGACAACTCCTTCGTCGCAGTGAGGAAGGTGATGTTAATCCAAGTTGTTTCCTTTGTTCTTTTTGTGCCCTTGCCATTAGCTCTCGCTCTTGACGAGCCGACGTTGTCTGGCTTTGCCTGCCATGTCTCAAACGTGTCATCTGGTTGTCATTCTCGGCCATTTTCCTGAAATAATCCATTACATTGTTAGCATACTAATTTAAAAACAAATCAGACAAAAATTCGCAAGTTAACTTACGAATTCACTCATCCTGGATGAATTCGCAAGTTAATCTGCGAAGTCTCTTCTGGTACACTTCGCAAGTTAACTTGTGAAACCCCCTTCGTCCAGAAATTCCAAAAACCAAAAATTCAGTCCCATAACTACCAAAATCCAATTTTCCTACTACATTTACCTACTATTACTTCATATACTACTATATTTCTACAACCTAAACCTAATAATCTAATAAAAAATCAGAATTTAAATAGGAGAAAGTGAAGAAAACTTACACACATTTGTTGATTGTGAAGGAGTTGAAATGTGTTGGTGGAATGACTTGAAATGATGAGAGTGACTTGGAGTGAGTTTGCAGAAGTTAGGCTTTGGAGTAGAGAGGGAAGATTTGAGTATATTTTGAAATGAATGAGTATTAGGGAAAATTCTTTGTTTTCTAAAACGATACACAGACTTCGTAAGTTAACTTGCAAATTCCCCGAATAAGGTGAATTCGCAAGTTAACTTGCGAATTCACTTTTTTTTTTTAAAATCGTGGATTATTTCGTAAGTGAACTTACGAGTTCACCTTATTTAGAGAATTCGTAAGTTAACTTACGAAACTGGGAGATATTTTTGATTTTTCACCGGAGGTGGGAAAAATCCCATTAGGCGAGTGAAAAAGTTTTCATATCTATAAGAGACTGCACAATAGGAGGATTGAGGCATATTGAATTCAATTTTTATAAATTCATTATTAATTTTTCTGTTTTTTAATTTGTCAATTTCTTTTTTAATAAGTTTAAGTTGTTTTTGTTTTAATGATACAATTGTCAAGATAACAATTTAAGCGCTACCATAATGTTTAATTACAATTTTGGTTATTCTATTTTTTTCAACTCACGAAATCAGTTCTTTATTATTTTTTTAAATAGTTTTTCGTATTCATTTTTTGTCAGAAAATATTGAGGTGTATCAATTTTAATTACAGTTTTGGTCTCGTTATTTATTTATTTTAAATAATTTTTTTGTTCATCTTATTTTCTAAAATTCAACATTTTCTGACAGAAAAGAGATATAAGAGACCAAAAGTGTTTTAAAAAAATAGAGACACGAATATTATGTGTTGAGAAAAATAGAAGGATCAAAACTATAATTAGAAAAAAAAAACATATATTGATGAAATAGATGCAATAAGGTTTTTGACTATCGTGATTAAAAATAGAATTTAATTGAAATACACTGACAGTATAAAAAAGTTTTACATCGTCAGTAAATCATGACTCTTAGATTATATATTATATTATATTTTTATTTTAATTATTTATTAAATAACATTAGTGAATAGTTGTGATACACTAACTGTGTAAAATATTTTATACAGGCAGTGAATAGCAATTAATCTCTTAAAAATATATTCACCAAACTATTGGCGAATAGTTTTTACCCGACAAAGTTAGATAATTTAATTAGGTGGTGCAATAAGTGTTGTGGTTAGTGAATCTAGGGGCAGTTTCGTGTCAATCACCGCAATAAACCCAGGGCCGGCCCAAGGGTAAGGCGGGCTAGGCCCTCGCCTTGAGCCTCAAAAAACATATTATTTTTTAAAGGTATTTTAGGCCTAAAAAAATAAAATTAAGTATTTTTTAGAAAAATGAAAATTATGTATAGATGCATGTTTAGCTCAGTTCGTAAGTAAATGATGTTTTAATTGAAAGGTCTTGAGTTCAAATCTCATAGGACAACAACTTTTTTTTTTTGCCCTTAGGCCTCACATTACGTTGGGTCGGTCCTGAGTAAACCTATGGGCAGTATACAATTATTTTGTAGTGTGTTGTTCTCTCCGATCACTAACAAAAATTCTTTTTTTGAATTTATTAAATAATTTATATATATTTGACTTTTATATAAACTAGATATATCAATTATTTAATAAATTTAATAAAAAAAATATTCATTTATAATAGTGATTGATGGAAGTATTCTTTAGTATTTCCTCTTCCTCTGTCTCATAATAATATTTTATTTGCACTTTTTTTCAAGATAATTCTCTATTTACATTATAATGCATCATTTATTATTATTTTCTACTTCTATAACTATATATATATATATATATATATATATATATATATATATATATATATATATATATATATATTAATTTGTGCAGTTTTTTATTTTATTTTTTGTCCATTAATTTACTTTTCAGCACTAAATCATTGCATACATATTGTTTTAATTTTTTCAAAATTAGCGGGGGTTTTAAACCCTCCTTAAATGACAAGATTGAGGAAAAAAATTAAAAATGCACAAATTGATAGGTCCCACCAAAAAATTGACAAAGATGTATGTTTTATATAACATTCACTTATATTTAAATTCATATCTAATTAATTTTTAAAAATAGTTTTAAAGTTTTAATATGATAAATAATTCAGGGGTTCCTGAAGGATGTTCGATATGGCTTATAAATCTGATAAGAAAATTATGAATTAACAAAAATGACACAAAATTTATAATTTTGACAGGACACTCAAAATTTCGGAAACGGCCCTTAAATAACTAATATAATTAATATTACATATATGTCAACATAATAATTAAATAACAATTGAATATAAAATATTTCAACCATCTACACGTACTTGGACAATATATTTTAATAACTATACCACAGTTATTTAATTATGCATCTGAAGACTATTTATCTTTAAATTTCATTACATCAATAGTAAGACCATTGAGATTGTCGTCATTGATATATCACATGACAGAATCACGACGACCCCGTACCAATGTACTTATAATATAGATTAGACAAATGAGTGTCATGAAGATTTCATTTGATCTCTAAATCAAAGATATTTTTATCTGATCTTTATAAAGATTTTATTGAAATTAAATTAAAATTTCTTAGATGCAATTGAAAATTTAAATATCTTCTCATAACCAAAATTTAATCTTGTTATAACATTAATGAAATTCCTGGCAGCAGATACGTGATGTCACAGAGAATGTTATGACACAGTATCTGACACTATGTTAACAGTTCACACAAAATCAGAAGCGAAAGAACACAATAAGTTGTTCACCCAGTTCGGTTCAACAAACCTACATCTGGGGGCTACCAAGCCAGGGAGAAAGTTCACTATTAGCAGTATCAATTCGAAGACCCTAAAGCCAACACACCTGTTGACAACCTTCTCACTTAATCACTACCCAATGATCCTTTTACCTAAGTCCTACTTAGATATGAGTTCCTACTCACTCCCCCTCAATCACAGCAGTGATATCAACCTATTGACTAATTGAATTGTGAAGACACACTTCAATAAAATATCTTGATCTTGCTTCACAGCTTCAATCAAGAGACAAACATTCGTACTTTAAAGCTTTGAGTAATAAACTACCCTTACAGCAAATCCTAGTCCAATGCACTTATCAATTGATAGTTGCTTGGCTCACAAGAGAAACTAGAATTACACAATACCAACTGTTACAAATCCTAACAGTACACAAATAACAAGCTGCTACCTTTTCAATACATTCCAAGGGCGTTCCAGCAAAGTAAGGGTTCTTTTCCTTTTATAGAAGCAGTCCTGAAACTTCAGTTTTGGGCTTCCATAAAGATAGCTAGGGTTCACTTAATTTAATCTTAAAAACATGGTCTTTTCAACAACCAATTTAGGTTTAATTAAGTTTAACCTAGCAGCCACGTGAGCATGCCTTCTAATAACAGAAAAACAATATTTAGCAGCTCAACAAACTTCCTGAAAAATCTCAGGAACAAACAGATTCTGAGCAGAATGTCACCGAATGTCATAACATCTTATGACATCGATCTGTTTTGAATTCCAGACTGACTTTAGCTTCGATTCGAGTGTCTTTTAAGATCCTTAGCGGTAGGATTTATCTTCAATCTCTGAATGTCATGACATCCATCATGACATTGCTAAAGCCTAGTTTTACCAAACATAATGCCAACTTAAAAACACTAACAAACTCCCCCTTTGGCACATTTTTGGCTAAAACTCCCTAACACATCAGAGTACCTATGCAGCAGAAGACAATAAACTAGTTCTAAGGTTTCCTAAGCTTTCCTAAGCTTCAAGTAACTAGAACTTAGAGAAGATAAATTCTACCCATACAAAAATCCCACAATTTCCCACAATTGCCCCACAAACAAAATGGCATACAATTTCCCCAAAGTCCCAAGTCCCATACTACTGTCACATAGTAGTTCTTCTCCCCCTTTTTAGCCATAAAGGGCCAAAGGAAACAATACAAGTTCCCCAAACTTTTAATCAAACAGTACCAGAAGCAATTATACCAGCATATAATTAAGTACCAGCATTGTTTTTAGGGGTACACATCTGTCAATACAATGATTACAATCATCCAAAATGAAACTCAATGGAAAAAAAACAAGAATCAAAACAGAGCAGAAAACAATTGACAGAAAAATTGACAAAACAGCAGCTACAGGGGCAGAGAGCAACATCTCAAGTGCTTTCTTCTCCAGAAGAAGCACTGTGGAAGGAAGCATCTTCAGAACCTTCTTGACCACCATCCGAATATCATCATCTCCGGCATCACCAACAACATCATTATCAGCTTTCTCTTCATCCTCGACCTCGTGTCCCGCTCTAGTTGAGAGATTAGCTCTTCTAGACTTTGCTTTCGTGCTTCAAGCTCCTTGCAAGTTGCTCTTAGCAGCAATGACATTTGCCTTCGAGAATTTTCTTTGACGGTGATGTCTCGTGAGATGTCATGACAATGTCGGGACATGCTTCCCTTGGAGCAGTTTGTAGTGGAATCAAGAGCGAGGCTCTCTTGCATGAATCTGTCACCAAGAATGTCGGATCTTGATCAATTATAATTCCACACAGCAGGAGGAAAGGCTATTGGTCCTTTGATAGCATAGTGTTAGCATGCTTGAGTGTCGATCAAAATGTAGAATCCATAGTCAAAAGTAGCACAGTACCTACTGCATAAATGAATCTTCCCAATCCATTAGAAATGGTGGATTTGTGATTGGTTGGAACCGGTTTGCACCAATCTTATGCGATGGCAAATTTGACACTCAACTTGCTTGAGAGTTTTCCCTTTAGAGGCCCTTACTTGATTTGCGGTGATGGTTTGACAAATCTTGTTGTCGTTTCCTCCACTCGGTGAGTATTATCGATCTACCGGAATCTATTGATCACATTTGGAAAACTTGACTTTCCTCCCTCTCACATACATCGGTAGTCATCGAATTCCTATCCCCACGGTCATTTGTGAGATTGACAATAAACTCTCTCACCAAAGCTTCATACTTGAGAGCTTCAGTTTTCATCGATCCTGCCTCCTTAATCAGTTAACAATCTCCTTGCATTCTAAAGCACTCTTGTTCAACTCTCTTTCTAGTGCAACCCTCTTTAAGTAAACATACTTCCACCTTCCACTTTCGGGATGATGGAATGAGATGTTATCAATTGCCACTTGTGCACCTTGGAAAGTTTTCAAGAGTTGACTTCTTTCTTGAATGTATGTCGGTGACATTCTCCTCAACATCAAACTCGAGTCATGATCGGACTCCACGGTTCAGTTCCTTCCTCTTTTAACAATAGGTGTTCTCCTTTGTCTAGAGTCACCAACAATTTTACTCTACATTTCTTTGTAGAGGTTCCGATATGGAATACTTTTCGTCTTATGCACATCTTCCACACCTTTTCTTTGACAGGCTCGTGAGACTTGTTTTCCCTTTCTTCTCATCATCCTCTTTGCAATGCTAGGATTAACATTGGCAATGAGGTCATTGTCTGAGAACACTTCATCCGGTCTATGACAAGGGTTTCATCAAATTCGGAATCTTGAGCAGGAGACTTTTCAAGATTATCACAATGGTTTCTTTGGAGTCTCTTCTAGGATACTATCGGAGATATAGTCGCAGGGTTTCATCGAAATACACTTAGTGGAGATTCCTCAAGAACATCATCGAAATCACATCTTCATTAGCGCAGGGGTTTCATTACAAGCATCATTAATACTCACTCCAGAATCTTTAATAGAAGGATCAACAACATTCTTGACAGGAGAATCAACATGATCACGAGATGTCTTGACATTCTTTGTGACATCTGGATCAACTGCTAAGCTAGGGCTAGCGGACTTTTCATTTAGAGGATGAAACCCGGAAGCATTGGTCTTCATTGAGGATCACGGTTACCAATCTAGCAATGGCTATATGCACAGCCCTAGACTCCTCTGTGTTTACCATTTTTGAGGGAATAGAAGAGGATGGTACAGAAGTCTTACCAGAAGGTGATGCTTGCGACCTTCTTGCATTCCTTGTATGCAATTTCTTGACCTTTTGGTGTGGCCATTTGTGCAGAGGAGTGATTCTCGAGCTTCAACATGCATGTCATCGATGTTGCCCTAACTTCATCCATGGCGGAGATGATGAACCGTTTTTGAGAAGATGACGATGATGAAGACATATTTTGCTGGAGGATTTTGAGGAAATGAGAGTGAGAATGGCAGAGGTTTTGAAAGTTTCTTTTAGATGAAGGAAGTATGATACTTTCAAAAGAAGAAACTATTATATGAAGGAGTCTCTTCCTATTCTTGGACCTTTTAAAAATAAGAGGAAAATACTTAAATAACCTACTTATAAATACTTGAAGAAAAAGATCATTTCCATTCCTTGTCGTATGTAAGGTTAATTGCTACAATTCCTTATTTGGACAATTACCCAACTTGCCCCTTAACATTTCAAACTGGCTAGTCTCAAGCACTTTAGTAAAAGACAATGTCATGACATCCTGTATGACATTGTATTCAGTTAGCATCTGCTTCATCCAGATCATCTGAGAACACTTGCTACCAGCTGCTATGTGATCAGTCTCAACTTTGTACAGGAATACACAGTTTTGCTTCTTGCTGACCCAAGAAACAGGATGATTTCTCAAGATGAACCATCCTTCAAAAGGGCTTTCACACAAGCATTTATCAACACTTTCTTCACTTATTTTCTTGGACAACTTCAAGTGTGTAGGAGCAGGAGTCCTTTTATGGCTGACATTCTTCATCCCAGTCCCCTTGTCAATCCTCCTTGCATATTTGCTCTGTGAAAGTTGTGTTGAGACTTCCATTATTGTGTCTGACATTCCTCCAAACACTATGTCACCAACATAAATTTGAATCACCATTGTCTTTCCTCCTTTATTCTTGAAGGAGAGACTTTTATTCAAGACTCTTTTCCTATATCCTTTATCAGTAAGTAGCTTGGTCAGCCTATCATACCAAGCCCTAGGAACTTGCTTCAGCACTCTAGAAGCGGTCAGATGTCTAGACATTGGTTGTGACATTCTGGTTTGCTTTCCAACATTACACTTATCATAGATTCTCCCTTTATCAGTGTGAAGTCTTGGTATCCTTCATTGCCTCCATGGAGTTGATTCTTTTCATTCCTCCGAGATGAAATTGATCAAGTTCTTGCTGCCATGACTTTACTTCCTTTTTATCTTTGTTGTAGAACTCATAGAGACAGTGGTGCTCTCGAATCCCACTTGTAGCGGTTGTCTTTTGATCGACTCCTCTCATAATCACTACTTGATCACCATTGATTACAAGACATTCGGACTTGATGAAGGTGTGAATCCCATATCACATAGTGACTTATGCTAATGAGATTTGGTCAAACCTTTTACCAATACTCCATTCAAATTTGGAACTCGGACAGTTTGAGTTTCCAATACCTTTGATTTCTCCTTTGGCTCCATCTCCAAAAGTAACACAGCTGGTAGAGTGATGCTTAACATCATTGAGAAGATTCCTGTCTCCAGTCATGTGCTTGGAACACCCACTATCAAAGTACCACTCTTTCTTGGTAGACATACTAAGAGAAGTGTTAGCTACCGAGTCTTCTTCTTCCTTGTTGAGTATGATACCCTGTTGGTTTTAGGCTTCACATAAGACCCTTGAATAGGATATCCATGAAGTTTGTAGCAGAAAGATTTTATGTGACCAAACCTTCCACAATAATGACACCTCCATCTTTGAAACTGTTTGTTCATGTTTCTATGATTTTGATGTTGCACCCAATGTTGTGACATCTTCTTTGACATTGGTCTATTAGGTCTGTTCTTCCTTTTGTTATAGACAAACTTCTTAGTCTTCATATACCCTGAGGCAGACCTGTTCACTGGCTTGTGGTATGACATCTTCTTTGTCATTGACTTTCCAAGTTTGTTCCATTCCTGGTTATTTGCAAATCTCTTTGCACATTGACACATTTCCTGTTTTGGGTTGTGACACCTGCTTTGACATTGTTTTCCTATGTCTCTTCTTCTTAATGTCACCAACAGGTTGCTTTTCAGCTACATATCCTAGACCATGCTTATTTCCTGCATTTTGTCCAAGCTGAAGAATTTCTTCCAACTTATCGATGATGTCAACATTTTGATGATTTAGACATCGATCAAGTTTGGAATTGACATAACAATATCACTATTGAGGTGATTTGTAGTGGCTGTGTTTTCCTCTTTCTCAGCCTTCAACTTCACATTCTCAGCTTCCAACTTCTCAATCAGCTTTTTCTGCTCCTCATTCTGCTGACATGCTTCACCATTTTTTATACACAGCTTCCTGTAGTTTTCAGCAAGCTCTTCAAATGTCACCTCCTCATCACTAGAATCCATATCAGAGTTGTACACTCTAGAGAGAGCAGTGACAAGTTTGGCACCTTCTTCCTCAGATTCACTTCCTGAATCACCATCACACCAAGTGATAGCCAATCCTTTCTTTTGTTTCTTTAGAAAGGTGGGACATTCAGCTCTAATATGTCCAAATCCTTCACATTCATGACATTGGACTTTACTGCCTTGACTTCCTTTTTCCTCTGACTTGGATCTTCTGCTGGAGTCATAAGATCTGCTAATGTCAGATGGAATGTCCTTGACATTTGACCTTGACTTTGGATCAATCCTCCTGATCAGTTTGTTGAACTGTCTTCCAAGCATGGCAATAGCTTCAGATATCTTTTCTTCATCTTCCACCTTGCATCCTTCTTCAGTGTTGGATACAAGTGCTATGCTCTTGTTTTTCTTGTCAGCAGTTTCACTGATTCCCATCTCAAAAGTCATAAGGGATCCAATAAGTTCTTCAACCTTCAAGGTGCTGATGTCTTGAGCCTCCCTATTGCGGTGACTTTCATTGCAAATCTCTTAGGCAAGGATCGAGAATCTTTCTCACCTTCTCTTGACATCTTTTCACCAAGTGCTCTGAGGCATTGGCAATTTCCAAAATATTCATGTGAAATTCATGAATATTCTCATCTTCCTTCATCTTCAAATTCTCAAATTTGGTAGTGAGAATCTGAAGTCTTGACATCTTCACCTTGGATGTTCCCTCATGAGTAGTTACGAGTGTCCCAAACATCCTTGGCCACTCACATTGATGAACCATCGAAGATATTCTGTCAATACCATTGAAGAGCATTCAATGCTTTAGAGTTCCCTAGAGCTAGCTCTTCTTCCTCTTTGCTCCATTCCTCCTCGGGTTTCAAGCAGTGGTGCCATCTTTCTCAAACTTGGTGGGATGTTTCCATCCTTTATCGAGCTCTCCAACCTTTAATGTCCAGATCTTAAGAAGGCAACCATACGAGGCTTCCAGAGTCATAATTAGACCCATCCGAATAGGTGGTCTTCCTCCAAATCCTCCTTCTTTATCCATTACGGAAACTATTATCCCTAGATCTCACCCAGAAATAACAAGCAGGGTGCCTGCTCTGATGCCAATTGAAATTCCTGGCAGTAGATACGTGATGTCACAGAGAATGTTATGACACAGTATTTGACACTATGTTAACAGTTCACATAGTAAATACAGAAAGCAGTAAAGAACACAATAAGTTGTTCACCCAGTTCGGTTCAACAAACCTACATCTGGGGGCTACCAAGCCAGGGAGAAAGTTCACTATTAGCAGTATCAATTCGAAGACCCTAAAGCCAACACACCTGTTGACAGCCTTCTCACTTAATCACTACCCAATGATCCTTTAACCTAAGTCCTACTTAGATATGAGTTCCTACTCACTCCCCCTCAATCACAGCAGTGATATCAACCTATTGACTAATTGAATTGTGAAGACACACTTCAATAAAATATCTTGATCTTGCTTCACAGCTTCAATCAAGAGACAAACATTCGTACTTTAAAGCTTTGAGTAATAAACTACCCTTACAGCAAATCCTAGTCCAATGCACTTATCAATTGATAGTTGCTTGGCTCACAAGAGAAACTAGAATTACACAATACCAACTGTTACAAATCCTAACAGTACACAAATAACAAGCTGCTACCTTTTCAATACATTCCAAGGGCGTTCCAGCAAAGTAAGGGTTCTTTTCCTTTTATAGAAGCAGTCCTGAAACTTCAGTTTTGGGCTTCCATAAAGATAGCTAGGGTTCACTTAATTTAATCTTAAAAACATGGTCTTTTCAACAACCAATTTAGGTTTAATTAAGTTTAACCTAGCAGCCACGTGAGCATGCCTTCTAATAACAGAAAAACAATATTTAGCAGCTCAACAAACTTCCTGAAAAATCTCAGGAACAAACAGATTCTGCAGAACAGAATGTCACACTGAATGTCATAACATCTGTTATGACATCAGTCTGTTTTCTGCAGAATTTCCAGCACAGCTTTAGCTTCCAGTTCTGAGCTGTCTTTTAACATCCTTAGCAGGTAGGATTTATCTTCAATCTCTGAATGTCATGACATCCATCATGACATTGCTAAAGCCTAGTTTTACCAAACATAATGCCAACTTAAAAACACTAACAATTAATACCTCATAAGTTTTACCTTTGCAACAAAAATTAAACATAATCTGAAGTGTAACAAAATAAACTAAAGTATATAACAGAAAAATAAGTAAACGATTGTCATTAATCTAAGGGAATTTCAAAAAGAACCCGTGTGAAAAAGATGCTCATGAAAAGTTTTAGGTGTCAATCATTTAGTTAGTGGATTCACTAGCTAGCCACTATAACAAATGCTTTTCGGGACGAAGTTTTCACGTCATCCAGAAAAAAAATCAAAGTTTTCTTTCAAGACGTGTCATATTTTATTTTAAAAAAACAATTTGTTCCCTCGATTATTTTTAAAACTGAGGTGATATACCATTTCGAACATGCTTTGAATTCCATTTACTGAACTTTATATTTTTATTTGTTTACAAGTTAAAATAAATAATTTAACCCCTCGGTTTATTTTTATAACCTGAGGGATACAATAATCAAATTTTACTATAAAAATACTCGTTGAACATATTTAACCATAATATTATCTTATTTGTAGCCTCTCCACCGTCGAGTGCATCATTTATTTGGATGAATTGCAAAAATGGAAAAAAAATATTCTTCTACCTTGAACAAACATTGTTCATCTTTGACAATCCATCTCAAAAAATGATGTTGTTGTTGTTGAAGGTTTTGAATAATTATGATTTATTCATGAAAGTCTTTACCGATGGATTACAAGTGCAGAAAAAACATTTTCCAATCATTAAAACAAACACTTTATTAAAAGTTGGATGCACTCAAAGCATGTACATTGTATACGCTAGTGAAGGCAGTGATACTGATATCATCAACAATCAATCTTGGATGCATTCTGACATTCAAGCATCAACACCTTTATGATGGATTGCAAGTGCAGAAAAACTAGTGAACAGCTTTATTGTAAACAATTTATTTTAATATTATATATAGACAATGTAATATTAAAAATAATTATAATAATAACTATCACCTTGGTTTTTAAACTTAACCGAGGTGATATTTAAAACCAATAATAATAATGTTACCTTGGTTATTAAACATAATCGAGGGGGTATAATAGTTAGATTTTATTATAAAATCAATCGTTAGATTTTACCCTAATACGTGTTAATATGAAGCCGCCCCGAATTCACATCATTATTTAGGATAGATTGTAAGACAAAAAATCTTTAACATTCTTCTATCTACAACAAACCATTTTTCTTCCCTTGTAATCTATCTCACAAAATGTTGTTACATTTTTTTAAGAAATGTTGTTGTTGTTGTTGTATTTTTTCTTATTTGATAGATTGCAAGTACATAAAACCATTCTTTCTTCAAGTTAAACAAAGAAGGGAGTTCAAGCTTTGAAAGGTTAAACAACGAATGAAGCTAACTTTTCATTGATAGGGAGCCCAACAACGTGTAGACATATGACAAAGTTACACTACCAAATCACGTGATTTGACGCCTCAAAGCAAGTCACAAACTTTATTTTCCTGGTAGAGGGATACTCTAAAATTTGTTTGGAAGACTTCCCGAAGATAGCTTCTCTAACAAAGGAAAGATATAACCAGATGAGAAATGTCTCATATATGTGCATCTTGCAAAATCAGAGTTAGAATACCCAATAATCTTAAAGTTATCTGACTTTTGATAAGTAAACACGAAGTATATAGTTCTCCTCTAAATTATCTGATTTTTGATAAGAGAGCACGAAATCTCTATTTCTCTTATAGTATCACATTTCACGCTTTATTGTTATCCCTGGAAAGTTATAACATTGGTGTCATGAGCTTTGGTGCGATATTAGACATTTCCATTATGCACTCCCCTGTGTTCCTTTTAACAATATAAATCATTGAAATGAGCTTGGATAATGTACTACTTGTCTCTACCTTATCATTTTTAGCAAAAAATTGTTCCACGGTTTTGAAGAATCTCTTGATGCTTTCTTTCTCAACAATTAAATCCATAATCATTTTAGATATGAATCTTTTGATTATCGTGAATCTAGTTGAATTAGTCCTATTTTTTACATTTTAGTTTCAATGGGTTCTCAACAATGGTTGTAGAACGCTCTTCAATTATTTTCTAATTTTTGCATAATTAAATTAATTTTGGCATTATATTGCATTTCATGCATTTTAATTATTATTAAAAATACTTTTCCTAGTGAAAAAATTGCATAAAAAATATTTTGAATCATTTTATTCATATAGGTTGCATTTTTGAATTTTATTACATAATTTTACATTTTTTGCATAGTTAAATAAATTCTTTGCATTATATTGCATTTCATTCATTTTAATCATTATTAAAATATTTCTCTTCATACAAAAATCATACAAAAATTATGCAAAAATTATTTTAGGCTATTTGATTGGTCTATTTGTGATCTATGACTTTTATTTCATATTTTCTAATTTTTGGTTGATTTTTGGAAAATATGTGAATAATTGTTTATTTTGGTAATTTAATTGATTTTTAAATACTTTTCCAAGTACAAAAAATTCACCAATTTTATTTTGGTCCGTTTTAATGATATATATTTGGTCCTAACCTTGTATTATTTTTCTAACATTTTTTTCTTTTGTGAATATTTTCATGGCTTATTTGATATATTAATCTTTCTAGATTTTATTTTTAATATTTTTATTAATAAAAAATGCCAAAAGTTGACTTCACTGCACCTTTTGAGGTTCATACCTTGATATTTGAATTTTGATTTGATTTTTTCTTTAAAATATCATATTTGTTTGGAATTTTTTATTTAATTTGATCAATTGTGTAGTTTAGGTGCTTAGGCCTCAAGTTAGGGTTCAAATATTAACTTTTCTTGACTTTCAAGCCAACTTTTGATTAGATTAGGGTTGTATGGTCCCTTAGGATCCTAAAAATATTTTTTTTTTTTATATTTTAGGACTTGATTTGGTATTTTTCCCAACATTGCTAAATTAGGGTTTCAAGTTTGATCATCTTGTGAACATTGCTTGTTTGTGCATTTTCATTCTCTACTTGAACTTTGCCAATTTTGACTTCTGCTTATTGTTTCTGACTTTTAATTGTCTTAAGAATGTTGTGATTTTTTTTTTGATTTTATAAGCCTTGTTGTTATTTTTGAACCAAACATCTCTTCCATAGATGCATTGGTGTTTCTTTGGACTTAAAGATATATTGAAATGCATTTATGCAACCCTTGAGGGATCAATTCCTCTTTTCTTTGCAATCTCATTTATGATTTAGTGTTTTGAGTTTGTCAAGAACAATTCACTTTTCCTAAACATACTTTCTTCTTCAATTTTGTTTGATGAATGCCCATGATCAAGGTTTAAGAGGTAGCTCTTGTGCACCACCTTGAAAACCTCATGTGAAGCTCTTTCAAATATAACCTATCTTCGTTCTGATCTTTCGTGATTAGTTTGATATCATAAAATTCTCCAATGATACTTGTTTGACATTTCATTGTCCACCCATCATGGTGACAAGTTAGGAGTCACGTCTTTTAGTTTTGACCTAATTGTAGGTGTATGATTGCTTGAGGACTTTCATGTCCATGTATTTTTGTATTTGAATCTTGTTTCATACCTCTCTTTAATTTTATTTCTCATGCTCCAATGATGCTTGTTTGACACTTCATTGTCCACCCATCATGGTGACAAGTGAGGAGTCACATCTTTTAGTTTTGACCTAATTGTATGTGTATGTTTGCTTGGGAACTTTCATGTTCATTTCTTTTATGTTTTAATCTTGATTTCATACATATTCTTTATATTATTTATTATGATTCTTTGAACCATAGAGAGACATTTCATTGTCATCTATTTTTGGTATCATGTGAAGCTAAATTGGTCTCTTTGTTGTTGTTTTAGAGTTTAGTTCTTTAATATTTTCTCATGAGCTTTTGTGCTATGTCTCGTTATGGTTACTCAATGTTTACTTAGTGTTGTCTATAGTACATAACATTTGAGAACCCTAATTTTGATCCTTCATGATCACCTTTGCCTTTATGCATTAGAGACTACATTTTTATATGTTGTCATGACGCTATAACTTGTTAATTTGATAACATTGTTTGAAGTTCTTTGTAAGATCATGATTGATACTTATAATAGGGAGATGCTACTTCCCTAGGACTTATAATCATTAATTCTTCTTTTCTCACTTGATTTATATCATCCATCATTGATTTAGGCAAGTGTTTTCCATCTCTTGTGATGTTGATAATCAATTAGGTGACTTGTTTTGTGTATTGAAGTTTTGTCTTCTATATTTGTTGATCATGAGTCTAATATTGAGTTAGCTTACTATACAAGTCACACATGTCTTAATTATCTAATTAAGACCATTTTGTTTAATCTTTATCAATTATTTTGAAATTGCATAAGTTTTGGTGTTTTCAAACCCTAATTTTGTGTGCCTTTGAGTACAAGCCTTCTTATTTTCTTGAGATACTTATGTTTGTGATTTGTTTAGATCTTAATCTATTGATCTTTTATGTGCTAACATCATTTATCTTTAACCTCTATTCATAGGTGATTGTTTTGTTTATGTTTTTCCTTTAGAGACTTGTTTGTGTTTGCTTGTGCTAGTTTTGCTCTAGCTTGTTAAGTGCTTTGTGTATGAGCTTTGAATGAATTTTGTTTACATGTTTTTCTTATCTTACCTAAGCTACTGAACTTGCATGATTTATTAATTCTTCAATTTGTTTCTTGACCATGATTAGCTTCTTGATTTGTAAATTCTTTTTTTAAAGTAAACTTCTAGGGTGGAATCATGACTTCTTCCTTTGGTAGTTGTGTGTTATTTGTGGTATTGATTCATGCTAATTTCTCTTGTTCTTTGTATGAATACTATCTCCATATGTTTCTTCTGACCTCACTCTTATGTGACACTAACACAAGTATGCTCAAGCACACACACACACACACACACACCTTTTCCCGCACTTGTATGAATTGAATGTGTTTACCTTAAGTGATTTGTTTGTGAATATTTATTATGCATGTTTGTATGCTTTGATTGATGTATTGATGTGTTTTCTACTATATTTTATGTATCTTGACATTGCATGGTTCATTTCTTTTCATCTTTTCCTTTTCTTGGCTTCTTTGATTTGTAAATGCTTTCTAGGTCAAGGTTTCGACTAGTTTTTGTGCTAATATTGTAAGTGTATCTTTGTGATATTTTCTCAGTGAATTGATTGTGAATTCTTTTATATGATATTTGTAATGTAATCACTTCACCTTGACACTCTCTTTGCATGTTATGTATGTCACACACCTATACTCACTTCACCATACACGATTGTTGCATGTTTACGCACTCTTGTAGAGTTTTTGTTCATGAATTTTTGTGGCTTTCTTTGCATGATGTAAATGAAATATTAACATGTTAGCTACTGAATTTAATGTCATTTTATCTTTTAATTATACCTTCATCTCGTCTATGCTTAAAATCTCACGCAATTTATTTTCCGTATGCTTTTAAGATTAGTTTTGGCCTACGTTGTGTACTAACTTTGCATTTATACCTTCATAGTGATGTTTGATGTTTGTTTATGGTTTATATAAGATTTTTATATGTATGTTGTATCTACTGACCTCACTTCACATGACACTTTGTATGATTATTCATTCACTTGTTTCCACTTCATCTTCTTCTTCTTCTCTTTCTTTGCACTTGTTGGTGCTTGGTTTGTGTGCTTCTGCCAAAACATTTTGTTTGCTTTTCCCCTATTCTAATTTGGTTTTCTAACCAAGATGATTGCTTTTATATTTTCCCCTTAGGATCACTCGATTAGGTTAGTTATCGAGTTTAGACATTAGGTTAAATATCCATGCATGCTAACATTAGGTAGATAATAGGTAGTTTCCCTTGTTCATACCCATAAACTTAGGAACAACTTTGTATGATAACAATTAGGATTATAAATAAGTTAGTTTCCCCTAACTATTTTAACAGACTTCCTTACCCAATCTCTCGGTCGCAAGACCGTGATTTTTCCGTTTCAGGTTTACTCGATGTTTACCTTTTCCTCTTGGTGGGATAAAAAACGTTCGATGGCGACTTCATTGATATATAGTTATATTCTTTGATTTTTTGGTCGATGTTTCAAAACGCGTAATAACAAATTATTTCAAACTATGTAGCGAAGATGTATCTTCAGAATAAAATTTTCTTTGGCTATAAAGTGATGATATCTTTGTGAGGTGTTGTGTAATATAAACGGTACGTCTGAAAATGTATTTCAAAAATTGAGAAGTATTTTAGATTTTTTATAGGTTTTTTTCCATCTCATAGAATTTGCTAAGAAATTCTCTTATTTTATTTAGTGGAGAAAAGAAAACAATAAGTAGCAAAGGCCTGACATCCAAGATATTAAAAAGGATTTAAATTGTCACCCCACAAACTAAATCTGATAGTCCACAAGTTTTTTTATTTTCAAATTGCCTATCAATAAAATTTAAAGGTGATAAGAATGAAGTATCCATATGAATTTTCGGGAATTTTTTTGTGTGCTATCGAAAATTTCAAAAATTTTTATAATAAAAATTTATTTATTTTCTAAAAAAAATGAACTATCAGATTTTTTTTAAAAATCCAATATACTTTGAAATTTTTGGTAAGAATACATAGAAATTTCGAAAATGTCGATAATTTCCAATAAACCACGTATATTTTTAAAAAAAAAAATAATTTTAGAGTAGTGTATAATGTTAAAAACATGTAAATATGGGAGTTTACGGTATAAGAGTGGAGGTATCAAATTAAATCCTCCAAAATACTTAACCGAGACAAAACTATAGGCCTATACCAACTAAACCGTAATGGATTTCGAGGAAAAAGGAAGGAGAATTTTTTTCTACCACAAGTTGTAACTGCCACCTCCAAGGGTACCCTCATATCTTTATGAAAAACCATTTTTCTATATTACAAATTTACAAACATATTGTCGTTTACAACATTTACAAATTTAATATATGTGACAAGTTCTTGTTTGTTTCAACATGCACATTGACATGTTCTTGATGATATTATTCCTCCTTTCATCCAAACCAAAATGTTGAAGTGTGCATGGTGAAGTGATTTCATGCTGAATTTCTATATTATAAAAAAAAACCTATCATTGTGGATTTGTAGTCATCACCTTCATTACTCTTTAGTACCTTAAGATGTATTCATTCCTATTTCTCAAATGTCGCTTTGAACCTTTAGAAGACTCGTATTTAGTCCCGATTAAATTGGCCCACAAATTTATATCGTACTCATGCATAAAATAAAGGGATTACAATATCCATCATATGAAATGCTACTACAATCTAATGAAAAACTAAAAATATATTTAGATTTTGGAGATGCATCTCTAAATACATCTAAAAAATACAAATTACAATTGCTTTAGACAACATTTCAAATTAAAATTTATATTATTTTCTGAGATGTATCTATGAAATGTATTGGAACACATTCAAGAACACGAATGCATATTGATGCATATTAAACTTAAAATTAAAATTGATAACTTAAAAGATGATACATTACATAAATAATCAGACATTACATAAATGAAACATAACAATGTTGAGATGGATGTTCAAACATCCAAACAATATCTTCGATAAATCCCGTTTTTTTTGCATGTAGCTCGATTGAAAATTTGCTTTCGTAACGCAAAAGTGTATTCCACACAGCCCTTACATATGCAGCAGTCTTGAGTTGTTGAACTTAATGTTCCCTTTGTTGTCAGGTGAAGGTGAATGCTACTCGAGCTTCACAATTTTTTGATTATTTACGTATAGTAGGAATTCTTCCGGTATGAAATTCAGATCATCAAGAGGCGTAAACTCGATGAACTTGAACGCAATCGATGTCTCTATCGCGTTGAAGTAGACATATATGATATTCCAAATGATGTTCGTTCAAATGTAACATAATAGTGTAAAAAAATGAAATGAGAGTTCATATTTATATAAGTTCTAGGACAACATGAACCTTATGATTTCTATCATGTACCAGGGAACATTCCAGAGATGTTTTCCAGAACCACCCTATTTGTATTTTTTTAAAAGTTTGGGCGTGTTCAGAGATGCACTTTTAGAAACACCTAACAATACAACAACACAAAACAGTGAGAAGTAGATTATGTTTTGGACAAAATAAAATTGAAATTTTTGGGAAACTGAAACATGTGCAAATTTCTTTGAAAATGTATATGTTTGACGTCATCAATATTGATATGATATTACATACAAACACTAAAATGAATTGAAACAACTGTTTTCAACTAAATTTACATCTATGGGTGGTACCACCTTTGATTTTTTTATATTTAAGTCTCTCTCAATCTCGCTCAATTTGGTGAACTTTTGCATCATTTTCAAAAAATAATTTGGCCATGTCTCCACTTTTGGGGACAAATTAGTTATCCACTGCGATGATATCTATGGTATAAGACATCCCAATTTCAAATAAACTTGAACAAAGTGTCCTGACTTTAAGATCCACCAGATACACATTTGGATTCGGAGGTGAGGCAATGTCCTATGGAAAAATGTTTCTGAGAAACCATTTCTTGTAATATCAATACACACTCTTCATGCGCACTTCCTTTAAGATGACTACTTTTAGGGAAGCACATTCATTTATCTTCTGGTGCCTGTTCATTAATTCAAAGAACAAGAGATTCATAAATTTCATCATGATTTTATTCTAACTGGTATAGTCATGTATATGTTCCTTTATGTCCTTTCGCCTCTTTCATCTGCTGTTAGAGGACAAGTGTATGATATTCTTCTCCTTTACTGAGCAAAGCAGAAACAACTTGAAAACCATAGTTACCATTACTCCTAACATTGATGATCCGTTCAATGTATTTTTGCATAAAAAGCGATATCTCGTCTATAAACTTGATTTTGGTAGAGGTGATAAAGGAGGTAGTTTACTAATGCGAGTTCTTTCGAAAAACACTTTTTTGGTATTTTGGAGTAGGAGAATTTGAAAATTCATTGCCAACATGTTCAAAATATGATGGCGAGCACATCATTGAATTGTCACTCTGTGTTGGTTGACCTCCTTAGGAGCACCTTTTATTTTTTCCGGTGTAGATGGTGGTTTCAAATATCAGTGATTTATGGATAAGTAATTCCTTAATTTTTATTTTACGTGGTGTTTCATATTGTCGTTGACTTTCAAAAATCTCTCTTTTATCACTTCCATTCTATTAATATGGATGTATTTGATTTATCGTCCTTCATTACACCATCATCATCAAACCTCAGCCTTTTCTTGTCAGTGCAAATCTCATCGATTCGTATCAGGATATCAAGTTTCACATTTTTTTCAAAATTATACAAGCACATGGGAGCCCATATTTTTTCCTTAGCGTAAAACCACATTTTGTTCTATCAAAACCTCCATTCTAAGCTTGTTCTACTTCATGAAAAATAAAATTAAATCTAGCTATAGATATTTTGCCGATCAACTGAGAATATAGTTTGTTGTCTTATAATCTATGTTACAAAACTGTGATGTTGTGACCATATGATGTTTGTATCTTGTTATGTTTATTTTAAGATCATTTGATGCAGTGAGTCCCAATCCCTACACAAATCACCCTTATTATTACCCAACAAATTCTTCAATGTCGCATGGGAAGACTCAACTCGGTCCAAACACAAATAGTTTTTACTCCACCTATTTCAAAAATGTACTTTCAACATATTTCAACAAATATTGTTATTTCTCACACACCTTTATGAATTGTATAACAAAACATGCATAAAATTCTTTTGTAGAAGCATTAATTATGATAGTCCAAGATTAGGTTTCAAATTGAATATTTGTAAGACTGAGATATTTTGGCCTACATGTGATGATAGTAAAGTTCATGAGAATTTGTTCCCGTCAGACATTCGGAGGTCAATGTTGGAGATGAAGTTTATTGGAAGGGTTGTTAGTTGAGATGAAAGCTTTATCAATGGTTTTTCTATGAAGAGAGCTTCCATAGTCATTGAACCAATGCATCTTTTACCAAAATTAAGGGATACTTAAAGTGAGATTCTTCTCCTTCGATGCTACATGGGTATTTCTAAATTATTTTTTGGCCTAAAAACATGTCAATCTGATCATACGGAGGAAGCAACTATTTGGTTTGATAAAGAGTTGCGAATGGAGGTTGAAGACATCGTGGTTGGTGGAGCTCCTTTATTCAGGGAAATTCAATGGATAGTTAGTTCTTTACCCATTATAGTTAGGGTTTAGGTTTGTACTCGGCATCAGAGGTTGCCTCATACAATTTTGTGGCTTATAAGGCCCAATCTTGAGTGTTACATGACCATATATTGAGAGATAGTGGGGTATATGGTATGAACTTGGATTTCAAAATAGCTTTGAATGTTCTTAGTGTTGCGAGTCCATATTTTGAACTTAGAAATTTTACTAGTAAGAAATCCTCCCTCCTGAAGCACCAAATGTTTTGGTGAGTGCCCTTTTGAGTAGAACTTTTAAGGACATGGATGTAAAGTTTGACATGACCACAAGGCATAAAGTAGTTTTGGTTTTTTGTAAACTGCATATGCTTATGAATCTCTCCATGAAAAACTATTGATTAGTTAGGTCAACATATGTCTTTAGTGAAGTATCGTTGTATCCTAAAATATTGCCTTATGATTCCTTTATTTCTTATTTATGAGGTTTGTCTTGTTTGTCGTAAGGCGTGTTTGGATACATTTGGAGAACACACGGTACGTTTTAGGGAACTTCAAGGTTTCAAATATCGACATGACCTTGCTAGAGATGTCATGTTTGATATATTTTGGCGGACTGGAGTATCTGCGAAGAAAGAGGCACTTGTGGAACTTTTGACTGAAGAATATTAGGGGAGATCGACACTTAGGTCAGCAAATGTTCTGGTATATGGGTGAGAAGAATATAAATATGCTTGTATGGACTTGACTTAAGGTTCTCCATTGATGAGACTAAGGACTAGTGGTTTTACTATGGGACAGACAATTCTCAAAGTTGCATCAAGTAAAATGATTAAAAACAAAACAAAGTATGTTGCCACAATCAACTTGCGTTCATACTATTTGGCTTTGACACTTTTGATTTCCTAGTATCAAAAACGGTTGATATTTTATAAGGAGTTCAAAAATATATAAAATAAAATATTATATTGTTTACTGTGGAAAATGGTAAACAACCGCTGGTCCTCTCAAAGTTCTAAAACTGAGGGTCACTCACAAGATCGACCAATTGATCTTAAGACATGTGCTAAGATTTTTGAGATTGTGCTAACTCTGTCGAAATCCTTGCCTAAGAAACAGTTTTCTAAGACCAAGGGAGTTAGTACAATGGCTTTCCACACAATAGTTTAGGTTCGACCGCTAGGTGACTCGTGACCGGCGGAGACAACAAACCTAAATAACTTGAAAAATCTGCATGTTCACTGTGGTTTTAATCCTACTACGGTGACTCGTGACGGACAGAAGACAATGGATCCAGGTCTGTTCTACGCGAAATAAGGGTCGAAGGACTCTTTTGTCAACTCGAAACTTGTTACAAAGAGAGCATCAACCTAAACGAACACGCAAAATGATTGCTGAAAGGTAAATAGAATGCAAGTAAAAGCTTCAAAGAAAATGACTGAAATGTAAAGGTTTTGCATTGAAATAAAGGTGGTGATTCACGTACATCAAAGTCTTTCACAACTCTTTCTTCCTAACGCTCGGAATTGGGCAGAGTTTTGGCAAGTACTTTGAGTATACAAGTGAGCACACCGATTTTACATTTAAATGACTTATGTATAATATTTACAAAGTCACTTCCTAAAGACAATCTACGACTGGCGTTCGAAACTTAAAGAAACCGCTCCACCAGATTTCGCCACCTGCTTGACGCTTAAATCACACGAAGCTTTGATAACTGCCCATGATCTTGTACTTTAAATCCTTCCCGCCTCTAGCTTATAAAAGTAAACCGCTCCTGACCTCGACATCTTCCTCCATCGAAGAAAAAACAATAAACTTTCTCTAAGTCCAAAAGCCTCCATATTCGACTGAGCTCAACTTTGACTATTTCCTTTGCTCTTTAATACTTTGGTCGAATCGACTAATTTCCACATTCTATTTCTCTGGTCGACATGCCTCTTTTTTGACATCCTTGTCTTAGTGTCTTTCTTATTTATATTTCAATCTTCTGAAAAACCCTTATTTTTTAAGGATCAACCCTTAATTCACAAGGACGTTTTCATTTACTACGTACTTTTAAATATCTTAAGAAATTTTAAGGTAACATGTATATACTAAATCTAAGTAGTTTTTAAAAGGATTACTTTTCTTAGCGGTGCAACAGAAATGTTTCATAAAGAAATTCCAGAGATAAAGGTGCTCTTAGAATAGTCTTGTGATGTGTATCAAAGACTTCTACTTGATTGTGGGGGAAATGCATTGTGAACCTCTTCTCTAACAATTTACTCGTGCTAAGAAATTTACTCTTTATGTTTGGAGCAGAAATCATAACAATGATGAGTGATTGATGACCTTGCATGTTTTTTTATCATTGGCCACTTCCTCTAATTGAATGGTTCTAGTATTTAAGAATCTAATTTTTTTTTCTCTCATAACAAGTCTGGATATCAAGATTTCCAAAAATAAATAAATAAATAATTTTCCTCCAAAACTATGGTTAAGATTATATATGGAGCTTATCATCTTCACTAAGTGATCAAGAACCGTGAAAATGAACACTCAAATCTTAAATTAATTTCTCACCCTTAGCTTGAAATTCTAGATCCCAATTCTTGGAACTAATTAAAGTCATACACAAGAAAGAAAGAAAATTTATTTTAATTTGTTATACACCTCATGGGTCATGCTTACAACACACTAATGAGGCTCAAGACATCATAACCAACTTAATTAACTAAATTAACTACTAGTTACTTACTCATCAAAGTAACTTCACTAACTCAACTAACTTAATTATTACTTACAAAAACAAGTAACTCACTAAATTTAATTAAATTTCAATCCTTTGCTATCAAAATATGTACATACAACTACTATAAAAATCAAATCCCCAACTTTAATTAATATATCATAACACTCCTAATCGTTTGATCTTTAGCTCCCAACACTACTTGATTACTTCGCTGCCTTTCATACACCGACGAAAGCTTCTGAATAAGATCATCACACTCTAATCTTTGAGTTTTGTCCACCTGCAAACATTGCATGAAAAAAATTAAATAAATAAATACCTAAAACTAAAATAAAAACATTAACAACATAATATTACAAACCAATACCTTAAAATGCAAGTTATAGAAGAGCCTCCCTCCAAAGGTTTTAGAACAAGAAGAGTTTAGTAGAAGAAGTCCATTATCTTCTAAACACATCAAAATCTCAGATAATGGAATCTTTTTATAAGCTTCATAAGATGAGATATGAACAGCAATCTCACTATCATTAAGCCTACTTGTTGAAACTACAAAAGAAGAATTATAACTTGGAATTATTTTCCTTTGTGATTCTTTGTTGACTGCATATTGTTGCTGAGAAATTCTTGATAGAAGCTCTTCTTTTTTCTTAGTTAATCCTTCAACCTTCTTTTGTAATTCCGGTATGTATTTTAAGACTCTTGAAATTGTTACCGGAATGCTCATTTTTTTCTGCAACATCAAGATTGAATAAATAATTTATTAATGCCTTTTTTATATTAGTTAGAATGCTGATGCAAGAATAAAGCTACTTGAAAATGACTTGTTAGAATATAATTTTTCACAACCGCCCAACTCACAAAATAATATATAAATAAATAAGCTGATAATCAGTATAATCTTATATCTCAAATTCTCAACAAAAAAAAAAAATTTATTTCAATTAAATTACTAACTAAGGAGAGAGGTGAATTATTACCGTTTGATCATCACCTGGAAGAAGTGAACGAAGTGAAGAAATCAAGTTATTAACTTTCTTACGGCGATCACGTTCACTAGCGTTGTGGTTAAGTTTCTTCACCATATGTTTAGGGGATGACGGTGGCGTTTCAATCTCAACTTGCTGTTGCTTCAGTGAAGAGAATTGATGATATTGTGGTAAAGAGTACTCTAAATTAGTCACATAGTTGTTCTCCTTAGGGATAGTATTTAAGGATTTTGCAGGCTCTAACTCTTGGAAGAGCCCTCCCATGTTTGAGTAGGAGTACTGAGGAGAACAGAATGCAACCATAATGAGGATTTGTTAGAATTAAACAGTTAACTTAATTAGTGGTTTAGACATTATTAAGACTATATAGTATATATATACTCACACATATGCTAGTTATCCCTTGCATAAGCGTCATGTTATTTTTACTAATTAAGTAATGAATACACAAGTAGTCAGATTTACTTGAATAGATTTTTAAATAAATCATAAGGTTAAGTTTGCGACTAGGGTTTTGAAGGGAAATAAAGAATTTTGAAGAATGACATCCATATCTTAAATCTATGTGATATTTTAGAAAAAAATTTAAAAAATAATTGATAATTATATTAACATATTATATTTTTTAAAATATTAAATATATATCAAAAGATGTAACTTTTCATAATCTTTCCATCCAAAATCCTGTAAAAAAATAACTTGCAAGCAGACCTTAAAGTATATGCAAGCGAGCAACTCACAAAAATAATTACATAAAAAAATTGAGTCACGAAAAATATCTCGAAAATTTTAACATTATTGTATACAATTTTAGAGTTAGATTCAAACTCTAGAGCACTAATTTCGAGAACTTCGACATCTATACTATTTTATTCAAGTATCAGAAATAATTGATGACTGACTGAAATAGAACTCAGATGTGGTGGAACGGACTTCTGATACGACGAAGTGGAGTGGACTTGCAAGATTAACACTCCAACGTCTAATCCATTAAATGAATGAGAAGTAACATAAGTGTACAAAAGTGTGTGATATCCCTACATTGATAGGGGATACTCAAAGGCATTTGTAATTAAGGGTGGTTAGGTCTTGCTCACGGTGGTGAGAGACCCTATTTGGTGATGCTTACGATGGTAAGAGAGGGACAAATCATGTGAGGTGAGATGCTCTATGTTTTTTGTGTTATGCTAAGGGTATAAGAGAGGGACAAATCATGTGAGGAAAACCTTATTTTAGATTTTTGATTGAAAAAAGATATTATAAATATGAATATGTCAAACCTTTTTAAAATATTCCTTAATATCAATAAAAACATCAACTACATTTTCCAAAAATACAATTGATAAAGATATTAGCTCAATAACTAAATTAGCAATCTAAGAATATATTAAGTGCACTACGCCAAAATTGTTTTTAGACAACGCCCTTTAGGCAACACTTTTTTCTCAAAGCGCTGCTATAAGTTCAAAAAAATAATTAAAACTTAAGAAAAAGCGATGCTAAAGGCTTACTTTAGAAAGCGCTTCTTAAAAGAGCTGTTATAGGCCTTGGCATAGGCAGCGTTTTTTCCATAAGCGCTGCTATAAATTCAAAAAATAAATAAATAAAGTTTTAGAAAAAGCGCTGCTAAAGGTCAATTTTCTGAAAACGCTACTAAAGGCCAAATTATTTAGAAAGCCTTGCCTAAAGGCAGTATATAAGACAACGCTTTATACAAAGCGCCGCTAAAGGCCTAAAGCGCTGCCTAAAGCCAATATATTAGGCATCACTTCTGAAAATCGCCGCCTTAGGTAATTGATTTCTAAAATTTCCCTTATCTCTCTCAATTTCAACTTCTCATTCAACCCTACACCCTCCAATTTCACAAACACCAAGAAACCAACACCCCATTTCAAAAACTCAATACCCTAACTCTCCAATCACACCGTCCCTCAGATCTCATTTACCCTCTCGATAACCTACTGCCTATTACTACCACCGTCCGCCTCCTCCTTTCCATTTTTCTCCACCATAACTTAACTGCACCACCATTTCATTCACAACAACACTGACTTCCTCCAAACGTTTGTCCAACAAATTCACGGCAAAAACTTGCCCGTCCACCAATAATTTTCCACTCTGATAACCATCAACAAACTAGCCTTATCTTCCACCATTGACATTCTTCAAATCCAAGACTGAGAAAAATCTCCTTCGTCTGTCCTTCCTCCCACTTCAGAATCATCTCCAAGGTATTTATATTAGTTTTATTATGATATAATTTATCTTTGATTCAGGAAACGGTGGCTATATCTAAGTACAATTCTTCAACTCAGCGTTGTTCCTATTATGCAACATTTTAATACAACATTTGACTGTAGTCTTGGAGCCTCTTTGATAAAACCTAACTGAACAATCAAAAGACACTAATGTTAGTATTAGGTTTATTCACCTTTGATAAAAGTGTACACAAATAATTGTTTGCAATGGGGGCGGTAAGTTCATTTAAGTGTATGGAACCTACTAACCGAGTGCAATTTAAGTAATCAAGTCCCTGCAACCGAGGTGATCCAATTCTCTCCAGTCGTGATGTATTTTCAGCAGAAAAAACAAGTGTAGAGGAGAGGAAAGATGAGAAGGGAAGATAAAGACTTGATGAAGTGAGAGAGATAAAGGTTGTAGGTTTAAATAGAATCAATGAGAATATTTATGAATTTTATCAGATCACTTGTTGTATAATCTGATGATATTTAGGTTATAATATATTGGTTATACGTATAATGTATATTTTAGTTTTTGATTATGATGTTTACATTTGTATGGTGTGTTACATTTGGTTTGGGTTGAAAAACTATCTTAATCTAATTGAAACAGCTTTGCAACATGATTTTATAGTTAAAACTCATGGCTAAAACTCACGTGATTGCAATGTTCCCACATAGCTTGATTAAGATCACGAACAACAAGAAAATGTATATAACTATTTGATGAATATCTATTTTTTTTCTTTGCGCTAAGCGTGCATCTCATTGATTGATACCATGATAGATAATTATAACCATCAAATTTTAGAGATATAACAATAAAATTCATACCTTCGCTCAGATGAACATAGTATATGGAATTAACATCAGCACTAGAAGCATGTATGAGGCTTAAGAGTATTTTCTCATGAAGGCATGATGAAGATTCAAGAAAAACATGGCAAATCTAGAAATCAAATAAGAACTTGAAGATATATCACTAAAAGAAATCTATTGATATCATATTAGGAATGTTAAATTTGAGAGAAAAATAGAGTAACCATAAAATAATGAATCTCTTGATTCATTAAATGATAGAGAGTAATTATTTATACAAGAGGATGTCAAATACCATAAGCTAGTTTAGTTCATACATCACATAGAGAAACTTGTATGGAAAGTGCAAACATCTTAACTAAGTAGTAAAAGCTGAAATTGTTGCTCCTAGGGTATCCTTGAGGTTTTAGGATTTTGATGTTTGTAGGTTTAATTTTCGTTTTAGTAATTGAGTATGTTCTTACTATTAGGTCATTTACATCACTTAAAGTTGACCATTTTTCATCAAATATATTTTGCATGCATAAAATAGGTCTTTGACCAAAAGTCACCACATAGTGATTAAAGTAAAAAATTTATGAATTTAATCAAGAGACTCATGCATGCATGATTCAAGTCAGATAAAAGCTCTACTTAAATCATGGATTTTCATGATTCCCAAAATTTTGGTATGGAAAACATAACTCGAGTAAAGAATTTCTTAACTCAAATTATGAGTATGAGTGAAAAATAATTTTTCCACGGGACATGTGGCTCGAGTCACAGATTCATCTAACTTGATTCAAGAAAGAGCCTGACTAGAATCATGGGCTAGTTATAGGAATTCATCACTCATATCAAACTAGTAAACTTTTACTTATCTTATCTTGATTCCACTAATTATGTTACTTGAATCAAATGATTTTTCTGCCTATAGTCTTGTATTAGATGACCATTTTTACTCATTATGAAAAGTAATAAATGCATATGAAAATTTATATGATAATATTAAATAATTATATTATGCATATAAAAAACAAGTTTTATAATTATGAATAGGCGCGGTATATTAATAGGGGATTCATACTATCAAAACAATGCAGGGTTATAAAGGAATGTTTTGGATTATCATCTTGTAAATTCTTATCAATTAAGTATGAGTTCCCATATTTTCCTAAACAGATGGGTAAAGAATTTAGTTCATGAGATTAAGATTCATTTTGGATCATGAAATATAGGCACACTTATTAGAAAGTGTATAGAGATAGTGGACATTATGGTTAGTAGGAAGATCAATTTTATGTGCCTACAAGAAACTAAACAGACATGTGAAAACGAAAAAGAATTAGACAATTTAGGATTTAAGCTTTGATAGACCAGAAAAGTTAGATAGATAATTAGAGTGGGGATTATTATGTATAAGGAGTTGAAGAAAGATATTATGGATGTGAAAGAGTAGGAGATTGAACCACTGCCTTGAAATTTGTAATGGATCAAGCCTACTATAATGTTATTAGTCCATACAGACCTTAAGTTGGGTTAGCAGAACACCTTAAGTTAAACTTATGAGATGATCTAGAAGGATTACTTCAACATATACCCCAAAGATAGAATGTTTTCAAGGAGGGTATCTAAATATGTAGAGATTGTAGAAATAGTGTTTGAGATAGTGCATCTGGGTTATGGTCTTATGAAGGTAAATGCAGAGGGTAAATCTATCTTGGAGTTTTCATCAAATTTTGAAATTACTATACTAATATCTGGTTTAGGAAAAGGTATTAGCATATTATTACTTATTAGATATAGTTGTTACTTATTAGGAAGTTAGATAGGAAGCTTTCTTAGACTATAAAGTTATCCCAAGAGAGAGCTTGACTACCCAACATTGAGTATTAGTTATGGATGTAATAATACATAGGAGAGTTAAGAGTAGAAGTCGCATGGGAGAATCATGGATAAAGTGGTGGCATTTGAAGGGTGAAAAATAAGAAAGATTCCAACACAACATTCGGGAGGGAAGGTTAGGACAACTTCAAGGAAGTGAAAATGAAATGTGGAATAAGATGACTCATGAGATTAGAAAATTAGCTAAATTGACTTTGGGATAATCAAATAGCTTTGTACATAGGGGTAAATAATTTTGGTTGTGAAATTAAAGTGCTTAGAGTAAAGGTAGAGTAAAAAAATATTATTTTAAAGAATGGTCTAGATGTAAAAATGATGAAATTAGATAAAAGTATAAGAAAGCTAACAATGAGACCAAAAGATTTATGAGTGAAGCAAGAACCCAAAATTTTGATGGATTATACCAATTTTTAGGAAACAGTGAGGGAGAAAAATCTATATAAATATAGGCTTTCTAAGGGAAGAGAAAGAAAGACAAGAGATTTGTATCAAATGAATTGTGTTAAAGATGAAGAAGGAAACATCTTGGTTTAGAAAAAAGATATAAAAGACATGTGGAACACTTATTTATTAAAGTTGTTTAATGAAGGATATGATATCTCACCGGAATCTAGAAGGCTCGACATTAGAGAAGAAGACCAAAACTTTAATTACTACTGTCAGAATCAGAAACAAGAGGTAGTAAAGCATTGAAAATTACGAGTAACTGTTAGGCCTTTTGAACAAACAACATACCTATTGAAGTGTGGAAAATTCATGGTGATATAGATATGGATTGGCTCACCAAACTCTTAAATGAAATTATGAAGTCAATGAAAATGTTGGATGAATTGAGAAGAAGCACATTAGTTATAGACTAAATGTGATATATATATATATATATATATATATATATATATATATATATATATATATATATATATATATATATATATATATATATATATATATATATATATATATATATATATTATAGGTGTTAAGCTTATGGGTCATACCATTAAGTTATGGGAAATATTGATTCAACATAGACTAAGAAAAGAGACTCAAGTCACTGAAAATCAATTCAATTTTATGCTTGGGAGGTCTAATATGTAATCTATCTACTATAACGTGTGATGAAGCAGTATCATATGGAACGACAAGACTTGCACGTAAATTTTATTGACTTGGAGAAGGCGTGCAATAGAGTTCCTAGAGAACTTTTATGGAAATTCCTAGAGAAGAAAAAGGTTAATATTGCATATATTCTGGCTATCTTAGATATCTATGAAGGGGTATTGACTAGTATAAATACACAAGGTGGAGAGATATATTATTTCTCCATTACAATATGTCTGCAGCAAGGTTGAACCCTACGCCTCTACCTTTTTACTTTCATTTTGGATGTACTAACAAAAAAATTCCAAAAGCAAGCACAAAGATGCATGTTTTGTCAGATGATATAGCTCTACCTGGAGAATCAAAGGATGATTTAAATAAGAGGTTGGAGACGAGCTTTAAAAATTCATGGGTTTTGTCAAAGAAGAAGTAAGACAGAGTATGTGGAATTTAAGTTTAACAAAAGAAGAAGTGTTTCTAACCTAGAGGTAAAAGTTGGAGACTATATCATCCCAAAATCATGCGGTTTAAATATCTTGAATCTGTAATACACAAGGATGTCAAATAGAAGGGGATGTAAGCCATCAAATTCAATTTGGAAGGCTAAAATGGAGGAGGACTTCAGGAATTTTATGAAACATAAAGGTACACCTAAAGCTGAAAGGAAAATTTTACCGGTCAGTGGTAAGACCTGCAATATTGTATGTCACATAATGTTGGACGGTTGAGAATCAACACTAGAATAAAGTATGTGTAACATAGATGACGATATTGTGTGGGATATGTGATAAGACTAGACATGATAAGATTAGAAATGACAGTATTAAAGACATATTTTAGGTATCACCTATAGTAGATAAAATGATGAAAAATAGACTTAAGTGGTTTTGAAATTTATAGAGAAGACTTTTAGATTATGTAGTAAGGAGAGTAGATCATATGGACAAAAGTCAAACAATTAGAGATAGAGGAAGACTTAGAAAACCTATAAGAGAAGTATTTAAGAAAGACCTCGGGAGTAACAATTTAGATAGATGCATGATAATGAATAGAATATTATGAAAAAAATTTATTCATATAGTTGAACCCATTTAGTGGGATAAAGTTTGGTTGTTGTTGTTGTTGTTGTTGTTCTTTGATTTAATTTTTTTATGAAGTTATTCATAATTAAAAATATTTAGAAATTTAATTCTTGATTACTTTTTGAAAAATATGTTTGTAATATATATTGAATTTCGTGTGTGTGTGTATATATATTATCATGTTTTCATTATAAAATCATGAGAATATAAAAAAGTTTAATACACTTTTGGGTTCTATAGGTTAAATTCGAAGTTTATTTTGGTCCCTGAACTTAAAAAAGGTTCATGTTGGTCCTTTAACTCTGAAAAACATATCATGTTAATACTTTTTGTCTAATTAGTGATGAATTTCGCAATCAATTTTTTAGTTTTCTATTAATATGTTACGCTTTGAAGAGTTAAGGGACCAATATGAATCTTTTTTAAGTTAATGGATTAAAATGAACTCCAATGTTAATATGTGAGACTAAAATGGATATTGAGTCATATACATATTATTTAAAGTTATTTCATTACGTTGTGAAATTGAAAAGTCCAACCGAACCCATAAATTTAACGAGTGAGGACAAAGAATAATGGAAATCAAAATAAATTGATTTCCACAAAAATAAACTCATGTGAAATAAGACAACAACTTAACTTAGCACAAGATAAAAGACAAGAAACACAATAATTTTCTTACCTAATTCTATCAAAAAATCTACTCTAGGGGAAAAAGAAGCTCTATGAATCAATATACTTCCAAAAGTTATTACAAATGAATACAAACGAGTTGTGAGAAAATAGTCACTAAATAATTCTCAAGAACACACTCTATTTTCTACATAAGGGTTTCTTAGTCTCTTCATTTCTCTATATATGAATTACACAAGTTAAAGGTGTTTAAAAGTGTTTCTCAATCCCTCATAGATAACCACAAGAGTTTCTCAATTACAAGAATACACTTTTAGGAAATTTCCCCAGTCTCCCATAGATTTCCACTAGGATTCCCTAACCCTTATCTATCTCTCTTTAGTTATCAAAATTCTGAAGGCTTTTTAAAGACGAGAATGAAATTGATACAAATTCATAACTGTTGAAACTCAACTAATAATTTACGGGCTCAAAATACAACTCATTAACAAAATGATCCACAAAACAAAACAACCAAACTCTATTTTGAATTGATCTCTGTTGCCGCAGGCCTTCGTTGACTTCCAGGCTATTTTGGAGTTTTTTCAATCTTGAATTGTGATTCTTTTCTCTTCATCACTTAAGGTTTTAAGGAATAAAATTTAACAATCCCCACCTTGAATTGGAATTGTGATGACGTCAATTTATTCATCAACCACCTTAATGCTCTCTACCATTCAACATATATTGAACTATTTTTATCAAATTCAAGCCTTGATTAAAAATAGATCTTTTCACTTTCATCCATGTCTCACAACCACATTTTTGGGCTTCATTAGTCTAGCAAGCCTAGAAGTATGTTTCTTCAACCATCTTTGACTCTACCCACCTTTGAATGTCTCCTTGAAGGTCACTATTTTTTAGTTTTGCAACATTTCATCCACATTTAAAGCATAATATGCCTCCTTACCTTATCACAAGTCAAATGATAACCAAAGGCCCCTATAATCATTCCTCAAGTACTACTAGTATACATAGAAAGAACCTCCACCTCAAACTATATCTTCTCCTCCATAGTTTCTAAAAGCTTCACCCCTGGTCTTTACTCTTCTTCGATTGATAGAACTCACTAAAAATAATTCATATGTGATTGATGAACGTAAATCCTCCAAGTTTCACCCCCTATAATTGATAAACTTTAATACCTATTAGATAGACATTGGATACATAATCCACAACTTCATGATCATATTGAATTGACTAGAATTGATCAATAAGAAAAGTTTTGCCAATCTTTAAAATATAATAGGTTACAGTTTTTCCACTCCAAACCTTCATAAGTTTTTCCAAGTCTATTCATGTAAATGAATAGTTTTTAATCAAAAAATTTGTTTTGGAATTTTCCTTAATCTAGAAAATCCATAACAATCCAGTGATCAAATACTTTTTATCCTCTGTCTTTTGCAAAACTCATTAAAGTTGCCTAAAACATCTTCATGCATCTGTAGGCCTTGACATCAAATTTCATAACTTGTTCTTTTCATGAAATTCTTCACTAGATGATGATGAATTATCAAAAATATTGGAGCCTTCTAAAATATACAAGCCACATATTTTAGACCTTTTAGCTATTATCGTTTGAGCATGTGAAATATTCAACACCACATGCTCAACTCTGGTGCAATAGTCCATGTCATCAAATATGGTTATTGATAAAAATATTCCCAAGATATGGAGAATACCTCAAGATATAAAGAAGTAACTCCTTATCTTCGAATATTTAAGTTTGACTGTACCAATATCATGAAATTTGCAAGTCTTATTGTCACCAAGGTGAAATACTCCACCTTCCTCTAACATCAAAGTGTTGAACTATTCTTTTCTTGGACACGTGATAAAAGAAACTTGAGTCCATGATCCAACCCTCCTTAGTTTCCAAACTTGACTCCACTAATGCATCAACACTCTTATAACAATCCTCATTGAAGGGATAAACTATCTGAACAATATTTTCATTGTCCATCCTCTAAGAACAATCCTTTTAAAAGTGATCGAATTTTTTGGAAAATACATCATTTAACCATGACTTTTCAAATCTCTTTTATTTTGACATCCCTTTAAGATCACTTCTTCCTCTTGATACACTCAAACCTTCGCCACTATCGTTAATATTCAAATATTTCATCTTTAAAAATTCTTTTGATATCACAACCATCTGGACTTCATTCAAAGTAATAGTACCTTCCTTACCATAAAGAATGACATTTTTAAAGTGTTCAAAGGATTTTCATATTGATATTGACAAGAGTAGAGCTTTATCATCATCTTCAATCCTCACCTGAATATTCTCCAGATCATTAATGATTTTGTGAAATTCTATCAACTTCTCAGCTATGGATTTTTTTCTTCCATTCAAATGAGTAAATTTATTCTATATAACCAGTGAGCCAGAGACTTGGTCATATACAATGATTCAAGTTTTCTCCACATCAAAGCCAAAATATTGTTCCTCGTGACTCCCCTTAGAATTTTATCTTTAAGGCACAAGATAATGTTACTTTTGGCCTTGTAAAACTTCTCAATTTTCCCTTCTTGTGTTAGGTTTGCAGGAATCGATGTCTAACATTTCAATGCTTCAATACACTTTTATTGAATTAAAATTATTTTCATATTCATTTTCCAAGATCCAAAATCGCCATCTCAGAAAAATTTATCGATCTCCTATTTAGAACCCAGGATATTCACTTGTAAACAAATTCCCTTTGCCTCACAGTGGACATCACTTATTGTGAAATTGAAAGATTCAATCACACCAAAAAATTGATGTGTGGGAGCAAAGAGCAAAGTCAATAGAAATAAATAGCCTTAATAAATAATAAGTCTTTATTCCATAAGACAAAATTGTAACTTAAAAAAATATAGAACAAAAGAAAAATAATAATGTGTATACCCTATTTGACCAAAGTTGTTACAAAATATTATAAATGAGTTACAAGAAAATAGTCACTAAAGTCTCCAAGAATAAATCATATTGTCTACCTAATTGTTTGTCAAAGTCTCTAACTCTTTATATATGAATTACATAAACTCATATTGTTTAGAAGTGTTTCTCAATCCTCCTTAAATATCTCAAATTATTTCCTAAATTACATGAAAACACTCTTAGAAATTTACTATGGACTCAAAGATTACTTACCACTAGAATTCTAAAACTCTTTTCTCTGTATTCATTTCTTAAAGTTATGAAGAATTGTTTAAACGAAAATAAATGATGTAGATACATATTTATAACTACTAAAACTCAACAACAACTTAACGGACCCAAGACACACTCTATAAATAAATTTATCCAAAAATCAAAAATCATTCAGTTTGATACACAAAATATGCTTGGACCAAATCTAATATCCGACAGACCCATACCACCCTCCAAAATTTCCCTATTCGCTGCCACAAGGGCTGAAAATTGAATGATCAAACTCGAGTATAGTTCATAACTTGATTCAACAATTAAATTGTTGAATTAGGTTCACGAACCAAATAAGCTGAATATGAGCAAAAACACAAGAAAGGGGGTTGAATTGGATTTGAAAAAAAATTTCATTCAGAAGTGCTTCACATAAACAATCAAAATATAATCAATGCAATAGAGAGAAATAATGACACGTTTGGTTTATACAAGTCCACCTTAGAAAAGACTACTTTTGTACACTCGCCAAGGTGATTTTGCCTTAGAAAAGGAAGTTAATCCACTAATCTTGAAAGATTACAATCAACATCTAAGAGTTAGAAAACACCTTATCCCTCTCAAGTATTCTGACTATACCCTAATCACTTGAGGAATCGACAATAGACTAAGAGTTAGAAAACACCTTAGCCCTCTCAAATATTCTGAATATATCCCAGTCACTTGAGGAATATAATTCTCAAAAGAATTACAATCAAATAATGTTTACAAAAGTGCTTCCGGAATAAGCAAATTACACCAATATTAACTACAGATTTGTGTAACACAATTATGAGCAACAAATCTTGCGTTCAAACAAATAATAATATCAAAACAATAATGAGCAATAAATCTTGTGTTTGATCTTCTCTTTTTCTTGTTTTGATTTTGGCAGCGTTAGTGATCTTGTTCTCAAGTATCGTCATTTGCAAATGAAATGCTTGATCATTTATATAAGAGTTGAGGAAGTAGACTATTGTAGTAGTACACACGTCACTTTCATTTTATCATTAGTCAATGGTAAGAAATGATCATGGGAGACAAAGAGTACATAGTATATCCATTTGAGTGGAATGTGTAATTGTATCTTTGTAGTAACTCTTCTAGTGTATGTTTCTGATGATATTGTCTTCTGATGAAAATTACTTCTGACCAAGTATATTAGCTTGACAAGATATCATCTTTTGATTTCGTCTTCTGATGGACTATATGATGTATAATAGTAATGAGTTCAGAAGATCTATCTTTACTTAATTTTTTCTTCTCATAAAATATTTCTGATGTTGAGAAGATGTGCGCATATTCCACGAAGTATCAGAGTCTTCAGAACCTTGACTTCTGATCTTTGAATTAAAAGCTTGTTTCTGGTGCAATCTTGATTTCTGATCTTGAAGCAAAAGCTCTAGCAAAAATACTTTCTTCTAGAACACTTGTGACTTATGAAACAACAACTTATTGAGAAATATACTGGGTGATCCTCTTTTTGGTGCATATTCAACATTCTTCAGAACTACTGATGTTTCTTCAGAAGCGGATGCAAACAGTCTTTCTGGCGTGCATAGTACATTTTTAATAATTCTTCAAACAACAATCCTGAATCAATTAGAACTTCTAATCTGCACACTCAAGAAACTATTAGAAACAAAATTGTTTACATATAAAATATATGTATTGTTATCATCAAAATCTAAAACTTAATTGCATAATCCAAACTTGTTCTAAGAAAGGGTTATATTGACTCTAAGAGTAGGTTTAAAGATTTACTCCAAATCTTAACCCCATACATTCTTTTAATTTAATGGTTTTAATTGATCATTCACATTCTCGAGTGAGCAAAATATTTCTAAAAATAATTATACAAATAAAATTAACATCATACAAATAATACTTTTAAGAAAATAATTTAAAAATAAACATATTTTCTAGTTTAAAAATATCTTTTAAAGTTCTTTATATTTTCTAAAGATTAAGATGAAGTTATGGATTTTTGAGACAAATTTAAATTCAAATTGATTAATTTTTTAATTAGACTTACAAATTGTATCTCTCGAGAATTGTGTAGTTTTTAAATTAGTAGTTTTTGAGACATTTGAATTTCAATCTTATAATTTTTATTTTATTTATTTAAAAAAACAATTTAAAATATTAATTTTATATAAAATATACTTTAAATAATATGAATTTAATAAGTTGAACGGTGTCATTTGTAAACATATAATGAGTCGAATTTGAGTTTAAAAAAATTTGAATCGAATTCAAACTAAATTTTAAGTTGAATAATTTCCTTACGAGTTAGTCAAAGTGAAACAAATTCGACTCAACTCAACTCATTTTTTACCCTAGTTGCCACTATCAACCCTATCAAACTAGTTTGGTTGCTGGGTTGATCCCGCTAGGGATGGCAACGGGGCGGGTCGGGGGCGGGTTTAAGCACACCCAGACCCGCACCCGCCTCCCAGATCCAGACCTGCACCCGCACCCGTTCGGGGCTAAAATTTGTTCACCCGCCCCCACCTCCAACAAGAAACGGGTTTACCCGCACCTGCCCGAATAAAATTTTTATTTTATTTTTAAATTTATATTTTTTTCAATAAAGTTAAAAATAAATAATTAAACTAAATACTTAATTATTTTAAAAATATTTTTTAAATTTGATAGTTTTATTTAAATTTTATTTTCAAAAAAATAAATAATAATTCTAATAAACATAATATTATAACATTAAAAAGTATAAAAAATATAAATAAGTAATAAAACTATTAAAAACAAATAAAATAAAATAAATTTAGTTGGCGGGTGCGGGGCGGGTATTACCATCACTCGCCCCCGCACCCGTAAATAAAAAACGGGTTTTACCCGCACCCACACCCGCCCCCGATTAAACCGGGTTTTTCCCGCTAATTTCGGGTCGGAGGCCGGGTTTATTTCCCATGCCTAAATCCCGCTGATGGCCTCCTTCAACTTCTAAATTAATTTCTAATTTTTTAATACTTCAAGACACTCATAAAATGTAATGTCCATAAATCAATTCTTAGCCTTGTATTTAAACGTAATTCTTAAATTTAAAACAAACCACCCTAACTTTAGAATTAGCCAAAGCAATAGCAATGCACGCGACCGCAACGTGGAGCCTATGTTTTTGTCCGTGTAGGAGAGAGACTGCTAAGGTGTCATAGCATGATTCACAATAGTACTATGATATAATAAATTTAATAGTTCTAGTCACCAAAGTACACGTTCTTATGCATGGCATACACAGGCCTTTACCTTCCATAACCGTGGTTTGCACAAGTTTATTTATTAACATTGTTCGATAAATTACGGATAAACAATTGCTAACATGATGATGCATGACATAATATAGTTAGAATATGTTAATTAAATTACTCCTACACTAGACAGTTGTTAAATAAGCGACAGTGAGTTGTTTCTAGAACGACTATAATATTAAATTATTTAAATATGTATAGATTATTCTTCTTCCCCATATTGGATCAGGTAGCCAGATGATGTATTTTTCTTAAATGTTTTATAAACCGAAATAACAGATTGAGTGAGAAAAAAATAGACAGAATATTGATGTTAAAAATGTAATATATATCATCATGCTTAAATATAATTCTGGCTCTCCAATTTTTAGTTTTACTTTAAAATTTAAATTTTAGTCCTCTATTTTTTTAAAACAGTTGTTTTTTGTCTCTATTACGTTTTCTTTTGGATTTTAATTCTCCTTTCAATGTAAGACCAACTTTTAATAATTTAGTAGTCCAATTGATGATATTAATAATAATTAATTCTAAATCATTTTTTATAATTGTAAATATTAATTATAGTAAGTTATAATAACTTAGTATCATTAAAATTTCAAATGAATTAAATTAATTAATTTTGAAATATGTAAACCTAAATTCGTATCGTTTAGGTAATCTTCTTCCCTAAATTGATATATGTGAAACCAAAACCAGGAACAAAATAAAATAACAACTTTGCTAAGGTGTACGTGTTTGCTAGTTGCTTAAATTGGCTTTCATCTCAGTCATTTCTATCATTACTAGTAGAAGCCAACTTATACTCAAAACCATAATCTCAATCTTTTTCGTCTAATTCAGCAATGTCTAATTTGTAGTACACTATGAAGTAAGTGGTTCATAACCTTATTAGTTTAGCTTGTGGTTTTCGATTTCAATAATTGTGACTATAGTCTTAGATTGTGATTTCGGTTATAGTTGTGGTCATTTTTCTATTTTCGTCAATGATGTGGTTCATGTTTTGCTACTTTTGTTAATATTGTATTCCATGTTTTGCTATTTTTGTCAATGTTGTGTGATCTTTGTTTTGCTACTTTCGATTAAGGTTATTCAAATAAAATGTTGTTTTGGTCCCTCGTTTCCTTATTAAATGTTGTTCTATTTTGTATAAGCCAAGTGAAAAAAACAAATAGTTATTAGACTTAGAATTCATCTTGTGAAATGGTATGTTAATGGAACAAATATTAAATAGATCGGGGATGTGGCTTTAATGTGCTATATGAAAATTGATGGTATGATAAAAATAGGGTTTGGTAATACAATATGTGTGGGAATAGAACCCTAAATTTTCATTTTCAAATTTTCATTTTCAAATTTTCATTTTCTCATATATATATATACTCAACAATTACAAGATGAAATGTTCAGCCAACTATTTGAAATCAAAAGTTATGGCAACAATATTTTAGTCATCCATTACAATACAACCTACAAAAAACTACCTACAAATAATCAAATGGGCAGTGATTCTATTCATAAAAGTTGCAGGTTACTTTCTATTTGTTGCCAATAGCCAAACACCACTATGAATACATCTTCATATTTTGCACTATTTCCTCAATGTCACATACCCCATTGTTGAAAATCATGTCATTTCATTGTTTCCATATGCATCAATAAGTGACCATCCAGATAACACCTGCTCTCCTAGGAGATGAATGTTTTATCAATCTTTCCACCATACACATAAAACAACTGCAACATTTGATTCTTCTGACAGTTCAATCCTTAACCATTGTTGAATTTTCACCCATATCCCACCTATATTTGCACATTTTAGAAACAGATGGTGAATATCTTCAACTTCTGAGCAACCAAATACACAAAGACTATCCTCATTATTATCAATTATTCCTCTTTTCACAAGATGTGCTCTAGTGGGCAATCTATCTTTTAACAATCTCCACCCAAATATTTTGATTTTCGAAGGCATCCACGATTTCCACACCACTTTGATAGCTTCGATATTTCCAACTTGGATCTCCTTCAAGTTCCTCTCCAGAATTAACTTTCAGTAGTAAGCACGAAATGAGAAAGCTCCTGACCCATCCTACGACCATCCAAATCCATCATTTTCATTTCTCTTTGGTTCAATTTCTGCCAGAATATGCAACAGCTCCAACATTTCCGATCCTACCTCCACGTTGTCTGATATGTTAATATCTTCAAGCTGCCACTGCCATCTCTTTTCCTCCTACCTTCCCATCTCTTGAACACTGCAACTGCTATTTGAATCAAGCTGAAACAACACAGGAAAAATGCTACACAGTGGCCGGTGACCAATCCATCTAGAAGTCCAACAAGGCACCTTGGTGCCAATACCTAACTTGATTGGTAATAATCGAGTAAAACCTTTTTCCTCTATTTTGTCACCAATTTTCATGATGCCTCTCCATTAGGTGGCAAAAATGGATGGATTGGATAGATCCATTACAATTCATTAAAACTTCCTTAAATATTTCTAATCCAATCCATCTATTTAAAAATAAAATTCGTCCAATTCATCCATTAACAACATTTTAATGGATGGATATCCCATCCATAAAAAAAAGTTCACTTTAAAAAAAAACAAATCAGTTTTTGTTTTAAAAAACAAAAAACATTTAAAGTTTTTTTGGGAAAAAAAAATTACAGTTTAGAAAAAAAATTCAGTTTGTTTTTTTAAAAATTTCAGTTTTTATAAAAAAAATAATTTCCATTTTTTTTCAGTTTTTAAAATAAAACAGTTCCAATTTTTTTTTCAGTTTTGCAAAAAAAACATTTTTAAGAAAACAAATATTTTCAGTTTTTTTGAAAAATTATTTTTTTCAGTTTTAAAAAAAAACATTTTTTTTTTAAAAAAATCCAATTTTTTTCAAAAAAATATTATTTTTTAGTTTTTAAAAAATATTTTTTTTTCAGTTTTGCAAAAAAAAATATTTTCAGTTTTTTTTTAAATTTTGTTTTCCAGTTTTTTTTCAGTTTTCCAAAAAAAAAATTCCAGTTTTTTTCAAAAAAATAATTTTTTTTCAGTATTTTAAAAAAAAACATTTTTTTAAAAAAAAAATTCAATTTTTTTTTCAATTTTTCAAGGAAAAAAATTCCAATTTTTTTTAAAAAATATATATTTTTCAGTTTTTCAAAAAATAAAAGTTTCCACTTTTTTTCAAAAATTTTTTCCAGTTTTTTTTAATTTAAAAACAAATAGATTTATTTGATTCAAAGAAAAATCTATTGAATCATTAAAATGTAGTGGATGGATTGGATCAATCCATTAACTTATTTTTCATTTGGTGGATGGATTGGATGAATTTTGTTTTAATGGATTCAATTGCCACTCCTACTCTCCACCATATATATTCTAATGATAATTGACTCACCTTCTTTTTAAACAATATTCTCTCATATAGTGTACCATACATTTCCTCCAAAATTCCTTTCCATATTGTCTCTTCTTCATTTAAAAATCTCCAAAGACACTTTGTTAAAAGGGCATTGTTGAATGCCCCAAAGTTTTTAACTCTTAATCCTCCATCATCTTGTTTTTTGCATATTGTCTTCCAACTAATCTAATCTACTCCATTCTTCTCCTCAACATTATGCCACAGAAAGGTGAGATTTTTGCCCTTATATTGTCGATTATTGGATTCCAAAAGCTAATCCTCCTAGGATTTCCCCCAACAACAATCCCAAAAAAACTTAAACGGAAAATTGTCCAATTTGCAACACAAAAAATGACTTGCTGCTTGTAAAAAGTACTCATCAAGGCCAACCCCATATAACTTACTTTTCCACATGTTCACTCTCAAGCCTGAGACCATTTCAAAGCCACGTAGCATTACTTTTATTGCCCACATGTTACTCCATGTTCCTTCCCCCACCATGATAGTATCGTCTACGATTTGTGACAAATCATATGATAATCCTTTATTAATTCTGAAACCTTTAAAGTTACCTCTTGTTATTGACTGTACCATTATTCCTGCTAATCCTTTAGCCGCTATAGTGAACAAGAAAGAGTATAGTGGATCGCCTTATCGTAGGCCTCTAAAGACTTTTAACTTGTCGGTAGGACTACCATTAACCAAAATTGACATGTTACTATTAAATACCCCAACATCCATCCATTTCAACTCTTAAGCCCCAAATCCCATTTTAACTAACATTTCCTTCAAAAACATCCAATTCACACAATCATAAGCCTGAGCAAAATCAACTTTAAACAATAAGCAATTCTTCTTCCTTCTTTTAGCGAAATCCACAATTTCATTTGTGACTACCACACCATCAAGTATCTGTCTTTCTGGTATAAATGCAGTTTGAGATTTTGAGATTAATTTATCAATCACCTTCCCCAGTTTTGCAGCTAAAATATTTTATATAATTTTGTAGATATTACCAATGAGGCATATAGGTCTATATTACTCTAGAACTTAGGGGTGCTCCACCTTAGGAATAAGGGCTATAAATGCTGTTGACATAGCTCGTGGAAGTGATACTTTATGATGAAAGTCTTGCACACACTAAATTATTTCATCCCCCACAATTTTCCAACACCTCTTTAAGAATTCGAGATTGAACCCGTCTGGCCCTGGGCTTCTATGCCCTTCACAACTAAATACTACCTCTTTAATTTTCTCGTGGACTTGTGACATTGAATAATGACCATGATGTGCTAAAGTTTTTCTGAAGATGTTAAATGATTTGAGGCCATTGATTCCTATGTGGAATACAATGTAGACATACATGAAATGACTAATGAAGAGGTTGTAGAAGATTGCAAAGTTGAACAAGGTGATGTAAAAGTGGATGTTTCGAGTAGACGGTGAGAAAGTAAATGTTGAAAAGGCTAACTAAGAGGTTAATGACCAGGTTCATGATGATGTTTGTGTTGATGGGTATAATGACCCAATTTTCTATGATGTTCATGTTTATGTTAATAAGGAGGTTAATGACTCGATTCATGATGATGTTCATGTGAAGGATAATGATTTGGTTCATGATTATGTTAACAAAGAAAGTGAAATTGATATTGATTATGACATGAACACTAAGGTAGGTGAGGGTGATGATATTGATGACTCTGATTTCGGTAATGATGTTCATGTTGATTAGGCAACAATACTTCCCAATGAGGCAACTCAGCAACCTAAGCATAATTATATTTTTGAAAGCAGCGTTGTGATACATATGAGCTACACACTCCATCAAAAAATGATATTGAAAATGAGATTGAGAGTTATCCAACATTTAAGGAAAGTACAACACTTGAGCTTTAAATGATGTTCAAAGATAAGTTTCAAGTTAGAAATATCTTTAAAAATATGCAATGAAGAATAATAAGAATGTTGTTATCCAGAAAAATGACAAGAAATAAATAGTTGTTAGATTCATGAATCAATTTTATATAAGTTTTAGTATTAGGATTGCCAATTGATAAGATTAGAAGTAGACCTCTAATTGGGTTATATGAATGATTTTTTAAAAGAGGACTTTAGAGATCAATTAATGGATTTAGTCGGAAGTATGAAAATAAAAAGATGACTCTAATTGTGTATGTATTTGTGGAACCTGAAACTAAGAACTCATGACTCTAGTTCCTAAAGTTATTACTTGATGACTTATAAAGCATCTAACACAAGGGTTATGGATTATGTTTAGATCAATGGAATGTATAATTGCCATTATGTTATCATGTATCTTCTAATCATCTTCCCATCTTATAGATTGGTACTAGAATTTTTGTAGACATGTCAAAATTTTGAGCATAAATTATGTGTCAAACATTTATATGGAAATTGAAGGAATAAATATCATGGGATAGAGATAAAAGAAGATTTATTGCATGAAGATTCAACCATTATAGTAACTGGATGGGAAATAACAATGAATCAAATGAAACAACATAAAGTTAAGGCTTGATGATGAATGTAACTCCCTATTGTTGTTGTAGATCTCATTTTAAAACAGATACAAAGTATGAATTACAATTTAGAATATATACAAGGCTTTTAACAGAGTAGTCTTAGAGTATATAGACAACCTAATCATCACATTTCTATAAGAAATTAAGCATTAGAGGACAGTGAGAATTACAACTCAAAAAGATGTTTTAGGTAGGTATAAAGGTATCATATGTCTTAAAATTCATCAAGTACTAGAAAAAACAAAGAGGAAAAAAGAATGATGAAATTCAATATTTCATTCTAATAAAGAATTTTCGATATTTGGGTTATCAAATGCTTTTGAAGAATATGATCTTAAATTATTTTAAGAGAAACATGCTTATAGGAGGTAGGATTTAACACGATACCATGTTGCCAAGCGATCACGTTCATATGGCATAGCAAGAAGGAGAAATAGGATTATGCTTTATCATAATATATTTAAGTTTAATATTATATATGTTTACATTGTTACAAAGTTTGTTATGTATTTCTAGTCATTCATAATAAGCATAAGTTCATCATTATTGTCTTTAAACGATCTAATAACATCCTTTACATGAGTACTCATCTCATCACCAAATAATTAGAAATATTTACAACCTTTTATCTCGGCACATACATCAAAAATTCAAATATTTATTGTAACAAGTTAATCTAAAAGAGAGTTTCAAACATTATACATAAAATAAACATACTTAAAAATGACTACACCTATTAAACCTTTTATGAGATTCTATTAGATCCTGTTAGATCTGTTCATAAACCTTATAACTTCTATTAATATAGAAATTAAGAACAGAACTCTTAATATAACTCTTAAACTCGTGTCCGAATACAACTAAGAAAATGAAAGAGGAAGCGTACCTAAATTGTTGTGAATCTTGTTGTTAATTACGACAAAATTCAATATCAATTTGTGGGGAAAAGAATAGTTGAAACCAAAATAAATGGTCTGCAACAAGCCGAGAAAAAGATGAATGTTTGTTTACCCAGCTCGATCAAACAATCTACTTTGGAGGAGAGAGCAGCTCCTCAATTCACTGTACTCAAAAAGTTGTTACAAGAGATTACAAATGATTTATAAGAAAATAGTCTCCGCCTTGAGGTTCCCAAGAACAACCCTGAAGGTGCTCAAGAATTACCCTATTTTCTACCCAAGTGTTTCCCTACCCCTTCAACCTTCAATATATGAATAACTCAAACTCAATGTGTAAACAAGTGTTTCCCAATAACCTTAGATAACCCCAAAGGTTTCCAAAACTTTTGTCTTCTAAGGTTTCTCTTGAGAATAGCCAAAACCATATACTATGCCTTCATATCCTTATTCTTCCTTTTGGTGTAAGCTCTAAGATTGTCACACTATAATAACATAAGAGATACATATTTATAATAGTCAAAATCCAACAAATCCAAAAAAAATCCAAAAATATATCTCCTTAATTGTTAGAATAAAAGATATTATTATAATCTTATAATATATCTTAGTCTATTATAAATATATATCTTATAATATCTCTTAGACTATTATAAGTATATCTTATAATGACTTTTAGAATATTATAAATGTCTTATAATATCTTTTTATATTAATTTATATGATCTCCAAATTAATATAAAATATTCTAACATTAATGAATGAACCGAACCGACCGAACTCGATATTTTTTGGCTTCCTGATTTTTGGCAATATCGAAATAGGTTTTCTTTCTCTTCATCAACAAAAGTTTTAAGGCACATTTCCAACAATCTCCACCTTGACTTTAAACCGTGTTGATATCAATTTTACCATCAACAACATTGTTGCTCTCTACCAGGTTGAAAATTTAATCAATAACCTTGATCAAATTCAAATAACCCTTGAATCTTGATCTTGCCACTTGCATCCACTTGTTTCCAATTAACTTTTTCTTCCTAGGTAATTTAACAATCCTACAAGTATTATTTTTTAACTACCTTGACTCCATCTATTTTCAAATGTCTCCCTGAAGATTTTTCTTCTTTTATTTTGAAGTCCTTCACCCATATTAAAAACAAAATATCCAAGGCTAGCATAATCGTCCCTTTGAGATGCTACAATAAACCTTCTTACCTTATCATGATTCAAATGATAATCAGAGATCTCTCGATGCATGTTTTCTTTCTCTTCGTCAGCAAAGATTTTAAGGCACATTTCCAACATAAATTTTCCATTTAGAATCACACGAGGTTTGCAGGTATTTGATCTTTCGATTTGTAGATTTTCTTATGGCCCATTGATTCTCTTCTTTAAATACCTTATAACCTTTTTGGCTGCTTTCTAATGATCCATTAATGGATTGCTCAAATATCTTACTAACATCCATTGAAGAATGTCTTCTTGACATTCATTTGATGGAGTTCCAAATCATAATATGCAACAAGAGCCATGATTGTTCTAAAAGAGTCTTTCCATGAAACCGGAGAAAAAGTCTCTTTAAAGTCAATCCTCTTTCCTTTTGGGTATATCCCTTAGCCACAAGACGAGCTTTATACCTCTCCACATTTCTATTAGAATCTCGTTTGGTATTAAAAATCTATTTGCAAACAACGAGTTTCACACCTTCTAGTAATGGGCACTACAATAAATAATCTTTTTCATGACGAAGCTTTTGCGCCAACCAGAAAAAAATCGAGGTTTTTCACCAACGCGCCCTATATAATTATTTTTAAAAAATAACTTGAGCCCTCGTTTATCTATAAAACCGCGGTGAAATACCATTCTGGACAAGCTTCGAATCATAGCTACGACACTTTATGTTTCTATTTATAAAAAAGTAAAATAAATGATCTAACCCTTTGGTTTCTTTAATAAACCGGGGGATAAATAATCCGATTTGAATAAAACACTTGTTGAACAAATTTAACCCTAATGTTATCTTATTTGTAGCCGCCCCGCCATTTTTTTGGGATGAATTGCAAAACTGAAAAATGTTCTTCTACCATGGTGCTTTTACGATTCATCTCAAACAATGGCGTTGTTGTTGTTGTTGCAAGTGCAGAAAAAACATTTTCCAATTTTTGCAACAAACACCTTATTAAAAGTTGGAAGCATTCAATCTCATTAGCTATGCTAGTGAAGACAATGATAATGATAGTGCAATGATCCATCTAGGATGCAATGATAATGATAGCACAACAACGATTCTTGGATCGCTATCTAGCATCTTGTATGGGACCAGGAGATTTTGTATTTTTAATATTCTGAGTAAACAATGTAACCATTAAAAAAAATTAATTTAACCCCTTGGTTTATTTGAAAATCGGGGGTGGTTAGTTGAACTAATTCATTGGTTTTATTCTAAAACCGAGGGGATATTTAATTCTATTTATTTAATACATAGATTTGTTTTCTTCTACAACTTTGATATAACATTAACAATGCAATTCAAACCCTACTTCATCTATTACGTTTCATAACAAAGTAAACATTAAACATAAAAGGAGATACAAAACATAACATCTTCAAATTTTCATAAAAAATTTCTGATTTTATTTTTTTCTTTAGTGTCTTGTTCTTCTTCTTCTTTGAATCTTCATACATAACCTTCAAATAACCCATAGCTTCCACCTCTGACTTCATTATGCTCCCATCTTCATTTCCACCTTTTTCCACCATGTCTTCATCCCATATGAACATATGACATGTCTCTTCACTCCTCCAAAATGGACATCTCCAAAAAATTCTTCCTTGATTTTGTCCCTTTTTGCATTGGTACAAAACCATACAACTATCACACCCACATAATGGTCCAGATCGTGATTTTACAGATGTAAAAGACATAGAAACGCCTTTGGATGAGTTTGTATTCAAATATGGCATTGTTTTAGTTTAGTAAGGCAATGCAATATTCCAAATCTGTGATGATAGTTAAGCGTTATTTTTCACTGTTTTCAATGGCCTTAAACAAATCTATGTCGTCAATTTAAAGGTTATTAACGCTCAAGAATATGCCTTTAGTGATCCGCGTGAAACCTAAAGAACATCCACTATATAAATTATCTTATGATAGGAAATCTAATTAAAATGAAACATATGAAGCGCTTGAAACCTAAGAACGCTTGGAAAAGTTCTCTACGATGGATTGCAAGCGCAGAAAATCATATGGGTTCAAGGTTTGTTTTCTTAAATATTTTTTCATTATTTGATTTTGAGATTATTGTTTTCTCAAATATTAATTACCTTACCTTTTTTTTTCATCAGAAACCATTGCAAGTAAGATCTAACATAAGTTGTTTCCCAAGATTCTATTATACGAAGATCTAAATATACATCATGAGGGTAAACAAAATACCCTAGGAGGAATTTGATTTTCATCTTAAATCACCCTATAGAGGTTGAATTTTATCTTTATTTTCTGGGTAAACAATATAATTTTTTGGATAAACAATGTTCTGTGTACACAATGTAATATTCTGAATAAAGAATATAAATGTAGAAATTAAAAAAAGATCTTATATACCCCTCAGGTTTTGGAGAAGCCGGGATAAAAGATACGCTAGTTTGGAATATTATAAAAGTGTGGCATCTGGAATTCGAACTCATGTACTAAATGATTTTGAAATAACTATTCATGTCGAGTTAGAAAACGCCAACGTGTTAAATGGAGATTTTTCATGACGATCTTATTTATCTCACTTCTGTTGCTGACGTAAAATGCTTTTCACATCCGACCTTAGAAGCGTTATTTGTAGTAGTTGGGACAAGTTCCCAAACTTTATTGTATTGCATGGAATTATACTCCTCCTTCATTGCTACAATCCACTTATCGTTATTTTCCTCATGTTCTTGAAGAAAGACTATGTAATTATCCGAAATAACATTTCTCCTTTCTCTAATGGATCTCCGCAAAGGTATTGGTTCTTGTAACACTTGTTCTTTGAGGATTTTGAGTTTGTTCTTCATGAATTACCAAATCATCTAGAGTAGGAGGAAAATCAACAATGTCTTGTGGAGGTTCCATACTTGCTTGATCAAAAGCAACTGTATGAATCAGTTTTGGAATTGTTACTGATTCTTCCTCTAAAACAAAGTCTCAAGATACCTAGTGTACCATCAATATTAAGTCTTTGGACACTAATATTAACTGTTAGTGGTAGTCTTGTTGTAACGATCAAACATTGATAATTAATTAAGCATCTCTTTTGATTGATTTATTATTCACATGTAAAACCTTATGATTATCACATGTTTACCATCACAGACGCATATGAAAACTGACCAACTACGAATTGTCATTTGTGTCAATTGATACTCGCATAGACAAACATACAACAATCAAAAAATTATTTAACATTTTTCATAAACAATTTCCATAAAACGTGTCACTTTGACGACTTTTTTCATTTCAACTACTCACCCAAAATTTAAATTATAATCCGCAGTCGAAATTCGAACAAAATTGATACTAAATTTATTCTAGTAAAATTGCTAATAATATATTATTAATAAATAAATATGTCAAATATATTGTATCTTACAAATTATCTTAGTGACTTAAAGAATTATCATAGTAATAAATGATTAGAATCAATGTACGAAGACATATACTTAATCGAAGAATCACTTTAACGAAATTATTTATTTAATTATGTATTAAAAATATTATACGTAACAATAGTTGTTTACGAATAGATGTATTGGTAGTTTAATAATTATGTATTAAATCACATATATTATGAATTCGGAAACAGTTGCTATTCTGCTATGTTAATTATGATTCTCTATAAATAATTAAAAAAATGTATATTTGATTATTAAATTGATTTACATATGTTTATTAGAACTTAGAAGTTTTTCAAATAACAATTTATAGTGTAAATCAAAATTATATACGCATACTATTAAATTATTTATTAGAATTTAATAAACCAATATGCGTGAATCAATTGTTCATAACAGTAAATTGAAAAGAAAAAAAATCCAATTGATTCTCTAGCAAAGAAACATTACGTGTGAATCAATTGAGTCATTATTACTATTGGCAGTGTTCGTTAAATTTAATGTAATCAAACAAAATTAGTTTTGGAATTCGGAATCACATATTTGAAGTTGTACCGTAACCGGATGCATTTACACCATAAAGCTTTTAAGATTAAAATGAAAGTCGAATCAAATTCAACTATATCAACATAGAGATAGAGAGTTGATTCAACTATATCAACATAGAGAGTTTCTTTAAGGATTTCTTCCACATTCTTAAAAAATTAAAAATATATTTCGTAAGTTAATTTACGAATTCATCTTATAGGTGAATTCGTAAGTGCACTTACGAATTGACCTTTCAAAATGAATTCGTAAATACACTTACGAATTCACCTTATTTTGTACGTTTTATTATTTTAAACGTTGATATTTGAAAAAATAACCTTAGTTCGTAAGTGCACTTACGAATTCACTTTTTTTGGTGAATTCATAAGTGTACTTACAAAATATCCCTTTGTATACTAAAGTGTTGCGTGGTCACCTCTTCATACCATCTCATTCATTTTCCACACTTCTAAACACAAAAACCCTCCACACTTCACCCAAAATCAATATAAGTTATTTTTCCAAATCAAGTTTCAAGTGTGTAATTCTAGCAAAGTGAGCATTGGAAGCTATAATATGAGGTAAACTTGTATCCCTTCAATCTACATTGACTGCATTGTTGTTGTTTGAAAGTTGCAGAAATCAGCGTCGCTTCGCAAGTTCACTTGCGAAGTTCACCATAAAAAATTCGCAAGTGTACTTGCGAAATGTTCCCTGATGCCCAAACAGAATTATGTTTTAACAGAATTCCTATGTTTTATGTCATTTAGGTAAGGTGCACCCTGACAATATTGTGAAGGCTATTGTGAAGGTTTCGATTCCGGACAAAGTGAACATAAAAGATAAGTCGATTGTGGTCAACAAAGTAGATAAAACAGTTAATGTTGTGATCGATAATGAAAGTCAATTTCCAAATGGCAAAACGTTCATTACTCGTCAACAAATGGTTGATTATATTAGAATGGAAGCTAGAAAACTTGGTTTTGGCGTTGTGATTGCGAGGTCCGACAATGGGAGTAGTAATCGGCAACCATTTATTATTTTGACATGTGAGAGAAGAGGAACATATGTCACGAAAATCCGCAAGTTAAAACATGAAGACACGGGTTCGAGGAAATGTGGGTGTCCGTTCAAGTTTCGCGGTTATTGTAGGGTGGATAATTTATGGCGGTTGACTATTATGTCTGGAATGCATAATCATGAGTTTGAGACCAAGTTACACGGGCATCCTATTGTTTGTCGACTTAAGGCGGAAGAGAAGAATTATGTTTCCGAATTGTCGTTGATCAAAGTTGCACCTAGAAACATGCTTTCCCGTTTGAAACGGAAAAGAGTGGGATGTGTGTGAAATATATAATCGGTTTACAATTATCAATATAAACAATATGTTGCTCAAAGGAGTCCGAGGTCCGGAATGCAGCATTTATTGAAATATTTGGACAATAACAACTATGTTTTAAGACATAGAGTTTGTGATGACAATTTAAGTTTCCGTGATATATTTTGAACGCATCCGTCAAGTATCGATTTGTTTAATACATTTCCAATTGTTCTAATGATTGATTCGACGTATAAGACCAACAAATATAGGCTTCTGCCTCTTAAAATTGTCGGTGCCACCTTTATGGACAAGACATTTTCGGTTGGTTTTTGTTTCATGGAATGTGGGAAGGAAGACAACGTCACTTGGGCGTTGGGTGTTTGCAAGACTTTGTTGAAAGATGAAAAAACATGCCTTTGGTTATCGTCACCAATCGAGATAACGCTCTTATGAATACAATTGCCAATGTGTTTCCGTCGTCAACCGCTTTACTATGTCGATATCACATCACAAGAAATGTGAGAGCACAACTAAAACCCGCAGTTGGCACCAAAGAGAAGAAATACGAAGATGAGAAAGTTGTTAAAGCCGGTGTTGTGGTGGAGAAGATTATGAATGCATGGACTGATATTCTTAATTCTTCTACTGAAGAGATGTATACTGAGAATGTGACCCACTTTAGGAATTTGTATGTGGAATATCCCAATTTTTTGAAATACGTTGAATCCACTACTCTTGATCAAGTGAAAGAGAAAGTGTGTGTGCATGGACGGATCGTGTTAGACATTTGGGGAACACAACAACTAATAGAGTGGAATCTTCACATGCAGCTCTGAAGAGGTGGTTGAGTGATAGTAAGGGTGACTTATGTAGAGATTGGGATGTTGTGAACCAAATGTTCATAAACCAACATAATGAAATTCAAACAATATATGTGTGTATATATATATATATATATATATATATATATATATATATATATATATATATATATATATATATATATATATATATATATATATATATATATATATATATATATATATATATATAAGTTTTATCTATATTCCATTTTATATATATCTATTACTTTTGAATGTCAAAACACCATAACACAAAATTTTTCACCAAACGAGTTTTGTTCACTCTAATTATCAAGTTAACTTGAACGCTTGTTTTTTAAAACAATACAGTGAATATTTCGTAAGTGCACTTACGAATTAACCTGATTTAGTGCAATTCGTAAGTGTACTTGCGAAATGTGACCTGATAAGATTTCTTTGGTCCATATTACTCAAAATTTGCTATAAATTGGGTCTACAACTCATTCATTTCTCCATCACAATCCAAAACCAGAAAAATGACACAAACCTATCCACACCTTGCGTTTGTCTACTTCACTGCTGCGTGTTTGCCAGTTTAATTCACGCTCTCGCAGGACACCCCATACGACGAGCTCATTACGACATTGCATTCTCTGTTGTAGTATTTAGATAATCGCAAGGTGGTCAAGCTTGAGTATCGTTAACCTTCACTTGATGCTGAAGAAAAGTCAAGTTTACCGAGTTTCAGTAGAAGAACAATGACGACTTAGAGGTTATGTGGGAGACCTTTCATCAATACTCGACAAAGGCTCTGATCGAGATGGATGCGTCGCTTCGTAGATCGGCAGAAGATGTTATCAAGATGTTGCAACGTCCACAACTTCCCGTTTATAATAATATGTAATTTAATTTTCTGCATCCACTATGTATTTTCTTTGAATGAATTAAGTTGAATGAATGGTATGAATTGTGATAAATGTTTCTGATTTCTGCCCAAACATAAATTCGTAAATTCACTTACGAATTTACCCATTAAGGTGAATTGTAAGTTCACCTACGAATTCACCTTATTTTCTAAAAATAAGGTGAATTCGCAAGTGTACCTGCGAATTCACCTTATTTTTTGAAAATCTTGGATTATTTTCTAAGTGCACTTGTGAAGTCCACCTCTGAGGTGAATTCGTATGTGCACTTACAAAACCTGGAAGTATTTTTGGTTTTTCATCAGGAATAGGGAAGAAACCCACTAAGTGGGTGGAGAAATTCTCATCAAAATAATGTAATACAAAACGGTGATTGAAAACCAAAAAACATAAATCTTATAAAAATAGAACATCAAAGAAATCCTAATTTTGGAACTCTAAAAATAATTTTCAAAATTTAATTTGAATCAGATATGAATGACTCTGATACTACTTGTTAGATCTACTCATAAATTTTATAATTTTTATCAATATAGAAATTAAGAACATAACTCAAAATAAAACTCTTAAGCGCATATCTGAATATAATTATGAGAATAAAATCGAAAGTGTATATAAATTTGTCATTGAGAATTACCGAAGATTTGCGTGTATTTGATCTTCTTATTTGTAAATTTATTTATGGCTCCTTGATTCTCCTATGAAGGGGATGAAGAGATAAATATTAATAAACCGTTATTTATGTGTTATAAAGGGGACCATAACCTCTATAAATAACCTTAAGGTTATTTCTTAGTTTTCAATATTCTAATTTGCTTCCTTATCAAATTAGATATTGATATATGGTATCGAGACATTTACCTTTCATGATATTTGTGTTTTTAGCCTCACATTTATTATTAGTTAGACCACTACAACTTTGACTAATTACATAATGACTCTAATACATATAACATTACAATTGTGGTCCAAATATTCTAACATATCCATATTGTAACATTATGTCACACCAAAATATGTGTTTCACAAATGAGTTACTAATAAGGAAACTATATGCATGAAAAGGGAGATATTTGTCGATAGGAGGAAGAGCTGAATTATTGAATTCAATGCTCAATAATATCCCAATTTATTTCCTCCTCTTCTTCAGAGCACCAATCAAGATTTTGAAGGAAATTATCAAAATTCAAAGAGTTTCTTTGTGGAGGAGAACTCAGCAGAAGGAATTTGTTGAGTGAAATGGGTATTTGAAAAGAAGATATTTGGGAATGGAACCTCTCAAAACATATTTCAAAAATGGAAATGGAGGATTCTAACAAAACATCAATCAATACTTGGGAATGGAGCCTCTCAAAACATATTCTCAAAGAAGATCAAGTCGGGTGCAGGAAGTAATCTCTATGGTGGAGTGATCTACAATTAATTGGGAGTAATTCAATAATTGAACCATATTGGTTTTCAAATAATATTTCATGTAGGCTTGGAGAAGGAAGAGATGCGGCATTACATAAAAATAAATGGTGAGGCGTAGAGTTTTATAATTTGTCAAGCGAATTCAATGGAAAAGTTGCAAAAATGGGTAGTTGGGAAGAAAATATTTCGGAATGCAATCTTTGGGTAGGATCATGGTTTGAAAGTGCGGACTACATCATTTGATGCGACAACAATATTGCGGTTGCGGTCAGCAACGTATCGCAAATAGACCGCAATTGCGGTGTGAACCTAAATTACACGCAACATTAACCACAACAAAACCATAAATAACACATTATAACACATTTTCATTGCACGTATTTTCAACTGCAATGGAGGACAACCGCAACGGTCAATGTTCCATGTTAATTTTTTTTAATATTTAATACGTATATAAAATAATTTCACACTGCAATAGCCGCAATGTACAAGATATTGACCGCATTGGCCGCAAGTGCAACATCTGCGGCTGCAACAACCGCAATTTAAAACTATGGGTGGGATTAAAGTACCTATATACTCAAATTAATAATTTTAGATTATAATAAACAAAACATAGACTAGCTCTTTATAAAAAACTTCAAAACTATAATACATGCATATTAATATAATGGGAGCATGTGTCCTAGTTTTCAATCATCCGTGCTACCAAAATATGTACAAACTTCTACCCTAATTTGATTTTTATCTTGCAACACTAAGATGATTGCATCGTTGCTTCTCATATGTTGACAGAAGCTTCTCAATTAGAACATCACACTCTAAACTTTGAGTTTCCTCCACCTGCAGAAAACATTGCATAAAATAATTTAAATAAATAAATGTATGTCAACCCTAAAACATTGATAGTAACTAACATTTGTCCCTTTTTTAAACAATGTCTTATTTAAGCATAAATGTTGGTAAAAAATGGTAAATTGATTAGGAATATATTTTATAAAAATAAAATAAATAAATTGTTTAATTTAAACACATATATTTAAAGTCAATTGTAATATTAATAAACGTACCTGAAAATGCAAGTTGTAGAAGAGTCTCCCTCCAAATGTCTTAGAAGAAGAAGAATTTAATAGAAAAAGTCCATTACTTTCTAAACACAACAAGATCTCAGATAATGGAATCTTGGAAGCCTCATAAGATGAAATATGAACAGAAAGCTCACTATGATTAAGCCTGCTTGTTGAAACCACAAAAGAAGAATTATAATGGGGAATTATTTTCCTATGTGATTCTTTGTAGACTGAATGTTGTTGCTGAGAAATTCTTGGTAGAAGATCTTCTTTTTTCTTAGTTAATCCTTCAACCTGCTTTTGTAATTCCGGTATGTATTTTAAAACTCTTGAAATTGTTACGGGAATGCTCATTTTTTTCTGCAACATCACAATGGAATAAAATATTTATTTTCATTTTTATATTGACATGATTCCATTCATATTATGAAAACATCACTTTCATATTATATATTGTGACATACTTCCAAAGTATTATGAAACAAATAGTAAGAACTAAAACACCATATTTTTAAAATTAGTTGGTAAAGAAAAATTATAAATAGCTATCATAAAATAATAAATAAATAAATTAACAAAATGATCTTATATCTCAAGAATATACTAGTTATTCCAATTTGAACAAAATTGGAAGGAAATAGGTGAAATGTTACCGTTTGGTCTTCATCTGGAAGAAGTGAACGAAGTGAAGAAATCAAGTTATTGACCTTCTTACGGCGATTACGTTCACTAGCATTGTGGTTAAGCTTCTTCACCATAAGCTTAGGGGATGGTGGTGGTGTTTCAATTTCAACATGTTGTTGCTTCAGTGAAGATAATGGATGATATTGTGGTAAAGAGTACTCTAATTTACTAATATTTAAAGACTCAGGCTCTAACTCCTCTAAGTTCCATCCCATGTTTGAGTATGAGAACTGAGGAAGATAGAATGCAACCATGATGTTGAAGTATTAGATTTGAACAGTTTTCTCAATGAGTGGCTTAGAGCTTATTAAGACATATATACAGACATATATGCAAGCTGTCTCTTATAGAAGTGTCATGTTTATCTGTATTAATGAATGAACTAGTGGTTAGATTTGCTTAATTATTATTTTATTATGTTCCTAATCTATTGAATACAACTTGTAAGGGGATATTTAATATAGATTCGGTTTAAAGATGAACTTTTTAGTATTAATTTTGGTAGTAAATTATTTTTACTTGAACTCAATTTTGACCACAAGCTTCCTAAATATACGATTTTGGCCGTCTTATTTATTTTTTGAGCTATTTTAGAACTCAAGTTTATTCCTTTTTAAATATTTAGTCTTTTTCTTGTTGTGCTAGTTCAACTTTATTCTTCTTTTATTATGTAAAGTGTTAAATCTTGCACTCCATTCTCCCTTCTATTGTACCAAAAACTCACTCCAAAGTTTATTGGTCATCGAAAAACTCTGTTTCCACGACTGAACAATGGTGGCATTTATTTTTAAGACTTTCCATAAATCAGATTCGTCATATTCAAATCATGATCGCCATAGTAGTCACAGTAAGATAGAGAAAGCAACTCTCGATCTAATTTTCGATGATACTTCATATCCTTTCAACCTTAGATCATCCCTAATCTACGTAGTCGATTCGAAGGGTGGGGAGTATTCCCCCAAATCAATGATGTACACTGAGAAGCGGTAGAAGAATATGTTGTTTTTAGTGTTTCAAGACTAGGAGAAGGTGGGTCGAATTCCTAATGCGACACTTCCAGTGATAATAACCTCCACCAAAATAATTCATTCAATGTTAGAAATGCTTATTGACAATGGAAGTTCATGTGGCCTAATGTATCTCAAAATTTTAACGAAGTTTAGGTTACACTTATAATATTTGAGGCAGTGTCAAAGTAAGATCCTTCTAGTGTTCAATAATTCTTCAACTCGACTATATGGAGCACTGGATCTACCAACTTCCTTTAGAGAAAGATCAAGAAGACCATGAACGTGTGTTTTTTGTGTTCCCTTGCGAAAGTATCTACAATGATATTATTGGCAGATCATTTAGTCAGACAAGTATAAATAACCTTTATGACTGAACAAGCCAACTACTAATACAACATGATGCCTTTCAACCAAAAGAATTCATGAATGATATACTCAATAATTATGTATAAGGTGTTTAGAAAAGAAATAGGTGAAATGCTGGAATTATACATGGATGACGTGATCGTCAAATTCGAAGAAGAAGAGCTACACAATAAGAATATTTCTTATGTGTTCCAAAGAGTTTGACAGTATAATATGAGGCATAATCTAGAGAAATGTAACTTCGGTGTCAAAGCCGATAATTTTTTTTGTTTTTTATTCGACAGAGAGAGACATTGAAGCAGACATTAATAAGTGTGAAGTGGTTATCCGGATGATGACACCTACCACAAATAAAAAAAGTGACGAAACTAAATGGAACCATGACAGATTTAAGTAGGTTCATTTCAAAGTCAGCTCAATACACCATACTATTTTACAAACTGTTGAAAAAGGAAGTACACTTTGAACGTGAGGATCTATGTGCTTGTATGTATAATTAAGATGTCTAAGGTGGTGAATAGCAAAAGATGCAAGTCAACTGAGTAGTTGTTTAGTTTTAATGAAGATAACACTCAATATTATATAATATCAAGTAAAGCCAGTATATGTTGAATTTATTTTAAGCGGTTAAAGATGCACAAGATGGTTGATTGAGATATTCCCATGAATCAAGCTTGAAGATATTCTTGAAGATTAAGTGATCAACATTTTGGTCAAACGACATTCAAGTGAAAATTTCTATTTCACGAGTCACTAGTGAAATTGCAGTCACCTTTGGTATTACAATTTAGTTTTGATTGTTTACCAATTTTGTGTGTACAATATATTAGTTGGTTTATCACTTGTTTTTATCATATTCATCATGTGAATTATTTATATTGTTGTTGTAGCATTGCTAATGTAATGCACTTGGAATATTATGTTGTATTCGCATTCAATCGCTTCAGCTATTTAAGTTTGTGTACCTTTGATAAATCTCTTAACTAATTTTCTTAGTTTCTGTAAGTCCATGTTTGAGTATTCTTTTAAGCCTAATAATTGTTTTATGTCAAAATCACATGTATTGCTTGAATCACAAGTTATAACACTTGAGTCAAGGCTGCGAGGTTGTGTGATTTGAATGATACATATGTGTGAGTCGAATCCTATATCATCATGAAATGTTTATACCTCATTTGAGTAGAATCATAACAAGGTATAATTCGAATCACAACCTTTATGAGTCGAATCATGAGGTATACATGACTAGAATCATGGCCTTTTACTCATAATTTCATCGTTAGATTCAAGTTTAGTATTTATTTGATATAAATCATAACTTCATGATTTCATAAAAAAATATTTTCTAAATTAGTTGAGTTATCTTTCCCATGAGAGTGGGTCTATTATCTTGCACAATTTTCATCTTTCTCCTTTTTGTTAGTGAGAGTGATTATGTCACCAAGAGAGGAAAATCTCAAAAAAAGCGTGAGGAAACACATCTCTAGATTCAATATTTCTCTTGTGTTCTTGTCGAAGACCAAGAAACCGAGAGAGAGAGAGAGAGAGAGAGAGAGAGAGAGAGAGCTTTTATCAATCAAGGGATTATATTGATCAATATTAGAACAACCACATAGAACCTTGAAACCCATTTTTTCCTAGAACCTTGAGAGAACTTAGAAAGCAATATTAATTCAACAATACCTAATTATTTGTTGATACCTTATAATTAATCTTCTAGAATATGGATCTTGTGAATTTCATTTGTGTTTGTGATATTATTCAAATAATATTCATCATCTTTAACCTTTATGAAGAATCATTGTTATGGACCTTCAACTTTAAAGATTAATTTTAAGAGGTAGATAAAAGGTCTATTAGGGAATCTAAATTTTTAATTTGAAGTTATGTTTTTATGTATCAGATGGAAGAATAATTTCTTGGATATATATTTTGGTTATATGTTGTTTACAGAGAGAGAAGAATGCATATATACTCCATTGAAGACTTGGATAAATCCAAGTAAAGATTTGTTGCAAACAAAGTTGGGAGTTATCCATTTAATTGAGACTAATGGCAATTACTCATACAAGTATTCATTAGATTCGAAGGAAAAATGCTTCCGAAAGGAAGCTTGGGGCAGGTTACGGTGGATAGCAATATTATTATGTTAAGATAATTGAGATCTTGTATGTAGTAGTTGAATATGTGTATCAACAAAAGGAATTGTCATTACATTCATGTGTAGGCTAATGCAGTGTGGTTATTAGCATCACATATGATGATTATTAACTTTAACAAAATTCTTGTATATTAATGAATTTTTTTCTCAAACTTCCACACCTCTAAAAAAAAATTCTCAAGATGTCACAATTTGTAATTATTTTCCCAAAATGCCACATTTCTGTACACTTACACCAAATAAAATGGTGGAAGTACACTTATGTTGTACACAAGTTGTACACTTATGCCAAATGGAATGGTGGAAGTACCCTAGTTGAAGTAATTGTGGGCCCATAAATAGAGCAATTTGTCAAATTATTTATAGGCTATGGCATATTGAGAAATAATTTTGAGGGGAGTGACAGTTTGACAAAATTTTCCTATATTAACTCTTGAACATAGTGTAAGATATGATTATTTCCCTATCTCTTAGAATTTAATTATTTAGCTTGTAAAAGTAAAATTGTCGCATAATTTGTATGCCATTTAGGTTAGATTATTCTTGTAGTGGTTTATTGTATAAGCATAGGTTTAGGTTGCATTAAATCTATTGAATAATTCTTAAGTTAATTGTGTTAAACAACATATATAAGTTGAGATATTAAAATTTCTTAAAATAAGAAATTTGAATAAGTCAAATTGATTTATGTCTGTTATTGATCATTCTATTAGTGGTAACATTAAAATTCAATTGGTTAGAATCTGTTGTGTGAGATTATATGCTTTCATCTTATGTTGTTTTAGTGTCCACTCACCAAACTATATTTTTTGTATTGGAATTTTTCTAATCGTTTTAAAGGGGATATGTCTATTCAACCCCGATTTCTATAACATTTTCACACTTATATTTCAAACCAACAAGTGGTCTCAGAGTTGGTTGTTTGATCAAGTCTAAGCGACTTTAAACGTCGGAAATATAAAGTCTTTTTATCCTAACAGACTTGTTGTTGGAAGCTTTTTTATTCATGTGAAAACCATACATATTTTATTGAGATCCTAATGATTGATTCATCATTTAATATTCAATGGGAACAATGTTAAATATTTCTCTCAATAATGTTAGTTGATCACTAATTGAATTAAGTGATTCTCTATGTTTGATTCATTCAGGATTGAACTAACCAGTTTGTTGAGATATATTCAGGATTAACCAAAAATCTTGCTTTATGTTTCTTATTTTATACCGATGATTACTCACAAAGTTAACGATGTATTGTTTATGTGGCAATTGTTTCAAATTATGAATGACCGATAAATGAAAGGAGAAACATATCTTTTGACCTATTCTTCTAAGGCTGTTATGGAAGGAGATGAATACCATTTATGAATATTAGAAATGTTCATTGTTTGTCAACCAACAACCACAGATTCAAAGCATAAATTTTCGAATGATCCATATCACTGTTAAAGTCTTGAAGCAAAATCCAAGACTGTCTAACATTTATACAACAAATAGAAGCTAATCACGTGCTTACCATTTAAAAGATAATCAAAGATGATCATAACATGTATTGCGCAAGTTCAACTGGAGTCTTATGAATAAGTGTCTTACAGTGTATCTAAGACATGCAAAGGAGTCGTATATATATGTATACGATTGATCATATTTTGCCTATAACATATTTATTATTGTTTACTAATCATTTACGTATGCGACAAATTAAGAAATTTATTTCCAAAATTGGTATGATCGTTCCAATCTCCATAATTTTTCTTACAATACACATATTTGATATTGTACTTATATGTTAAATGCAACATTTGTGTGAAATGTATTTGTACGCGCTTGTTTGTTCAAAGTATATCTCATTCATCTGAACATTTTAGCATCGTTGTTATTTTATATGAACATTCATTATACAATCATGCATCACCCATCATTGTGTGCACTTCATATTTTTCTTCATTAAAGTTTCATATCATTGGTTTGCATCCCATTAAAATCAAAATTCATTAATTTTTCATCACATTAAAATTCCATGTCATTAATGTTTTTGTTTAATAAGAACTCACTCATTTTTCATTGATTTTCAAAAACAAGTGAAAAAATTCAAGAGAAAAATTCAAGAGAAACACATCTTCTCAATTTGATTCGAATCACACATTCCACTTGATATGAATCAAAGCCAAAAAAAATTAAAACCATTTGATCATGATTTGAATTTATGAGGCACATATGATTTAAATCATTGCATGTCAAATCAGTCCCCTTTATGTGCGACTTTTGATTTTCCTCTTCTTGTCAACTCATTTCATTTTATCCTTTTCAATTTCAAAATACTCCATCTTTTCATTTCAAACTCATTTTTTATATTTCTATCAAACAATTCTCATAACATCACTAATCTTCACTATCATTTATATATTCGTTATCTCATGTTCCATCAACACGAGTTTAAGCAACCCCAAAATGAAGCTTTTTGAGTAAAAAAGGGAAAAGAAAGGAATAATATTCAAGTACTCTTCCTCCAATTCCAAAAAAGAAAATATCAAATGTCCAAGCTAATAAAGACACATCTGATGCAAGGATGCCCATAAATTCTAATGAAAGAAAGAACAATCAAGCCACAGTTAGGACATATCTTTCATCGGTCGTTATTTTCATCTTTTTCTTTGATGGTAAGCTTCCGAGGTATGTAAAAGAGCTTCTTAACAAACCAATTGAATCTGAGTAATTTTTGAATAAGCTTGTTGAATATGAGATAGGTGTTTAGTTTGTGAAACTGTTAGAAGAACACCCGTTATTAAATATTATTGGCCTGGATATGAAATCTAATCCACATTATGTCAAGGCATTTTATTGCAATCTAAACGTGACCAATAATGGTCTTGAATGCATCTTTAGTAATCAAGTAATTAATTTTACATTATATGACTTTAAGAATCACTCTGGCCTACTTTCAAAAGGAAATGGAGTATCTATTTTGAGTTCACCTGAGTTTATTAAAACTGAGTTTGTTAAGAGTATCTTCAAGTCTGTTTTCCATGGTCTTCTAAAGTTATCTAACTTTCATATTAGTCTAGTAAAATTTGAAATGATAATTTTATAGTGGATTATTGTGATAGCATTGTATAGGAATTCCCACAATTGGGAAAGTGGTGATGATCATGATTTGTACCTCATGTGGGTTCTTCTGAATGATATTCAATTTAATTGTGTAAAGTTTATTTTGAGCAGAATTGTGTATTGTAGAACTTCACATAAGATATTATTGTTATTTCCCTTAGTCATTCAGTTTATTTTGGAATTGAATGATGTCACATTCACTTATGAAGATTTGGTTAAAGCACCAAAGCTTGTTAGTTCAACTCCAATCAGTTTCATGTGTTACTACAAGGATAAAATTAATGAGTTATTATTTTTGGACAATGATGATTGTTGGGTTTATGAAGACAATATTGAGGTTCCAAACGGTGTGGAAATCAAGAAGAAGATGAACAAGAAGAAGAATAAGTCATTTGGAGCAGTGCATGATGTGACACCTCAAATAATTCAATTATTAAATAATTAGAATTTTGATTATTAATTTAATTAAAAGTTTAATTATTAGTATTTTTAGATTACATGATTTAATTAATTAATTAAATGAATGGAAGAGTTGGTGGTGTGAGGAGTAATGTGGGGGGTGTGAGGAGTAAAATACTCTACTCATATTAATTATTATTTTATTTTTATTTATTGGAATAATAAAAGGAATAATAATAAGAAAAGAAGGAAAAGAGAAGTCACTGAGAATTTTTATCATACGTGAAATTGGAGAAGAGAAGAGAAAGAGGGAAAAAGCCAAACGCCGGAATTCGAAGAATCATCGCGAGGTAAATGGTGATTTCATTCGATTATAATGTCTTATGGGTTTTGGAATTCAATTGGATGATTGGGTATGTTAAGACACTTGAAATTAGATAATTTAGGTTTGTAGGATTATCCCTAAAGGTGTCGGATTTTAGGAATTGGAACTGTTAGTGTGTTAAATAATTAATAGGAATGATGAAATTGTGATGTATGATGTTGTATTGGTGCTTACTGGTTGCATTATGGTGTTCTTAATGTTTTAATCCATGTAGAATTGGAAAGGAAAGAATTGGATAGAAGGCTGCTGTCAAAACTGCATATTTTTGGTTCTGCAGGTCGCAGGAACCGGTTTCCATGTGGGAGGAACCGGGTTCCTGGTATAAAACGCAGAGGAGAGGAATTCTGACTCAGTGGGAACCGGTTACTCCTGGGGAGGAACCGGGTTCCCAATTAAAAATTTACACATGAAATCAATATTTTTGGTGGGAACCGGTTCTCAGTATGGAGGAACCGAGTTCCCCATAGTAAATCCAGAGGGCGTGTTTTTGAACAATGTGGGAACCGGGTTCTCCCTGGGAGGAACCGGTTACCACTGTGTTAATTTCCAAAATGATTAAAACTTTAAAAACTTAAAATTCCTAAACCGTAACTTCGATCTGAGTGCCATTTTTGGCAGTATTTCTTAAATTAAAAATACTATCTTATAAAAGAAAGAAAATATTATTTCATGGACTTATTTTAAAAAGAGTTGAATTCCCGATTTTTGGAAACTTGGGTAGTTTTAGAAATAGTGAAGAAGTGTTTGGGATTTGTTCGGATTGAGTGGATGAGAACTAATGCTTATGTGTTGTTCATGTTATTTATTCATGATTGTGCTGTTATCATGTGATATTTGTTGGTGTTGGCTATGTATGGAATTATGTTGTGATCATGTTCCATTTGATGAATGTTGCATGCTTTTGTTGTGCATGCATATGCATTCTAGTGGTGGTTAATTCCCATTGTGTGGAATTGGACCTGCATAGCCAATACTCGTACCCAGTGGTTTAGTGGTGGTGAGGCTAGATTCGTGTCCCAGTGGTGTATGGACGAATCATTGATTAATGCTGTTTCCGAGGTGTAAACGGAACAGGGTGTGAATTTAGTTCACGTACCACATGCATAGAGTGTGCATTGCATATGGAATTATAACATGTTAGGATGGTTTCCAGTGTTATAATTTCATTGATTGTTGTTATATGCATAATGATCTGTGTGGAATGCATTTGTGAACTGAAAATATGATTATGCTAATGAGGGTGAACTAATATATTGAATTGTTCTGTTGTATTTAAAAATGTATAATGCATTTTATATTGAAATGAGATCTCACCCTTACTTTAATGATTTTAGATTAAGGTTAGCATTTGAGAGTCAGCGTGTATATTAGTAGTTGTCAGGTTAAATGTTTTGATGAGATTTTTATTTTATACTCTATTATTATTGATTTATGTTGAGAATACTTATAAATTGAAGTTATTCCGGTTTTGTGGTATTTTTCCACTGTGTAGAACATGATATTAATTTGATTGATTATTTTAATAAGTCCTTCAGTGAAGCATGGCTATTGTTTATTTGAGGTTTTATATTTAATTGAATTGTGACATCCCTTGTTTTGCATGTTACTCTGATTTAATTGTTATATTCGCGGGGTATTTAGAAGGGGTGTTACACATGAGCACATTAGTTCATCATCATCTACTCCACCTAGTTCTTCTAACAGGTTGTTTTATGATGCTGCCAAGCCATATTTTGATGTTGTGTTAAGCAAGATTATATATTATTTTCAAATGATAGAGACTCGTCTTCATACTCACATTCACTAGGTTTCAAGTAAAGCAAAGGGGAAAGACAAGAAGATCCAAACTGACTTGGCTGCAGTGAAAGGTGTCCTAGAATCATCTTAAGGACTCCATTATAATGTTCAAAGTTAATAAACTTGACCCTACTTATGATTTTCATTTTGCTGATGTAGCTTAGTCGTTCATCCATCATATTACATCATCTCATGCATTTAATCTTTAATCATGTTTAGTTATATGTTTTAGACTTATTTTAGTACTTCCAAATATTTTGGATATGTTTGTGGATATTGATATTATCTTACGTATTTTGTGAAATTTATAGCTATAGTTTACAATATTTTGATATGCTACCATTTTTTAACTATCATTTATATCTTATCTCTTTTTTTATATTGCATTTAGTGCCGCTATGCATGTTTGCAAGTTTCTGGTGCTTAATTTTCTAGGTTTTACATATAACATGGCTATTCATTTATGTTTTTTGTATCTTTTTGTTATTTGTAAAAGGGGGATATATTATCGAGATATTATCGATATTCACACACAATAAGTGTTTGATGCAGAAGGAGAATGGGTACTCAAGTTTCAAAGTGTCTTCTACCATCATGATGTGTTGATCAATTAAAACCCGGAATTGAGAATCATTTTTCGATACTTCTCTTAATAATCACTCAAATCAAATCATCAATAATATCTCGAAATTTCCAAACATAAAAAATGAGAGACTTAAATTGCAGTCACCATCGATATCATTATTTAGCTTTGATTGGTCGCCAATTTTGTGTGTACAATATATTATTTTATACATAGCTTGTTTGTATCCTATTACTCATGTTAATTATGTGTATTATTTCTATAAATTTCTATTTTAATTCACTTGGAATAATATGTTGTATTCGCATTCATTCACTTTGGCGGTTTAAGTTAGTGTACATTTGAGAAACCGCTTAAGACTGCAATGTTGTGTGATTTGAATCATACATATATGTGAGTTGAGTCATAGAGAATCATGAAAGGTGGGATTTGATTTTGCCTCATTTGATTCGAAACATAGTAAGGTGTGATTCAAATCACAACCTTTAAGAGTCGAATCAGGAGGTATAAATGACTCGAATCATGGCCTATTTTTCATATTTCCAACCTAATATTCAAGTTGAGTATTACTTTGATTCAAATCATAACTTTGTTATTTGATAAAAACATTTAGTCTCAGTTAGTTGAGAGTGCTCTTTCCCAACAGATCAATTATATTCTCTTGTAGCTATTTCCATGTTTCTCCTTTTTGTCAATGAGATTAAGTGTTTCACCAAGAGAGAAAAATCTTAGAGAAAGTGTGAGGGAAAAATATATATAATCATTGTTATTTTTGTTTTCTTGTTGAAGACCAAGAAACCTAAAGAGATAGGGGGAGGGAGAGAGATGGAATATATATATATATATATATATATATATATATATATATATATATATATATATATATATAGATAGATAGATAGATAGATAGAGAGAGAGAGAGAGAGTTTTGATCAATCAAGTGATTGAATTGAACAATATTGGAATAACCACATAGAACCTTGAGACCCATTTTTGCCAAGAACCTTTAGAGAATTTAGAGAGTGTTTTTAATTCATTAACATAAAATTCCTTGTTGCTAATTTATGATTAAACTTCTAGAATGTGGATCTTGGGAAGTTATGTGTGTGATCTTCTTCAGATATTATTCATCATATTTAACATTTGTCAAGAACCATTGTTATAGACCTTCAACTTTAAAGATTGAGTTTGAGAGGTAGATAAAATGTATATTAGGGAATCTAGTGTTTTTCTTTGAAGTTAAGTTTCTCTGTATGAGGTGGAATGGTTGTTTCTTTTATACGAATTTTTGTTATGTGTTGTTTACAAAGATAGAAAAGTGTCTTTTTACTCATTTGAACACTTTTGTGAAACCTTCTGAAGATTGTCGCATAATTGTTTTGGGAATTATTCAATTAATTGAGGGTAATGACAATCTCTCATACAAGTCTTCGTTATATTCAAGGGAATAATGTTGTAGAAAGGAAGCTCGGAGCAAGTCATTCTTCACATCCAGAAAACGAGCTTTGAACTCACTTTCACTTATCTCATCACTTTTATCAAATAACTCATTTTTCTTATATAAATATATATATTCAGCCATAGTATTTCGAGAATATTCTTGAGTAAAAAATTAGAATCTTTATTATGGATGAGGGATTATTTGTAAATTTACCAATAGTTTATTATCTCTTGAGTAAATTTCTTTCGTAGGAAGTTATTAATATGGTTGAAAGATAAGCCAGTAAAAACTCTTGTTTGGTTTATGGATTATTTTAGGAAGTCTCCTTTTAGTATGTGAGTTTTGCCTTGAAAAAAAAACTCTCTTCGGGTTCATGAATTTTGTGGATCTATGTGCTTGCATGTATGAAGCTGATGATCTCAAGGACAACCTCTTCCTAATGTTTTGATGATGCATTGATGGGTGAAGTTGATGGTGATGACTTTCCAACTCTTTGATGATGGTGATTTACTTGATGATATCCAGTGGCGGAACCAGAATGAAATTGTTGTGGGGGCCAAATATACAATAATAATTATAATAAAAATAATAATAATAATAATAATAATAATAAAAGTAATAATAATAAAAGTAATAATAATAATAATAATAATAATAATAATAATTAATGTGTAATTTTTATATAAAAAGTTATTTGTTTTTTCTTTAAGTTAAATTTTTTAAAATAATTTTAAAGAGAGAAATATTACTTGTTGAAAAATTATTTCCTTTATCTTGCTGATGGTGTTAAAGTGATGAACAATATAAAAATAATAAAAATAGAGAGTGATGATTTAAATATAGAATAAAAATTATTAAGTTTGATTTAATATAAAATATGAGTTTTGTGTTGATTTATAATTACATTTAACTCAAACTAATCATAACTTAATATATAAATGAATTAAAGATATTTATTGTATTTCTTTTCACTTTTTCTGGCTAATAAAAGTTAAATTTATAAACCATATATCTAAAGATTTTAGTTTTGTGAGTACTACCCGAGTTCGATTTTTGATGAAAATAAGATTCAATCTGTGAATCTCTCTAAACTATGAAACCAAATTATTAATCGATTTATTATGTGTAAATTAGAACTGATTGACTAAATAAATAAATAAAAGACTAATGTGAAAGATTATGTTAATTATAGTGCATAGATGAGAGAGTTTAAAAATTTATGCATGTGAAGGGAGGGAAAAAAACAACAACCAAATAGTATATGGATGAGAGAGTTTAAAAAACTTACAGTAAAGAAAAACTATTTGAGAACAATTTTAAAAAATAGTTTTGTAAAATTAAAATATTAAAATTAATTTTATGGATACAAGTATATTACATTAAAATAATATTAATAGATGAATTTAGATAAAAATTATACTTAATAAATAGATTGAATCCATTGTCAAACTAAAAGATATATTAAATATTATAAATTAAAAAATTAATAGGAAATTTTGGTCTCGGAGGTGAACTCGTAACATATAAGATTGAGCAAAACCATCTTACCACTCGGCCAACGCATTTTTCTATAATAAATATGCGCATATGTATATATCAATAGAATGTCTAATTGAAAACTGTGTTAATTATACCTAATTTTAAAAACTTTATCTAAAATTTTGCCATTGATGATATCTCAAGCCTTATCAAGTAGGAAACTCAATGAAGTACTTATATGATTGGTATATATGGAAAAGGAACTTGAAAGCCTCAGTCAGAGTTGTGAAATAGATGAAGTGGGAAAACCCATTTGGTCGTGTTTGTATGAGTAAATAGAGTATTATGAAAGTAGGTGAGTAACTCCTAAGACACTAAGGCACCTCACACACACTTAAAACATTTTTGAAACCTAATTTTAACTAACAAATCACCTAAAAGCCATTTGATTAGGAAATTATCGGCTTATATAAAAACATTATTTGAACTACCTAATCTAATAAATCCTAAATCTAATCGATTAGATGAACAAAAATTGATTACACAATCGTTTATGAAAGTCACCTAAATATTGGTAACAACTCTCTATCCAAACCTTCTAAATTAGGTTCGAGATAAAAGCACAGTCAGTTCAAACTTTATTTTGTTGGGTGAGGGGGCTCGTGGGCTTAACCTTATAAAAATATCTCAAGCATTATAAGATAATTTGAAGATCAATTCTTGGATAGAGAAGTAGGTCAACTGATTTAGGCCTAACCATTTTAAATCTCTATTGTTATCTCTCTTCCATTAATGGTTCACTTTCTACATAGTTTCTTTACTCTGATTTACCGCTACATATCCAAAACAATATTAGAAAAAAATTTAAATTATAATTTAGAAAATAATTTCATTTTAAACCAATGGTTTTACAACCCCCGTGATTTACCCCTCTCGTGTATCGAGTCACGTGTTCAAATAGTCGCATCAGAGCTTTACTTTTTTTTAAAGAATAATCGTCTTCGAAGGAGGATAAATCCTAACCTTGTTTTTAATTAGAGGACTTAAACACACCTCCATTTTTTAATGATGATAGGTTTGAACTATGAAAATCTAGATTAAAAATTTTCATTAAAAGTATTAATCTCGAATTGTGGGAAACTATAATCAACGATCTATTTATCCCTACTCGCCATATAAATTGAGGAGTAGAAAGTAAACCAGATTTCCTTTGGACTAAAGAAAGTAAAAGAGAGAGTTTGAAACATATTTTAAAACAAAGAATTTCATGGTTAGATCTTTATATGATACTAAATTTTTCTATTATCATAAGTGTGAAACTGCCAAAGAAATATGAGACACTCTTAAAGTTATATATGTAGTTTCTACAAATATCAAATAAGAGAGAATGAACACACTATTCTAAAAAGATGAATATTTTATACATAAATGCTTCCCTAAACTTATAAATGTTGGAAATAATGTTATAACTTTGTTTCTCACAAATATATATGAATTAAGAATTGGAATTAGAAACTCGATCCAATTTTTAAATCGAGAGATGTGAGGCATTATGAATTTTAGCAAAAATTCAAGAAGAAGAAAAATCATCGAGAAATTGAATGAAGTACTCAACAACTTCATTTATAAACTCATGTGAAATTAAGTTAACTTCAATTATTTCCTTCAAATAAACAATATTAGTGGTTAACCGATCATTGGAGGATTCGACATCAAATAAAGGGATTTCATCTAGATAAGGATGTGAATAAGAATTTTAGTCTATTTTAATATTTGAGACAATAAAAGAGAATAAAGCCTCTAAAAATAAAAGAATTTCAACATCAAGGAAGAACCTTGAAGAATCAACCTCGGACAAGATACTTTCCTCAAAGGATCCTCATCCAACAAAGAAGATGAAGTTTACTTGTTAGCATCTCACGAAGAAGAAGATCATAAGGGATGCTTCACAGCCTTAATGGAGCCTTAGAACATATTAAATGAAGTTTGCAAAGTAAAGTGTATACCTTAGAGTATACAATATTATCCATTTTAAATTGAAGCTTGTGATCCAAAGATGCTCATTGATGGTGCGTATATCTATGATCGAGATCAAGGCAAGTGTTCATTGAGAATATTCTCAACATCCACGATCTATGATGATCTTCTAACCTCCTAGTAAGTTATAAGATAAGTCAGTATTGGACATATCTATCTCGAGTCTTGACGAAATCTCGTATCCAATGATCTGTAGACATACAACAGAGGTACTTTAACAATTGGTTAAAGAGGTACTTGTTATAGTGAAGATACTTAAGAAGAGGTTCAAGGTATTTCTTGATTCTTGTATTCACTCCAATAGTGTAACATTTTAACAAAAGCCCACGCCATCAAATGCATTTGAGAAATGGAAATACTTAGATGTCTTAGCCCCTTTTCCTGAATCTCGTTGAAGGGGAGCCTGAAGCTTAACCTGGAGAAAATGTATTCATAAAAGGGGATGAAACATCCATTGAAATTATTGCAAATCCTCCTATCGTAGTCAAAATGGGAGACCAATCTGTCAGAGGACAAACCCACATCTATGTTAGCATTATCCACACTATTTGTGCTACCAAAGAATGAGACTTCCCTAATAATTTAAAATCCACCCAATATTAGTGATTCTCATCAATATGGTCTACAAGACCTCCAGGCTGCTACCGAACCATATCCTACCAACTTTCATGAAAAAAATAATGTTGTACACGTACTCGATAATGGATTAAAAATGTTTGTAATAACGTATATATCAGTAGGGTCTCCTCCATTCATCATGGGAAACTTCAGTAGATTCCCAACTGCAATAGGCCGGATGTAAGAAGAAATGCCACGATTTATAGCCCTCATAATTGGACTATTGTAATCCATCCACTTGTCTTATGAAAAAGGCTCATCATTGTTTTAATTAGAATAGGAATTATAATTTTCATCATCGTCTAGTACAAAATTTATCAATGGAAGATAACTATTTCATGTATCCCCTTGTTTAAGATCGCAGATCCTCAATAAATTTTTCAAGGATTGAATAGTTCTCTCCGTCTGTCCATTTGTCCGTGGGTGGTACGCCGAGCTCAATCTCAGCTTAAAACCTAATGGATTTTCTAAACTCTCCCAAAATCAAGAAGTGAACCTTGGATATCTGTCAAACATAATGCTAGAAGGAACACCATGACGTTTCACAATCACACGAATATAAACCTCTGCCAATTGTGGATTGGAGAACTGATATTGATCAGAATAAAATGAGCCAATTTCGCCAGTCTATCAACTATCACCCATATCGTATCATGCCCTCTCGAGGTATTTGGTAATCCTCTTAAAAAGTCCATTGATATGTCATCACACTTCCACTCCTGAATGTTTAATGGTTCCAATAATTGTAACGCACTGTTTTAATTAATATTATATTATATCAATGTTTTCGAATTACCAATCGATAATTATTTTGCGATGAGAATATTTATATTAATTAATATATCTATTAATTTATCTAGAGACGTTCCGTTCGGTCCGGTAAAAATATTATTCGGATCCGATATTTTAATTTCCCGGAATTATTTTAATTGATTGAATTAATTATATTAATGATATAATTAGAAAGGGGTGTGGGAAGCATTTTGTTATAATTGGGTTTTTCACCCTTGGTTTACTAGTAAGGAAAATACCATTATAAAACCTTTCTCCTCATTTTCCTTTCATTCTTGCATATCAAAACCAAACATAGAAATTGTGATGGCTAGTAAGAAAACAACTTTATAAAACCCTTTTTCCTTTGTTTTCTTCCCATTTTTCCTACACTACCAAAAATAGAAACATAGAGGAAAGAAGAGGGTTTTGGCATGAGAAGAACAAGAGGAGAAGATGAGGATGATCATGAGCAAAAGCTTGAAGTTGAGTTGTAAGAATCATCTTGGATCATCCAATAACTAGAGGTAAGGGGTTTGATTCTCCATCTCATCTTGTTAGGTCTTGATAGGAATAGTTTGGATTTGGGGGTAAACTTGATAGTTGATTTTATAAGAGTTTGTCGATTGATTGTTAGAGTGGTTTAGAAATGTTGGATTTAGAGTATGGTTTGTGAGTATATTAGGTGCTAACTTGAAGAAATTAGAGTATTGAAATGGGAAGGAAAACCATTGTAGAAGAATGAGAAAAACCCAAAAAGATGGAGTTTTCACACAGGCAAATCAACACGGGCCGTGTTGATTTAACACGGCCGTGTTTCCCTCTAGAATAGAAAATTTAGTTAGTGCAGAGCAATCAACACGGGCAGTGTTGATCCACACGGGTGCCCGTGTTGATGCACTATCTTGGGCAATTTTGCGTGTTCTGGAAGCTTTTCAACACGGGCAGTGTTGATCCACACGGGTGCCCGTGTTGATGTGTCTGTAGCCTTAAAATTTTTGATTTTTCGCACTTCCTTTCGAACCCGATGGTGTTCTGATTATCCGATTTCGATGTTGATGTTTATAACTTATACCGGTAATTAAGAATGGCTTTCGAGATGATTATTTATGTTTTTACTATCTTTCCGTTTTTGGAAATTGAAGGATTAATTGATAATGATATTTGCGATGGTGTATATAATTATGAATATTTGTTGTTTATGCGATGCGATGACATGTTTATGTGATGTGAATAAATATGGCGAAGTAGACTTTATGTCAATTGTGATGAGCGATGCGATGACATGTTTATGTGATGTGAATAAATATGGCGAAGTAGACTTTATGTCAATTGTGATGAGCGATGATGATATATTGTTGTGTGGTCTTTATTTATTGAGTCACATACATTTCATAAGCGAAGAGGGCTTTTATGCCAAGCGATGATGGCTTTTATGCCGAGCGAAGTTGGGCTTTATGCCAAGTGTCCCTAATTACGGACAAAACGATGGGTACCACATGCATAACATGGTCGTGTCTCATGGAGTCGGTTATGTTTATGTTTAAGTTGTTTGGCGTTGAGTTTTAATTGATTGACGATGTTAAATTGCGATGATATATGATGTTTTGTTTGGCGAGGATCTTTATGATAAACATGAAATGAATATAACTTAGTAATTTCATGATAACTAAGCGATGAATATAAGTGATGAACTTTGTGATGATGGGCTTTTATGCCAAAAGTGTCGTGTCTCAAGGAGTCCATTATGTTTATTTGGAGTCGGTTATGTTTATGTTCGAGTTGTTTATCATTGAGTCCTTATTTGACGAATGACAATTGAATTGCGACGGTAAATGATGTTTGGTGTTGATGCGAGTACAATGATTATGTGATGGAGTTAAGTGTTGATTTACACACTAAATGCTAATTTAAAGTATGTAAGTTTAAATACATGTTGACATACTTTATTTAACTTATATCATTTATAATTCCAACTATCTATATATTCCATCATTGCTTGAATTATATGTTTTGGAATTATCTCACCCCTTTACTTGTTTCGCCGTTACCTATATATTGGTAACGTGCAGGTGATCCCCGAGGATGAGGAGGATTAGCTCGAGTCACTTTATTTTGTGTCGTTCTGCTCTGGTCGTAGTAACACTCGGGATTTGGGCGACGTCTTTATTTTGATAGGATAGTTTGTATATACTATCTTATTTTGTTATAACCTTATGTATTATTGACAACATGATGATATGTATATTTTGTAAACATATCCGTTGTGCTGTGAATATTCATATGCGCGTATGATGAATTATGTATGATTCGGTATATCCGATTTTTGATGTGCATTATAATGCTAATTGTTGAAAATGCGAAGATGTGATGCCTCAATTTTATTTAACGGAATTTTGAAACTCTGATTTTATATTATAATTATGCGGGGTAGAATTGGGGTGTTACAATAATCCTGCAGGTTTCTGGTGTTCGATTTTCGACTTCTGGCAAGTCAAACATGCATACACAAACTATGTCACATCTTGCTTCAAACTGGTCCACCAAAATAACTTCTTCAAGTCTTTGTACATCTTGTTTTCACCTCGATGGATGCTCAAATTACTTTAATGGATTTTTTTCCAGAATCATTCTCTTCATTTCGGTGTCATCATGAATCCAAATTCTATCTCGGAATCTGAACACACCATGCACGTCCACTTTGAAATCACCATTTTCAGACTGACTGCCTCCAACTATCAAATCTGCCAGTTTGACATCCAAATTATGTGCCCCTATAATACTATTCAAGAAGTCATTGTTAATCTTCAACATGCCCAATATCATGCTCTGCAGCGTCATTTCACAAACTAAACTCGTGTATTTGAATTGATGAATCAATTATAACTCTCTAACCATCACGACTGACATATGTAATAATTTTCGACTTAACGCATCTGCTACGATATTAGCTTTTCTAGGGTGGTTATTCAAGTCAAAATCGTAGTCCTTCAACAGTTCTAGCCATATTTGCTGCCTCGTATTCAGATCCTTCTGGTCAAATAGATTTTTCAAGCTCTTATGATCACTAAATACTTCAAATTTGGAGTCGTAGAGATAATTCCTCCAAATCTTTAGTACAAACACCACTGCAACTAATTGTAGATCATGGGTGGGGTAATTACTTTCATGAACCTAAATTGCCTCGACGCATACGCTACCACTTTATCATTTTGCATAAGCACACCACCTAAACCCAATTTGGAAGCATCACAATATACTACAAACGATTCTTCAAGATTAGGTAATATCAAAATCAGAGCCATCGTCAATCTCTTTTTTAGCTTGGTAAAACTTTCTTCACACTGGATATTCCATACAAATGCTTTACCTTTACAAGTCAGTTGAGTCAATGGAAGTGCCAACTTAGAAAAACCTTCAATGAATCTTCTATAATAACCAGCCAAGCCCACAAAGCTTATAATATCGGTAACTAACTTTGGAGTTTCCCACTGCAATAATACATCTACCTTGGATGGATCTACAGAAATCCCATCGCCTGAAATAACATGATCAAGAAAACTAACTTTCTCTGACAAAAATTCTCACTTTGAAAACTTTGCATATAACTTCTTCTCTTTGAACACTTGCAATAAAATACAAAGATGTTCAATATGCTCTTCTTCTGATTTGGAAAATATTAAGATATCATCAATGAATACGACTATGAACTAATCAAAGTAAGTGTGAAATGTATCATTCATATACTCCATAAACACCCCCCTGGCGCATTGGTAACACTGAATGACATCACCAAATACTCATAATGTCCATATCGAGTTCTGAATGATGTCTTCTGAATATCATCGTCTTTGACTTGAATTTGCTGATAAATTGATCTCAAGTCAATCTTACTGAATACCCATGCACCCATCAACTGATCCATCAAATCATCTATCCTCGGAACTGGATACTTGTTTTTTATAGTTACTTTATTTAACTGTCGGTAATCAACACACAGTCTCATACTACCATCTTTATTTTTCACAAGCAACATCGGGGCTTCCCAAGGAGATACATTTGGTCTAACAATTTTTTTCTCAACTAAGTCTTCTAGTTGTTTCTTCAATTCTGCTAGTTCAAGGCTGACATTCAATAGGGTACCATAGAAACTATTTTGGTACCCATAACAAGATCAATAGAAAACTCTACTTCTCTCTCAGGTGGCACATGTGTAATATTATCTGGGAAAACTTCAGGAAATTCACGCACCACCTACAACTCACCAATAGCAGCCTGATTCTCAATGGAAAACGACGCCATTAACAAAAACACATGAGCTTCATCTTACATCAATTCATTCAATGGTCTAATAGATAAGGATTTAGCTTCCCCTTCCTCATTAGGAGTGGAAAACTGCACCTACTTGTTGTAACATTTTATATGAACGTATTTATATTCCAACCAATTCATGCCTAGAATCACGTCCAAACGGTAAATGATAAACAAATTAAATCCACAGCAAAGTCTCTGTCGAAGATCGACAAAGGACAATTTGAACATACAAGAGAAGTAGTCACCGACCCCTTAGTTGGAGTATCAATAACCATCTCTCTATTCATAGAGGATAACACAAGACCCAAATTTCTCACACAATCTTCAGCAATGAAATAATGAGTAACACCAATATCAATAAAAGCAATTAAAGAAGTACTATTAATGAAGAAAATACCTCTGATGAAATTGTCTCCACTAGATGTCTGAGTTCCGGCTAGAGCAAAAATTTCCCAACAACTTGAGCTTTCTTGGGTTTCTGGAACTGAGTACTAATGTGCCCTTCCTCATCACAGTTGAAACATATCACTGCCTTACGTCTGTAATCAGCTACCTGATGCACAACCTTTCCAAATCGAAAACACCTCTTCACTTCCCTAGTACATGCATTATTTTGATGACATAGCTTCCCATATCTATAACACACGACGTTAGTAGGATTATAAGGCTACCATTAGCAACCATTTGTTGGCCTTTTTCATTTGAAGCATTATAAGGCTTCCCACGATTATGTTGTTGTTTGCCTCTTCTTTCAGTTATGGTTTTGTAGTTAGCCTTACAATCTTCTTCATAAGTTCTACAGCTATTCACCAAATTCGAAAATTTACGGATCCGATGATACCCTAGCCTTCTTGATTTCTGAGCGTAACCCATTTTCAAACTTGATGCACTTCAAAAATTTAGCACTCGCCTCGCTACAATGAGGATAAAAGTTTTCCAAATCCATGAGCTTGGCAGCATATTCAATTACTGACAATTTCCCCTGCTTCAATTCAAGAAATTCAATTTCTTTCTTCCCGCGGACATGTTATGAATAATACTTCATCAAAAAATCACTTCAAAATACATCACAAGTAATAGCCTCATCTACATCATCCAGTCTCTGATGAGTGGAAACCCACTAGTCATCAGCTCACCTTCCAGCATATGTGTACCAAAACTCACTTTCTGAGCCTCCGAGCAATCCATAACCCGAAAAATCCTTTCAATTTCTTTGAGCCACTCTTGCGCTCCTTCAAGATCTTTCTTCCCTTTGAACCTAGGTGGATGATTCATCTAGAATGTCTCCAAAACACGAGATCCATCGGCCCCGCCAACAATAGGTTGATGTTGCACAGCTTTAGCCAAAGCCTGCAATGCATCAAAAATTGCAACATCATTTCTTTAGGCCATTACTCTGTTTCATATCCTAACATCAAACAAGGATTAGAAAGACACACATCGAGACTATTCAACTATCATACTATACTACTGACTCAACAATCTGGTCAGACAGACCAACCTGCTCTGATACCAATTGTAACACACTAATTTACCATACTAATAATTATAGAATAATATACCTAATACATATCATATTACACAATTATGATGTCACATACTTCAAAATTCATAAATTTTAAAGTCACTTTACTATTTCTTTTATTCATAACAATCAACTAAGCAGCAGAATAATCAAATTAGTTCATTTCCATGGCATTACAGCCTCAACAATAAATAAAAATCCTACAACATGTGATCCATCATAAGTATAAGAGTAATATATGTAACAAATAAACCAGTGCAAAAACCTAACAAATTCCCAAAGTCACGTGTTACGTATCAGAGCGACTCCTAAGACTCGATGGGTAACAATCACTCCAATCACTACTCAGGTACCTGATTATTTGTACTCCCATAGGATCACAGACAAAACAACACAAAAGGGGGTGAGAATTATATTTAATAAATACATTGTGAATACCATATGGTAAGACACAATTCATACATCACGCACTACTTCACAACACAATCCATCATTCATACAATATGACATCAACTCAATAATAATGTGATGCAATGAGACCGTTTTGTTCCCAAAATTCACCCTCTTCATTTCAATCTTATTTGGCTTATAGTTTCACCATCATGATCATGCATGCATCTCATTGGTTTCGTAGTTATGAGATCAAGGTATCTATTCTCAGCCTTATCAAGTTTCAAAAGATGGTTATCTCATCGATGGATGCGCTCAAAGCATTCTCCAGGATTTTTCAGTGGATTGTCCAATTATTTGTGCCCCAAACGTGTATATGTTCCACGGTATCTGAAGTTACAGAAGAAACTGGGTGTTTCAGCCAATTCAGATTATTTTGAACTAGAAATCGATATTTCGCGGTTTTGGTGTGTAATTCATAACTTTTGGTCCGAAGGTTATCTTGGGTTGGTTCTTCAAGAATTAGTACCATTCCAGTATCTTTTTCATTTCGTGTGTTCAGACCGAAAGGCAATTCATCAAGGAGGAGCTATGAGTAATTCATTTTCCCTGAAGCGGAGTTTAGTTTTATATGCTTTCCAAATGCTCGGAAATTCATAACTCACATCTCGTTGGGTATTTCTGGCTAATTTTGGACTGGCGAGTCCATCTCGATATTATCTCCGACTTTCATTCTTGGGTCAAAGGCTATATGTGTGAAGAAGGTCACTGGAAAAATTGATCTTTCAAGAGCAATAAAATGATTTTTCTGGCTGACCGTGTTTACGGAGACATTAAAAAATTCATACCTTTTGATCGGAACATCAGAATTTAGTGGCCCTGGCGCCCAAAATTCTATCTTGACATCTTCTTCGATTTTCGTTCTCCGGTCGAGAGCTAATTCCGTACGGATAAAGTCCAGAATTTTAATCTTCACAAGGGTATTTAAGCTGAACCGAACGCCAGTTTCTCTAACGTGCAATATTCAAATATCATATATCTCTCGATTTTTATCCGATCGCGATGGGACTAGTGCCAAAAGTGCACAAATTTCGTTGGCTTCAATTTTTGTTCATGTCCTGAGTTCAGATTTCGATCAGAAGACTTTTGTTCGGGGCATTCTTTCAGAGTTAGTGAAAATTTTGCACGTGCCAAATGTTCTCAACGTCAGTGCAATATTCAAAAATTCATATCTCCTTCACCGTTCATCCGATTAAATTGAAATTTTTTCAACGCGACATGAACTTTTTTTCCAGACATTTTTTGTGTCAAGCCGAAATCCGAATTTCGCACAGTTATCAATGACCTTGTGTTTTGGATGAATTTTATTTAGATAAAGCTAATCTGGGCCCAATTTGAGTCCAATTTACCTTTGTCCAATTTCAAGAGCTTGATCAACAATTGGAAGAAAAAGAAGAAGATTCTTCCTTTTATCCCTCTTGCGTGCACCTCTTTCTCTCTCCCTCTTCTCTTCTCCGATCTTCGATTCGACATCGGCGATATCCTTTTCACAAACTCCTCTTCGATCTTACGCTAAGATTTCGTGAATTAAGCACTTTTTATCTTCTTGAATAATCACTTTTTGAGATAATTTATTATCAAATTGAAGCTTAATTGAGAAATCAAATTGAAATTCAATTGTGGAGTAAAATTGTGAATTGAATCATGTCATTGAAATCCAGAATCGGATAGTTGAAATAATCACTTTTTCAATTAAGCAATTCTCAAGAAAGTTATTATTCAAGATTAATGTGTCGATGATTATCAGTTTTTTATTGTAAATCTTAATTTTCATGTGAATAGACTTAGAATTGAACCTTGAATCAAGTACAAAATCATGTGTTAATAGGTGTAGTTTAGGTGTTTGTTAAAATACTTGAAATATGGTGCTAGGTTGAAAATTATGAAGAAAAAGCTTATGTTTTAGTGGTAATCGGTTACCACTAGAACGATATCTGGTTACCACGTTCATTTTCAAGGAAATTTTTCAAACATTCAATGAAGTAACTTGTTACCTCATAGCCGTAACCAGTTACCTCAACAAGTCAGTAGCTAAACTTTTAAATTTTCGTCAGCGTAACCTGTTACCTCATCGCGATAATCGATTACCTCAGCATGTAGAAAGCTAAATTTTGCAGTTTTGGTCAATGTAACCTGGTACCTCATAACTGTAACCTGTTACCTCAGCAATTCAGTACCTAAACTTTACAATTTTGGTCAGCGTAACCTGTTACCTCATAGGCGTAACCGATTACCTTAAAAAGTCAGTAGCTAAACTTTGTAATTTTGGTCAGCGTAACCTATTAACTCATAGCCATAACCGGTTACCTCAACAAGTCAGTAGCTAAACTTTACAATTTTGGTCAGCATAACATGTTGCCTCAAAGTCGTAACTGTTGCACCCCAAAAATTGCCCTCCTATCTCGATTTTATCTGGCTTAGGCTTCACATTCATCTGCATACGCTTCCATTAGGTCATTGCATTAAACAGTCATTCATTCATGGCATATGCATCATTTCGTCGTATTTAAATTGACCAAAGTTAGTTTAAATCGACATTTGCATCGTTTTATAGTTATAAAATGCCCGATATTTCACTTCATTCATTTTTATCTCCTTACCTGTTTATTGTATCGTTTTAAGTAGATTATATGTCGATGATATCAATATTTCGATTTTACCAACAGACCAACCACTTCAATTCTCAACATTTCAGTTCAAACAGCCGGCACCGCATCTGCTTGTATTCGACCAAATCGGTAAATCACAAAATCACATTTTAAAAGCTGTTAAGTTGACTGCATCAGTATACTGCGTTTAACATGCTAATGTTGTGCTTGCATTAGTATTAATAGGAATAGTAGTGGTGTATTAAATGCATGTGATGTTATGTATGTGCACAAGTCATGATACATTGAGATGCCATACATTAGAATTGATTAAGTTTATTCTTTAAACACTAATGTGAATATGCTGGTTGTGTGTTTGAGAACTATGTTAAAATGAAATTGAAAATATATGAATTTTGTTTATTTAATTTGAGGCCACTTTTCTATATACACCTTCATATCCATGTTTATTTGGCTTACTCTTGGATTTATTTGTAAGGAGATTCATGTTTTTTTTAATCATTTATTTAGGAGTTTATTTGAGTTTTCACCATATGTTCGCAACATAAGTAAAGCTTTGGCACCATGACCCATGAATAATATATTTAAGATCTATGTCACTTAATCAATCTTGGTAGCTATTTTTTTTTTTAATTATTGAAACATTGATTTTGTTTGAATTTCATTTTGACCGATTCACTAACTTTTCAATTGAACATGTCTCATTATCTTTTTCTTACTTTTGTTTGATGTGTAAACATTTTTATCTATGTGCTCTTTCTACTTCATGCATGAATGAGGTAATATGGGTTAAAATGTTGGTGTTATCCTGAACCATTTTTTTTCTCGAAAGAGATTATATTGACATTTGCTCGGAATGAGGTAATGCATACACTCGCATTTTAGCAACTAAACGATAAATTATTATTTCTATTTAGTATTTAGTATTATTTAATAATGTATATTTATTGTTGTAAATATATATAGTATTTAGTATTTTTTTTTTTATTTCTTACATTTGATATTGTATATATAATTATACATAGTATTTTTATTTCATACTATATATTGTAAATATAATTATCTAATATTTCTATTTTATATTTAGTATTGTAAATACAATTACATAGTAATTCTATTTTATATTTAGTATTGTTAATATAATTATGTAGTATTTTTATTTCATATTTAGTATTGTAAATACAATTATACTATTTTCATTCATATACTTTATTCGGTTCAATTTGTAAATAAAATTATATTGTAATTATTATTCTTGGGTTACGATTTTGAATTTGGAATTTAATTCAACCTTCGAATAAATTTGAACGCAAATATATCTATTCTTCGTATAGTTTTTGTTTGTATCTTGAGGGATGTAGGAGCCTTCATTTGGTATCCATCCGATGCATCAAGCCTTATCCGATCTTGAAGACTACTTGGAGCTCAACTCTTGCACAACATAAAAGCTATTTATTTATTCAAATTAATTCGATTTGGTTGTAATAGCTTATGATTTATTTACTTGTGTGTTCTAATTACCGTTTAATTATGCGTTTACCATATTAGAACACATAGCCTCCTCTTGGGCTCCTCATCAAGAAGCAGGTAAACATACACAATGCACACCTGCACACATTCATAGTTTGGTCCTGGGCTTTTCTACAGCGACAACTATTCTATCGATTGTTCCAATCGGTCGTTTAGAATACTAGTGTCACGCTAGTCTCACTTTTAGGAGCATACATAAAGCCACCTTGTATGGGCTCGCTTGTTTTCCTAAAACACTTTCAAATTAAAACAATTAATTGAACTTGTTCTTTTGAAAATCAATTTTTTCTACCACAAAAAAAAAACATAGTGTTATGGTATTTAATTAAATTGTTAGAGGATAGCCCGACGATTTAATTAAAATGTAAAGTATTTGGGCCATTAGAGGGTAACCCAATGACTTAAATACTTTATTCCATACACTTAATAAAAGTGAACTTTGTTTCACCTCACTCTTTTCATAATAAAGATTTTGGATGAGAGATGATCGGTTGACCTCAATCACCAATCTCGAGTATTGAATCGTTAGAGGATAGCCCAACGTTTTGGTACTTGTCATCTACAATTAAAATCAATTCAACCCATTCAAATTCCTTTTCCGCTCATACGCGGTCATCAAAAACATTTTCTCCTAAAATCAACACAACCAATCCAAGACATTTTCAACAAGAACTACGGAGTTTTGACTTTCCCATTGCACGAGGGAATACGTAGGCACGCGGTTTCGAAACTGTGTCAAACTCAAAATAATAATAAACAAATCCCGTTTTCTTCTTTCTTATTTCTTGATTGTAATTTTGAAATTAGCGATTACACACACAAACACATTTAGAACTAAATGGGTCCCATCGAGTACGATGGACGTAAGGGGTGCTAATACCTTCCCCTTGTGTAACCGACTCCCAAATCCATCCTTTTTGGTCTTGTAGACCGCCTTATCCGATTTTTGTGGGTTTTATCTATATTTCCCTGTTCTTTTTAGAACAAATAAAATTAGGTGGCGATTTCATTATTTTGAAAATTCATTCAAATGATTTTTGAAAATCGAGTTGCTTCAGTTGGCGACTTCACTGGGGAATTTTTTTAAAAAAACTTTTTTTGACTAAGCGAGTCAACCCTAGTTTAGTTCTTCGCGTGTTTGTGTGTTTGTTTATCTTTTTTTTTCTTTATGCTTATCTATTGTTTATTTGCTTATTTTCCTCTATACTTTGTATATTATTTTGTTGATATATTATTGTGATGGGAATTCATGGGCATTGATACATAGATAAGCCCACTACCCAGGCTTCTAGGTCACCTTTTAGGAATAGAGGGGTTGCGTAGCCTAGGTCCACCTGACTCCATTGTCTTGTTGGCCCGATGCGAAGACTCCGGCTTAGAGTTGGTTGTTTTAAGGAGGTTGTTGGCCCGCGATAGCGCAGGACATCAATCTTTGGACAAATGACCTATAACTCTAAGTTTGTTCATGATTGTCCTAACCGAGACCAAACGCTCAAATTTTGGATTTCGAGCATCCCATTAAGAGCCGTTTCTTGGGGTATACTTTTACAAATACTATCGCCACGTAGGCCTCTCGCGCGATGATAGTGTTTGTAAAAGGGGATCTGAGACCCCAAGAAACATTTAGCAAAAAAAAAACATAAGATTAGCCTTATCCGGGGAATTGTTGGGTAGACGTCGAAACCATGACCGGCCGATCCTATGAACCAGCTTTATTTAATTTGCAACATGCATTGCATTCCATTTGCATCAATCATCTCAAAAAGAGTTTATTTCTCTTATCATCCATGCATCATCATGCATTTCAATCAAAGGACTCATTTCAACTTGGCTTCTTATTCAGAATCAAAAGACTGCAAGACTGATTTCCTGACATCGTCATCATCATGGATCAACTTTAAGCAAGTGTGGCTGCGATGAATACTCATACGGATACCCAGATGGATCAATTCATGGAGGTTATCCAGAACATCGCCATTGGACAAGAAGAGCTAAAGCAAGTTGTTACTACTGATCATGTTAATCCACCAGGTGTTAATCTTAAGCACATGGAGGTCCTTTCAGATCAAAATGTCAAAAACACCGTTCAGATGCATGTCAATGGAACTCCTCACTATGAGGATATCTTCGAGTCTTCGTTTGACACATTCAGGTTTGCGATTGAAGAGACTAAGTCTGAGAAAAAGCTTCACCTCCTTGAGAAAAGGATGAAAGCTATTAAGGGTCGTGATTCCCTTGGTTTAGACGCTCCTAGTTTGTGCTTGGTGCCTGATATCAAAATTCCTACAAAGTTCAAAGTTCCCACTTTCGAGAAGTATAAGGGTATCTCTTATCCGATTACTCACATCAAATCCTATTGCAATAAGATGGCTCCCTATGCGGAAAATGATAAGCTCCTCATGCACGTTTTTCAAGATAGCCTCAGTGGAGCATCTCTCGAGTGGTACACTCAACTTGAACGAACTCACATCTAAAGTTGGAGGGAATTAGCTGAAGCTTTTGTCAATCAGTACGACTATAATAGGGATATGGCTCCCACCAGAATTCAACTCCAAGGTTTAAACTCAAAAGACCGAAGAATCTTTTAAAGAGTATGTGCAGAGATGGAGAGAATTAGCTGCTAGAGTTCAACCTCCTCTTTTGGAACGAGAACTCGTTGAGATGTTCTCCAATACCTTACAGGGTCCTTATCTGATTGCTGGATGTACTTCTACATTTTCACACCTAGTGGTTGTAGGGGAACGAATTGAGCGTGGTCTCAAGATGGGAAACATTCAGGATGTTAATATTACTTCTGAATTTTCAGAGCAAATTGATGAAGAGGCAAGTACAATTTTTGAGGAAGAGGAAGAAGCTCCTATTTACCCTCCATTTCATATTCCTAATCAAGTGACAAAAGATATTTCTAATCAGTGTGCTCCACAAATCTGTGCTGCAACTATTTGTCGACCACCACGTCAGTATGCTCCCCAGCAGCAGAATGCTCCTCGACAACAAACTTATCGACAAAATCGTCAACAGCGAGGTGGGAAGAATCTGATAAGGCCAAGAAAAGTGCATGATCCAATCCCTATGCCTCATAGTTAGTTGCTAACTCACCTACTCCAACATTCTTTGGTGGAGTTAAAAGAGCTCGGGACACCTCCTTTTCCATATCCTTTGGGATATGATCCTGATGCCCACTGTGAGTTCCATTCTGGGGCACCTGGCCATACAATTGAAGGATGTAATATTTTCAAAGGCACAATTTAGAAGCTTATTGATTCCAAAGCCATCACATTCATTCCAGAGGGCCTATGCATTAATTGAACTCTCTTTTGACTTAGTAAACGCCAGGACTACGAAGTGCATCTTCTGAAGCAAGAAATCCATACGGAGACTACTCTCCTCAACATGGAGACTTCTAGTTTTATCTTGCATGCTCTTTTGTAATTTTTCTTGTTTTGTTCAGTACTTTCTTATATGCAAAACTTGCTCATTTCTGAATACTAATCATAATGCATTGGATATGTTTGTCTTGAATTGATCCATTCGTTTTCACTCTTAAATGTTTTTTCTTTTTCTATGCTTTTGATATTTAACTCTTGTTAATTAAGCAACACCTCTGTAGGGAGGATGACGAATAATTTACTAAGAATCTAAAACTTTATTGCTTTCGAGTAAAAACCCTGCTAACGATGTACAGGCCTTGTTTCAAATTCCTAAACACCGAAGATATAAGGGAGTGAAACCCTCGTTAACCCCTTTTGAGCCTCGAAGTTGGAGTTTCTTTTCTATTCATAAAAAAAACCTTTTTTAACCTGGGGCAGGGTATTGCTCAGTTAACCCGATCGAGCGTTCAAAACTCATCAAGAGTGCGCATCCAAGGATACAACAATGGTTATCTTTCAAAAGGTTGAGGAAGATCAAAGCCGCAATGGTCAATCTTCGCCAATCAACAATGTGCATGAAAAAGGGATGATACCATAATGGTTAATTCTCGCACATCAGGAAATCAACAGATGACGATACCACAATTGATATCTCTCATCCACTAAGGATTCAAGCAGTCACAATCACCTCCACTCAAACAAAGATGGAAGATCACACAACTTGTTCAAAAGAAAAGTGATATAAAAAGTGACAAAAAGCCCGCTAAGTCGAAACTTCGTAATAAGTCGCTTAGGCAAAAATGGCAAAAAAAAAAAAAGAAAATGAAAAGAAAAAGTTCAACAAAAATCCTCCTTACAAGAACAAGGTCGTGTGGTCAGACACCAAAAGCAAAAGGTGAGTGACTGTCGTGTCCAAGAAACCTCAGTGGTTCCTCAACCGTATCGTAAACTTCTCTCAAGAGATGAATGCTCGCATCAAGTTATCTGAACCTAGGATTGGAGAACATCACGGAGAATGGGAGGGCACCAAATATTTTGAGCCTAAAAAATCTTTTTTTCTAAAAACCCGTGAACCAGACCACGTTACAACCCTTAAAAGTCCTAATTGAAGCATGGGTTAATTCGAGAGCAAAACTGTTACAAGAATACGGTAACCTGACTCCTAGGAGGCTTGCTAAACATTTGAGTTGGTATCACTCAATCTTTTACAAAAATTCAATGTTTCGATATCTTTTCAATAAAAGTTTCTATAACTTCAAGACAAACATGAACTTTGCATTAGAATTATCATTCGTAAAATAAAACATTCTTTGCATATAGATAAGTGCTTAAACATCAAGTGAGCTTGCATAATAAGCATCAGATGGATAATTTGATTGTCCTGAAGGACATATCGCTTCAAGTATTTGATTTAGCACAAAGTAGCTCGAGTTGAGGAGTAAGGTTGTGAAGTAGCCTTTTTCCAGATGTAAGTTAATCACCCTGAGTAGGTGATATCTTCAAAGTTCAATCAATTTGGGGCATTTATGTTGAGATTCAAAGAATCTCTCAAAGAGCTGAGTAATCAGGGACATTCACCTGAGCATGGTTGAAACCTTCTTCACCTTTGGTTGGCCAAGGGCGGTGTTTCCATGTTTATAATATTGGGGCAGATCATCTTGATGATACAGATCTCAGGAAGCCTTCTCGAGGCTATTTTTTTTCAAAGTCCCTACAGATTGGGGCAAAGCATTATGCAGGGGCATTCCTCCACCTCATAATTAATCAGTTCGAGTCCAGGCGCAAGCTAAACAACCGTTGATTTTGAACGGTATGTCAAGAAGTCAGGATCATCATCCTTAGCTCATCAGAGATATAAGTTTGTGTTAGATTTTCTCCATCAGAAATTAAGGATCATATCTCCAACTCAAGTCAGGATTATCATCCTCGTTAGAGATCAGGGTTTAATTCCTGGTTATGGGTTTCCTTCAACCGAAGTTAGAAGACAGGATTCTCTCCATTGAGTTCCAACAGTTGTCTTTGCTTCGACACATTACATATAGTAATCATCATTGCATTGCATCCTCAAAAGCGCGTAGCATTTCCATGGATATGGAGCATTACGCTAAAAAATAATAAATTCAAACATGCATCTAAGCATAAGCCAGATTAAAGTGTTTCTCGAGTACCTTTTGCGTCTCCGAAGAGAAGTCTATTAAAAAAAATCCCAAGTGGTATTCCCTGTCAAGTTTCCTCAAGACATATCTTCTTGTTGTTGTTATCTGCATTTTTTAACCCTGTGTCAATCTCTTACATCATTCAAGTCAATTCATTTACCAAGCGTCTTGCGTTTTTCAAATTCTTATTTTGGTATTCTTACCCGTGTTTGCCTCTATCGTTAGAGTGCGAGTAAGAGTCGGTGTCTAACCTTTATTGCTTCTCAATTATTTGAGTATCCATACTTGGTGTGTGGTAATTCATATAATTGCCTCTCTTGAAGAAATACACCCCGCCTTTGGCCTGAGGGATATTGTATTTCTTGCATATTCGCAAACTTTTGAAGTCCAACGTAGCCTGGCAAGCCTCGCTAGAGTCTCTTTTGGTTGGCCTTTTCCCCGTGAATTCGTCTTCGATCGACGATTTTACCATTCCATATATTTTCTCCCCAGTGAGTCTGCTCCAGTCGGTCTCCTTCTTGTGTGTGTCTAATATCTTTACCTGACATATACTCCTATTTGTTGTCATGTTGATCTGCGAAGCAACTTATTTAAGTATGCTCGTTCCAAAGATCTATGAGTTCTTACCTTTCTGATCTGCGAAGCAACTTATTCAAGTATGCTCGTTCCAAAGGTCTGTCTGGTTTCATTTCTGATCTGCGAAGCAACTTATTTAAGTATGCTCGTTCCAAAGATCTGTCTGTTCTCATTTTTGATCTGCGAAGCAACTTATTTAAGTATGCTCGTTCCAAAGATCTATGAGTTCTTACCTTTCTGATCTGCGAAGCAACTTATTTAAGTATGCTCGTTCCAAAGGTCTGTCTGGTTTCATTTCTGATCTGCGAAGCAACTTATTTAAGTATGCTCGTTCCAAAGATCTGTCTGTTCTCATTTTGATATACGAAGCCGCTTATTCAAGTGTATTCGTGCTAAAGGTCTATGTTTGGAGTTCTTCGTTTCTCCTTTCTTCTAAGTCCAATTTGACTAAAACTTTTCTCCCCGGTAACCTTACCGATGCCAGTAACCTTACTGTATGTCTCAGTTCCCCGATCACCTGATCGATGTCTTCTGGTAACCTTACCGTTGTAGCAACTTTGCTAATTTTGTTTCCCCGATCACCTGATCGATGTCTCCCGGTAACCTTATCGTTGTAGCAACTTTGCTAATTATGTTTCCCTGATCACCTAATCGATGTCTTCCGGTGACCTTACCGTTGTAGCAACTTTGCTAATTTTCTTTTCCAATCACCTGATTGTGATCCCCCGGTAACCTTACCGATGTAACAACTTTGTTAATTTTGTTTCCCCGATCACCTGATCGATGTCTCCCGGTAACCTTACTGACGTTATGGATCTTACTACTTCTTTGGTTTCCCGGTGACCTCACCGACGATAATGACCTCACTATGGCTTTCTATTCCAATCACCTGATTGTGATACCCCGGTAACCTTACCAATGTCAGCCACTTTGATATCATTTCAACCGAAAGTCGGTAATTTTACCATAATTTCTTTCCAAATACTTGTTTCCTGGTGACCCCACCGACGATAATGACTTCACTATGGCTTTCTTTTCCAATCACCTGATTGTGTTCACCCGGTAACCTTACCGACGTCGGCCATTTTGATATCATTTTCATTCTAATCACCTGATTGACTCGTAAACCAGTAACCATACTGAAGTCGAGCCTTTTTACCAGCATTATTTTTCAAAAAAACTTGGTCGCCACCCAGTAACCTTGCTGTCGAGTCGCCCAGTTGTAAATATTCATCGTTTCTTTCCCCTTCGAGGAAATCTTTTGGGAATATCTTACCATTATCCGCCAAAACTCGTTAGTGAAGGCTTCCAAAAAACAGAAAAAACCATAAATATTCTACTTGTTCTTCGGAGCGCAAATTTTAGGATTCTTTTAATATTTAATCTTCTTCTACCTTGAAAGTTCAAAAGGCTATCGCCAATTTCACTTTCAGGTCTAAGACGATTAAATAGGGGCAACTGTTGCACCCCAAAATTTGCCCTCCTATCTCGATTTTATCTGGCTTAGGCTTCACATTCATCTGCATACGCTTCCATTAGGTCATTGCATTAAACAGTCATTCATTCATGGCATATGCATCATTTCGTCGTATTTAAATTGACCAACGTTAGTTTAAATCGACATTTGCATCGTTTTATAGTTATAAAATGCCCGATATTTCACTTCATTCATTTTTATCTCCTTACCTGTTTATTGTATCGTTTTAAGTTGATTATATGTCGATGATATCAATATTTCGATTTTACCAACAGACCAACCATTTCAATTCTCAACATTTCAGTTCAAACAGCCGGCACCGCATCTGCTTGTATTCGACCAAATCGGTAAATCACAAAATCACATTTTAAAAGCTGTTAAGTTGACTGCATCAGTATACTGCGTTTAACATGCTAATGTTGTGCTTGCATTAGTATTAATAGGAATAGTGGTGGTGTATTAAATGCATGTGATGTTATGTATGTGCACAAGTCATGATACATTGAGATGCCATACATTAGAATTGATTAAGTTTATTCTTTAAACACTAATGTGAATATGCTGGTTGTGTGTTTGAGAACTATGTTAAAATGAAATTGAAAATATATGAATTTTGTTTATTTAATTTGAGGCCACTTTTCTATATACACCTTCATATCCATGTTTATTTGGCTTACTCTTGGATTTATTTGTAAGGAGATTCATGTTTTTTTTAATCATTTATTTAGGAGTTTATTTGAGTTTTCACCATATGTTCGCAACATAAGTAAAGCTTTGGCACCATGACCCATGAATAATATATTTAAGATCTATGTCACTTAATCAATCTTGGTAGCTATTTTTTTTTTAATTATTGAAACATTGATTTTGTTTGAATTTCATTTTGACCGATTCACTAACTTTTCAATTGAACATGTCTCATTATCTTTTTCTTACTTTTGTTTGATGTGTAAACATCTTTATCTATGTGCTCTTTCTACTTCATGCATGAATGAGGTAATATGGGTTAAAATGTTGGTGTTATCCTGAACCATCTTTTTCTTGAAAGAGATTATATTGACATTTGCTCGGAATGAGGTAATGCATACACTCACATTTTAGCAACTAAACGATAAATTATTATTTCTATTTAGTATTTAGTATTATTTAATAATGTATATTTATTGTTGTAAATATATATAGTATTTAGTATTATTTTTTTTTATTTCTTACATTTGATATTGTATATATAATTATACATAGTATTTTTATTTCATACTATATATTGTAAATATAATTATCTAATATTTCTATTTTATATTTAGTATTGTAAATACAATTACATAGTAATTCTATTTTATATTTAGTATTGTTAATATAATTATGTAGTATTTTTATTTCATATTTAGTATTGTAAATACAATTATACTACTTTCATTCATATACTTTATTCGGTTCAATTTGTAAATAAAATTATATTGTAATTATTATTCTTGGGTTACGATTTTGAATTTGGAATTTAATTCAACCTTCGAATGAATTTGAACGCAAATATATCTATTCTTCGTATAGTTTTTGTTTGTATCTTGAGGGATGTAGGAGCCTTCATTTGGTATCCATCCGATGCATCAAGCCTTATCCGATCTTGAAGACTACTTGGAGCTCAACTCTTGCACAATATAAAAGCTATTTATTTAATCAAATTAATTCGATTTGGTTGTAATAGCTTATGATTTATTTACTTGTGTGTTCTAATTACCGTTTAATTATGCGTTTACCATATTAGAACACATAGCCTCCTCTTGGGCTCCTCATCAAGAAGCAGGTAAACATACACAATGCACACCTGCACACATTCATAGTTTGGTCATGGGCTTTTCTACAGCGACAACTATTCTATCGATTGTTCCAATCGGTCGTTTAGAATACTAGTGTCACGCTAGTCTCACTTTTAGGAGCATACATAAAGCCACCTTGTATGGGCTCGCTTGTTTTCCTAAAACACTTTCAAATCAAAACAATTAATTGAACTTGTTCTTTTGAAAATCAATTTTTTCTACCACAAAAAAAAACATAGTGTTATGGTATTTAATTAAATTGTTAGAGGATAGCCCGACGATTTAATTAAAATGTAAAGTATTTGGGCCATTAGAGGGTAACCCAATGACTTAAATACTTTATTCCATACACTTAATAAAAGTGAACTTTGTTTCACCTCACTCTTTTCATAATAAAGATTTTGGATGAGAGATGATCGGTTGACCTCAATCACCAATCTCGAGTATTGAATCCTTAGAGGATAGCCCAACGTTTTGGTACTTGTCAACTACAATTAAAATCAATTCAACCCATTCAAATTCCTTTTCCGCTCATACGCGGTCATCAAAAACATTTTCTCCTAAAATCAACACAACCAATCCAAGACATTTTCAACAAGAACTACGGAGTTTTGACTTTCCCATTGCACGAGGGAATACGTAGGCACGCGGTTTCGATACTGTGTCAAACTCAAAATAATAATAAACAAATCCCGTTTTCTTCTTTCTTATTTCTTGATTGTAATTTTGAAATTAGAGATTAAACACACAAACACATTTAGAACTAAATGGGTCCCATCGAGTACGATGGACGTAAGTGGTGCTAATATCTTCCCCTTGTGTAACCGACTCCCGAATCCATCCTTTTTGGTCTTGTAGATCGCCTTATCCGATTTTTGTGGGTTTTATCTATATTTCCCTGTTCTTTTTAGAACAAATAAAATTAGGTGGCGATTTCATTGTTTTGAAAATTCATTCAAATGATTTTTGAAAATCGAGTTGCTTCAGTAACGTGTTACCTCGTTTGATAGAAACTCTGTTTTTTTCTTCATAATCTCATATTTTTTAGTGGTAATCGGTTACCACCTGGACCGTAACCGGTTACCCCTAGCACAAAATGTTCATTTTTTTAAAAGGCCACGTTTTCTGTTTTTCTTCTGTAAGCATCTTACCATTCATTTGAGCTTATATTTTCCTTGTTATTTATAACATATTTTTTAGTTGTGCAAGGTACTTCAAGATAGTTTTCGATTACATAATTATTGCTTAATTATGTGATCGAAAAATGTGTTTGGATTATTATTTTATGATTATATTTTTCATTCGACATACATGCTTATTTTAGTGCCTCGTATTTTTGCATGAAATAAAGTTTGTGCAGGTCCTTTGTTATACGGATGTGTCGGTACACATTTCGTTTTGGTTTTCCATGGTACATTGGTTAATGTATTTTGTGCAGGTACTTTGTTATACGGATGTGTCGATACACATTCTATTTTGGTTTGCCAGGGTACATTGGTTAATGTACATTGTATAGGTGTTTTGATTGACTCGAATATGTCCAACACATATTCCTTTTCTTGTGTACACATCGTTGTGCGTATTATTTGCTTGCATTGGTAGGATGGTTATCCGGTGCAAGTTTTCTGTTGATATTCAGATGTGTCCACCACACATTGTGATCATTCTTATTGATGCTTCGACGCATATGCTTATTTGATTTTCTTTTTCGATGCTAGAAGTTTATGAAGTTTTTTTGGGTTTCTTTGTTATTGCTTAGCTTTTACGGATTGATGCGCGTTTAGTATTTTCACGCACCATTTTACCGCATTCTATTACTGCTTTCTAGAAATCATGAGAAATAGGAAATTTACTACTTTCCTTGCCATGAGAAGTAGGAATAGATATGTATGACGGGGATCTCCGTTGCTGATTATGTGAGGAATCCCTCTGGTTTATTTAAAGGCCTGTTTAAGGAAATTATGTATATTATGGAATATCTGTGTGTGATTTGTTTAAAACCTACCTTTGTAGTAGGTATTCTACAGGTGTGTTTATATTTGTGCTCAAAGACTTCAGAGAAGGAAATTCCCCCTCCCATATTGAAGTCCTTAAGAAAAGGAAAACGGAAAGGGTCCGTAATTGACCCTTGCACTTTCGTCGGTGTTATCCTTAGCTCGTGACGCACCACGATGCTTCGGAAGGAAGAAAGTGAAAAATGGATGGTGTGATTATGATTCTACAAGTCAGTACCAATGTATACAAAACCTCATTTGTGATATTTTGAGGATGTTCAAATGGGAAAAAGTAGAAGAACTAAAGAGAAATGAAAGATTCGAAGTTTAGGACTTCAGAGTGTAAAAATGGAGTTTTTGAGTGATTTTGTGGATGAATAGATTTTGAGTATTTAACATGATTTTATAAAGGTCTCCTTTGGTTCTTGGAAGTTATTGGAATTGGTTTTAGTTCATGTGTAATGCTAGTTTGGTGAATTAAGTTTCTAAAGTTGACTTTGTGCATTGTGATTCCAAGATGAGGGATAACTTGATTTATGGATAATATGGGACTTTATGCAAATAGAAGATTGCTTATAAGAATTAAGATAATGTGATAAGAGTATACAAAGTATGAGCTGAATGCAAAGGTTTTGAGTAAGGTCACTTTATCAAAATGGATATAAATCTTTTTGGCAAAATACTCCAAGAATGGATTGAGGTTTTGGATAAAGCTTCAAGTCTTTGTGTGCATCATGGACTTGTGTAAAATGATCATTATGCTGAGGTTTAGAAGTAATATAGCCACAAATGAATATTTCATGGTTGAGGCATAGGTTTGGACCTTCATTTAGACTTGAATCTTGACAAATATTTAGCTTCATCATAATACCTTTATCTCTTCAAAATTTGATGCTCAACCAAGATAAATTTATGTTCTTGGTACCATTGGAAATATGGTATCATCCTCTACAACTTCCATGTTTATCACTTAGATTGAATAATATTGGATCAATAAGAAAACTAGCCAATAAAATTGGACTTTAAAGCTGAAAAACACTTAGTAAAAATTTCCTAAGTATTTGGCATTTCAACAACTTTGAGATCTCAACTTTAACACTTCATATCTTCCAATTCCCATGAGCTTTTTTATTCAATATTTTTGATATGGTGTTTTATCATGCTTGATCTTGAAATGCAGCCTTTGTTTTCTCAAAAAGATTGCTTGAGGAAGAAGTTACAAGCTTGAGAGATTGGCTACTTGAACATGAGTTTTGACACTTTGAAACTTTTTCAATGTTTCCATCGTTGCCCTTTTTGCAAGTTATCTCAATTTTTGTGATTCCACTTTGTAAGTTCCAAATTATATGGATTGGCTAAATTTTAATAAAACAAATAATAGCAGCAACAATGTATTTATACAGTAAGATTTCTAAGTTATAATCCTATCTAGAATGATTGAATATGTTGTGTTGAAGAGTTTCAACATCTGGAACAACATGTCATATGAGATGTCGAGACATTAGACATCAGGACATCGCGCTACTGAATTGTCAAAGTTTGTTACAGTTCTATTTTAAGTAGTGCAGAATATTCTGGGAATATTATGCATCTTATGTGGCGTGACTTTGAAGGCATATGTGGAGGTCCAAGAGCTAAGGAGAAAAATTAGAGGCGACCTTGATTGTAGCAGAAGTTATCTGCATTTTGTTTCTGTAAAAGTTTGTTACAGCTTATGCTGTTATTTTGAAGGCCCAAATCCAGTTGGGTAATAGGTTATAATAAGCATTTGTAACCTAGTTTTAGTAAGCTATCCAGTTTTAGAAAGATGTAGTCTTTAGGGTTAGCCATGTAAGTGAACCACCCGGATTGTGGGATGGTCACTGATTTTACCTCGAAGCCTGTAGGTAAGAGGATTGTTTTCACTCACTCAAAAGCTGTGAAGAAATGAGTGTAGTTATGTCCTTGGAAGAAGCTGTGAAGCAATTCCAAGTTTAGTTTGTATCACTTGAGTGACAAGATTTGATTGTGTTTGAACTGTGGTATCTTCAAAGTGTTTGAGTTGTGTTTGGAGTGAGGTATCTCCAAGCTGATTTTAATAGGATTCAAGCAGTCGATGCAGTTATTGGTGTGGTAAAAGCTGATAGACATCACTGAGGTGATTGGAAGTGAGTGGAGGATCTCATATCTAAGTATGGTATCTTAGGTATAAGGGTCATTGGGTAGTCTGATTAAGTGAGGAGTGTAAACAAGGTGGTTTCCCTGCTGATAATGAACTTCATTCCTAGATTGGTATGCCCCTAGATGTAGGTTGGTTAGAGCCGAACTGGGTTAACAATTCCTTGTGTTCTTTATTTTCTGCATTGTTATGTTTATTCCTACCTTGTCTGTTTTGTCTGTTTTGTTTATTCCCTGAGTCTGGCCTTAACCAGAATTTTTAATTGGTATCAAAGAAGACATACTTTCGGTCTCTGGATGAGATTCATAGGGGGTACTTTCTGGTTGTGTACAAGGTAGAAGAATGTTTGAACAAGGAATATTTAGACTGTATGTTCCATAGAAGTAGAGGATAAACCTATTTGTGGAGAACTAGACCAACCTGACCAAAGAAGATGAAGATGCTGGAACAAGAAAGTTAAATTCAAGACTTCATGCGGGAGTGAAGAGTTTGGATTGTATGTTTTAGCCTCAGCACAGAGAGAAAAAGTTATCAAAACCTTCATGCGGGAGTGAATACATTGATAAGGTAATTCTTGTGCTTATGTATTACCACATGGCCAGGATTCTGGTTGGGTCTAGGGTGTTGCTTAATAAAGAAGCAAGTTGATTGTAGGGTTGATTTATTTTCAATCCTTATGTGTCATGCTTACAATAAAATTGTGAAGTAAGCATTGTGTAAGTTATGTTGAAGTATAGCTATTTTCCGCTGGATAGCTTATGATACAACCCTTATAGTGAAGGAATAATTCTAGGGTTATTCTCATTCAACACAATATATGGAAGACTATTACAACTATAGTAAAAAGTGTCAAAGATACTTAAGACCTTTCTCAAGTTCACTCATAAAGGCATGGATTATTAGAGTTTATGGGCATCAATTGATCAATGATACTCATATTCATCTGCAAAGTGTTTACCTTGAAGACCTTCAAGGATGATGTGTTCCCAGAAGATGGAATAGATGTTCTACTAGATGTTAGAACATTAGTATTGGTGTGCAGCTACCGGTTGAAGAATAAATGTTCTGGTGCTAAACTAATGTAGTGTGAGTACATATATTTGGAACCTACTCCTGATCTGGAAGAGGAGACATCTACTTATCAGTTGATCTGGACACAATCAACAAGTTCTTTAATACTCCATACGTCAGTTTATTTCTGACCTAAGCTTATGGGAGTATTAAAGTAAAGCTCAATGCATGGAAGAAGACTCATAAAGGTATACACTTCAAATCCTTTATGCATAATCAAATTAAGCTTATATCTGGTATTTTCTTCTAATCAAAGGATCCAGATATGTGGAATTTTATTCATAACCATAAAACAAACTTGGAGCTGAATATTGTGTCTCAACCACAGTGAAATATGGTCATGAATGTTGAATGCCCTAGTTAATATCCAGAAATGGTAGTGTCAATTAGAATCAAGGAAGCCAGATTGCTATGAAGAATCTGACTATTTAAGTGTCATGCCATAATTGAGTCTGTTATAGTAACCTAAATGAGGGAATCTTCTCTATAGGTACAGACTGTGACATACATTATCTCAAAATCAGAATGAAAGTCTGAAGAAAAGTTTATTGAGATGAGGCCTACATTATTCCTTGATATGTCTGGATACAAAGTTGCTTATCTCTATCTCTTCAGTTTCAACCTAAGTGTTATGAATAAGATATTGTGGATGTTAACCAAGAACCATAATGGATGATGTCATATCAGATGTCAGAACATCATCTAAATGTCTTCTGTTTTAAATATGTATGTTATTGCCTGAAAATAGATGTGTGTGTGAAAATGTAATCAGTCAGAATAATCTAGTGTGAGTAGTTAATTCTAACTGACTAACTGGTAGGTACTTTGATGGGAGACTAAGTACTTATTAGATGTGCAACCTGAATACAAAACTCATATACTCTGTCGGGAGCTGAGTATTTGTTTGAGGAATTCATGGTCTATTATGAACTAAATATCAAAGTTCACTATTATATTCACAAGTTAAGGATGTGTGACAATGTTATCTGGTGATTATTTGAAGAGCTGATTCATCTAAGGAAGTACATACAAATGCTGTTAAATATCTTGATGGGAGATGGATACTAACAATAACTATGTGGAAATCTGAATCAAGAAGAGAAAAATTTTGTGATGTATGAAAGAGAAAGTTCTACATAAATATATAACATCACAAGATATTGAAGACACCAGAGAGATAAGGTTCTTCTATTGAAGACAGATTTATGGCTATACACATAATGTTTCTTCTATTACAAGTTACAGAGTGTGGCAATCTGAATCTTGTGTAGCAAGCACACTAAGGATTCCTAGTTTGGAAACTGTGGCAAATTCCAAATAAATAATACTTCAAGGAAAAACATCAAAGATGTCCTAAATTTGTATATCTCTGGGGAGTAAAGAGTATGGAGATCAGCAAAGACAATGTAATTTTGCTTCTAATCATATGGCCAGTCTTCCAAAGACTAATCTTTTCAAGCCAGAAGAACATTGTTAAACAAGAAGTCAGGACATAACTCAAGACATGTTTTATCCTTGAAAACCAGCAGGGTTAGTTCTTAAAATTTTCATCCAAAACATGTATTGATGGTGTGTATCACTTGTTCTGACTTAGTGCATGTCCCAACCTATGCACAAAACCACCTGAAGTAGTTCTTTTGAAATAACATCTCTTGATCAAGACAATTGTTACAATCTAGGCATGTTATTTTAAATTGCTCAGGTACTTAGAGTCCTTTTATTTTCATTTAAGTCCTTGTTTGTGTCTCTCATATCTTTCATTCGGATATAGGCAAATTTAGAGTCTGTGTAGGTTATGTTTGTCAACTTGTGACCAACATAGGGAAAAGGGTAGTGTTCAAACATTGTTAAGTCTGAGGTCCTTCTTTGTAGTTGCTTTTGCAAAGATATTGAATAGGTTTCCTAGTCTGAGTCAATCTGTTTTCTCTATAGAGTCTTGAACACAAATAGTTTCTTGTGTTCTGAAGTATCAAATATAAAGATCTGGTTCTCTATGTCTGTAAATGGATATTTCAAGTATTTGTCTTAGTTAATTGAGTCTCCTCTTATGTTATAAAAGAGGAAGTTGTGTCAGTCTATTTCTTAGTATAATTCTAATTTTGAGGGGGAGTAATATTTCGTATTTCCTTCCTCATACTGTATAGATGTCCCAGATAATGTTGGAACATTACAATTAAAGAAGGTGAAGAAAGTCTGATCATTATCACATCATTACACTCTAAAAAGAGATTAGAGTAAATAAATTCAAATTATAAGTTAAATGGAAAAATATGAGTATCATAAAACCAGAATATTACTCAGAATAATCTAGTCAAAGTCACAAGATATGATATCTCTTAAAGCTACTATCCTGATTGGTGAAAGAAGAGGTGGCAATCACATGCTCCTGCATGATGTACAAAAACTGTTGGAACTAACTCCATCAAAAGGAATCTGGCAGAAAACAATAAAGTCAGAGTTAGTTTGGACAGTACATGCTTGTCTCTAGCACAGTCACTCAACCAAAGTCTGACCACAAACTTCAAATGTTCTATTTATAAAGGATCCCCCTTCCTCTACTCTCAAGCAAATAACTATCTCCTCATCATCATGAAAGTAATTCGTGTTTGGGCTTGTTGTGCTTGGATATGGTATTGTGAAGGCTCCCCTTGTCAAATTTTGGCTAAAAAGGGGGAGAAGAATGAATTGCAAATGTATTGCAAGAGTTTACTGTTGCTGCTCTATTCCTGGTCTCGTTACTGCTGCTACAAAGAAAGGAACATGTCCACATAATATTCCCCTAAACATCTCTTGTGACCTGTATTCTGAGTTTTGTTCCTCATCATTGATTAAGGAAACATAGTTGTGACCTATATTCTGAGTTACATGAAGATAATCTCTCATGCTACTCAGGAGGTATTTCAACTACAAATCTAGCACTGAGTCTCTTCCTCCCTGCGCCAAGGCACATATGACATTGGCTAAATGGAGAAAAGAAGATGTCAAGTTGGATGTGCAAACATCCCAAGCAACTCAAGATTTGAAGTTATGAGTAGAAAACCAGATTTTAGTTGTAATTGCTGCTGCTATTTTTATGTAACTGCTTGTATTTGTAATTATTTGTTTTAGCTAAAATTTTCCAAAGGGGGAGTTAGTAAGTTCCAAATTATATGGATTAGCTAAATTTTAATAAAACAAATAATAACAGTAGCAATGTATTTGTACAGTAGGATTTCTAAGTTATAATCCTATTTAGAATGCCTGACACATGTTGTGTTGAAGAGTTTCAACATCTGGAACAACATGTCATATGAGATATCGTGACATTAGACATCAGGATATCGCGCTACTGAACTGTCAAAGTTTGCTACATTTCTATTTTAATTAGTGCAGAATATTCTGGGAATATTATGCATCTTATGTAGCGTGGCTTTGAAGGCATTTGTGGAGGTCCAAGAGCTAAGGAGAAAAATCAGAGGCGACCTTGATTGTAGCAGAAGTTATCTGCGTTTTATTTTTGCAGAAGTTTGTTACAGCTTATGCTATTATGTTGAAGGCCCAAATCCAGTTGGTTAATAGGTTATAAATAAGCAGTATTAACCTAGTTTGAGTAAGATAGTCAGTTTTAGAAAGATATAGTCTTTAGGGTTAGCCATGTAAGTGAACCACCTGGATTATGGGATGGTCACTGATTTTACCTTGAAGCCTGTAGGCAAGAGGATTGTTTTCACTCACTCAGAAGTTGTGAAGCAATGAGTGTAGTTATGTCCATGGAAGAATCTATGAAGCAATTCCAAGTTTAGTTTATGTCACTTGAGTGATAAGTTTTGATTGTGTTTGAAGTGTGGTATTTTCAAACTGTTTTAGTTGTGTTTGGAGTGAGGTATCTCCAAGTTGATTTTAATAGGAGCCAAGTAGTTGATGTAGTTGCTGGTGTGATAGTAGCTGATAGACATCATTGAGGTGATTGGAAGTGAGCGGAGGTTTTCATATCTAAGTATGGTATCTTAGGTAGAAGGGTCATTGGGTAGTCTGATTAAGTGAGAAGTGTAAACATGGTGGTTTCCCTCCGAATTAATACTGTTGATAGTGAACTTTATTCCTGGCTTGGTATGCCCCCAGATGTAAGTTGGCTATAACCGAACTGGGTTAACAATTCCTTGTGTGCTTTACATTCTGCACTATTATGTTTATGCCTACCTTGTCTATTTTGTAATGTCGGATCAGATGTCACGACATCCTGAGTCTGGCCTTAACCTGAATTTTCACACTTGATCAAAATCAACTATCAACCATATTTTCATGATATTTGACTTGATAAGTCCATCTTTGACCAAAAATCTCAAAAGTCAAAGTTTGACTTCGAGTAGTTAACTTTTCCAGATGAATTCAAATCTTTCAATCTCAATGAAATATTATGATCATGATGCAATATTTGTTACATTGGGACATAATGATATTGAGAATTTCTCTTGTGATGTACATTGGAGCTCAACATTCAAACCCTAATTCTCGATTTTTCAACTGAGGGTGCAAAAACCTTAATTCTCTTCAAGCACTTGATGAATCCATGATGAACTCTAATATGAAGATGATGATCCTTTTGAATGGGGAAAACCCAAAGCACAAGCAATATGTAATTCAAACTCTCTTATGATCAAGGACAATGATACATTTGAAGGCTATCTTGTGTGAGATAGACAAATGAATCAAATGATATGTAATATTTATTGAAGCCATATGTGTTATATGATGATGCACATAGTATGAGATCTTAGGTCAGAATTAGGTTACACCACCAAGGCACCAGATGAATCTTAAAACATAGATGAAGTTCCAAGCATCAGTTAAAATCTCAAGGTCTTGGATGATAGCAAAACATCAGATGAATCAAAAGGTATAAATGAATTCTCATGCATAAGATGAAAACTCAAAGTCACACATAGTAATCCCCGCATCAGATAAAAACCAAAAAAATAGACACACAAAATCCATGGTATCAAATGAATCTCCTAAGGTCTCAGATGAAAGTTCCAGGCTCTCAGATGAATCTTAAGGTATCTATGGATTCCAAGGTCCGAAGTGACAACTACAAAGTGTAAGTGTTTTGGGTTGGCTGCAATTTTTGGTAAAACCAGATTGGTGTTTTTACAGGTGCAACTCAGAATCTTTGCATAACAGATGATAATGCTATAATCAGAAGTACAGGTTCTGCAAGAATAGTTTGCTGGATGAGTGATGTCACACCCAATGTTAAGACATCATGTACTGTATAAGTGGATTATGCAGTTTTATATTTCCTGAGAGTTTTAGGATTATGTTAGTTTATTTTTGGGCTGGATTGTTTTGTTAAGCTCCTATGTGGCGTTACATTGACAGGTCAAGGAGACTTTGTAGGAGAATCTGTTGCAGAAGTGTAACAACTTATTTGTTGTTACTTGGAGCATAAGTTATGGAGATATATTAGGCAGATTCTATTGAAGACCTATCCTTGTGGAGAATATCATGGAGAAATTTTAGCAAGCTGTTTGTTATTATTTAAAGACTCAAATCCAGTTGAGTAAGGATATAAAAGAGAAGCTTTGTAACCTAGTTTCTCAACAAGCCGTAATTTATCATGATGTAATTTTTAGGGCTGTGTCTGTAACCACTCTCTAGGAGATTTGGTAGAGTGAACCTCCCGGATGTTGGGAAGGTCACCAAGTTTACCTAGAAGCCTATAGGCAAGAGGAAAGTTGTTATCACTCAAAAGCTGTGAAGTAATGAGTTGAGTTATGTTCTTGGAGGAAGCTGTGAAGTAACTCCAAGGTGTTGAAAAGTTGTTGGAAATCAAGTTGTTGATGCAGTGGCTGAGATGTTGATTGCTAGACATCATTGTGATGATTGGAAGTGGGATGAGGATATTCCATATCTAGGTAGGACCTAGGTAGAAGGGTCATTGGGTAGGGATTAAGTGAGGGGTTGTAAACGGGTGATGTCATACCCCAAAATTTTCCCTCTTACCTCTCAAGACATTTCACATATCCATACTCAAGGATTTCACAAGGGTTGACTAGACAAACTCTCTCCTAAGCAATCAACCCAAACTAGGGTTTGGCCATTCTCAAGCCAGGGTGCGGCTCCAACACTTCAAGTGGTCATCATACCTCATCATATGCTTCAAAGGATCTCCATGTAAAGTTTCAAGCCTTACAAGTCAAGTTTCCTCAAACAATTGCTCAGATGGTTGAAAATCAGTTGTATTGGACAAAAAGTCAACTATGGTCAACATACAGTCAAACTTCATAATTTTTGGTCAACATCAATATTTTGAAGTAATATTCATCATTTGATCAAGGGTTGATCATGATTCATCAAGAAAAGTGAAGAATTGTTCAAAAGTCAAAGTTTCCAAATTAGGGTTTTTGAACAAAAAAGTCAACAAAACTTTGACCGGGCATAACTTTCACATACTTTCTCAAAAATTTTTACACTATAGCTCATTTTGAAGAGAATTCAATTATGTACAACTTCATGTCTCACAAGCTTGGGCAGAAAATGCTTCATTTGGAAGTTATGGATCAAAACATTACAGGTCCTTTTCAAAGTCAACAAAAAGTCATCTTTTTGTAAAGAAGTGTTCTTGAGCATGGAAAATTCAATTGAGATGAAACTAAATAGGTTGTTTAAATAACATCTTGAGCTTTCTAAAAAGTCCAAGAACACCCAAAAATGTTAAAAATTGAGCAAGATACACCTTGCACAAGTTGAGCATTTTTGAGGAGGTGCACAGAGAAATACTTGACAAATGCAATTTTTTTCCAAATGGGCTTATAATTTTATGATCCAAACTAGATCTTAACATTATCCATGGCCTCTCTACACCTTGCCACGCCTCCTTTCCAATTTATTTAATTTATTTTGAATTTAAAGCATTTAATTCAATTTTAAATTAAACAAAATACAAAAGCAAGGTATAAGACAAGTTAGGCTTGATTTCAATCTATCTTGAGGACCAAGGAAGCCCAAAATACATGACAAATTCGTGCAAGATGCTACAAGGAAGGGAAAATCCAATTTTAGAAAGATTTGATAAACATTTACAAGGGAATATTTTTGCATTCAAAGCAATATATGTTTTCATTCTTTTTGATCAAATCTCATGCTCTATAAATACATGACACCTTCACAAGAACAAAAGACGAAACCCTAGCCTCATGAGCCAACCCTAAAATTCACAAAATTCTTACAAAGTTGCAAATTTTGAAATCCTATTTGCAGCCACTTTCAAGCCTTCTCATTGATCCATTCGTGTTCCTGAGCTTTCCAGCAATTAATCCAAGCCCTTACACGAAGCCAAGCCATTCCAGATCGTGTCATCCAAGCATTACCGTTTTGGTAAATTTCTCAAAATTGATTTTCATAATTCATGCATTTTTAACTCTTTCCGATTGTTTGTATGATCTCAGGGTATCCATTAGAACATGTTTGATGCATTACATGTGAACTTTGACGCATAAATCACAGTCTGCCATTGTTAGGGCTTTAGATTGGAGAAGCTTTGAATTGGACAATCCCGGCCTTTCAGGCCAAACGGCTACCACCATTAGGTTCGCAAGGGTCGATTTAGGGGGGTAGGCATGATATCTTGCTTTAAATTTCATTATTTTGCAGGTTTGAATTTTTGATGATCGGGAAGAAGAAGACCTCCTGACGGTTTGACTCGTAGAGTCGACCTAGCCGTGGCATCACGCGAATGGTTCATTCAAATGCCCAGGGGCCCACAGGCGCACATGTGTTTATTTGTTCCAATTTGTATAATTTACAACGTTTATAATCAATTGCTTGCAGATCTAAAACACTAAGGCAGCCTGGCTCAGATGGCAAGCATGCGTGTGGTTTATCCAGGAGGTCAGGGGTTCAATCCCTCGCTCCAGCATTTCTTTTTACCACTTTTGCAATTTAACACTTTTTTTCATATTTTTTCTTATTTTTCTTATTCAATTTAATTTCTTTTCAAACAATTTTCTCATGCATTAAAAAATCACCAAAAAATATTTTCTTTTACCATTTAGGTCAGAAAAATGTTTATTTAATTTTTGACATAAAATTTAATATTTTTGCATGCATATTTTAATTAATTGTTAATTAACCATAAAATTGACTTTTAATTACTTTTTCTCACTAAAACCAATCTAGAAAATTCCCAAAAATTGTTCTATCATCTAATTAGGATTACTAACCTAAAAACTTTTTCCTAATTCAAAAATCTTTTTTTACTAACATATTTTCTCTTATGGGAATTTCTTTTCTTTTCCGATTATTATGTATCTGCTTCCAGGTTGTAATAGTTAGGATTAATTTTCTCGCATTCTTTTTCCAATATTATGTAACTGCTCATGGGATGTAATAGTTTAATTAGGATTTACTTTCCGCACTCCTATATTACGTAACTGCCCCAAAGCCATGTAATAGCGTAGGATTTACTTTCCGCACTTTACCTTCTGCAATTTACTTTCCGCACTATATAAACTGCTAGTAACTAGGCGTGTATGGCAAGATAAGAAACGAACGTAGGTCACTTCTAATTGCAAGATAAAATATCTGAACCCAACACACTCTCTTCACACACGCACCCCCTAGAGTATTCTCTTTCGTTGCCTTTCGAATGAATGGTCAAGTTCCTCGAACGTAGAGGTATCCTATCACCGTTGCCTACAGACATATCATCGTAGTCCCTACGAATACATGATCTCGTCCCTCGATTGTTGCCTACGAAAAGTGATGATCGTCCCTTCGAATATGCTAGGGTACTCCTACAAGTTGCCTTCTATGACCATCCGATGTCCCTTCGAATGTCCCTCTTTACATCCAATGAATAGGGTTACCTACCAACTAATGGTATGGATAGCGCTATTCTAAAGGAAAGTAAAATAACACGAAAACGACCATTCTGAGTAGGTAATAAGACTTTTAGTTGCTTGCTCTATCAAAATACTTTTCACACCTCACACTTTTGTCAAAGTTAAAACACTTTTCAAAACGAAACATTTCCAAACACTTCGTATACATTGCAGCGTGAATCATTACGAAGTCAAAGCGAAATGCCTTTTCAAAAACATTTTTCAAACACACACATAGAAAGAAAATTTTTAAAGATGAGCTAAAAGCAACTAAGAGCCCGTAGATAACTACAGATGGAAAGGGGTGCTAATAGCTTCCCTTTTCATAACCTTCTCCCTTACTCAGAATCTAACGAAGGTCTTTTTTTGTTCTTTTCACCTTCCCTTAATTGGATAAAAGAAAAGTCGGTGGCGACTCTTGCTATCCGCAACATTTGCGATAAAAATAAAAACAAATTCCAAAAGTCAGTTCTCCCACCGTATTACAGAACTGGCGACTCTTCCGGGGAGACACCCTAAAGAGAGAATACCTTAGGGATTTTAGATCATTTTTACTGCTTTCTGTTTGACTTGTATGCTTGATCTTAAACGGTTGCTTGGGTATTATACTTGTGGGGGATCCTACACCCGGATCCAGATTTCCTTAGGTAAGTAGCAATAAATCTTCGCGACCGTTAGGCATATACTGAAACGGTTAACATGATGGCTACGTTTGTGCGACACTTTGGATGTCCCGATGCTCCTCATGTCTAGTTGAGGAAAGTATTTGGCGTCTGCGTGGTGTCACCAGCACTAACTCAACTTTTAGAACCCTAATTGACCCATCTAGGCCATTAGAAGGTAGTGAGATGGTCGGCTTTGGTGCAGACTAAGGTTGGTTGATACTCGATGCTACGCTCATTAAGATCCAACTTTCGAGATGTTTCGGTCGACCACTTGGTAGTCGTATTGAAATAAAGCCTACGAGAAAGATCAATGATATGAGATTCCTAGAACCCGATTACTATTATAGGACAGGATGAACCTAGGGCAATTGTGTGGTTTGTTTGTGCTTGTTAAACATGACATCATGACATCATAACATTGCATATCATTTCTAACCATTTCAAGGACCTAGGGATTTATTTTTGCTCTGTTTTGTAGGAATTATGGCTTCCAGAAAGACTATCCGAATCAACTTCATGGGTATACCCTCTCAACTCAAAGAATTGGTTTTAGAAATTCCGGATCGTGCTCAGTTCATCAAAAGACATGGTTATCTACTTGACTTGGTTATCTCCGGTTTTGAAGAAGATATGATGCACGTCTTATTCCAGTTCTTCGATCCGAAACACCATTGCTTTACATTCCCAGATTATCAATTGGTTCCTATCTTGGAAGAGTTCTCTAAGCTACTTGGGATACCTATTCTTGATCAGATACCATTCACCGGTTTGAAAAAGGCTCCTAAGTACGAAGACATCGCATCGGCGTTACATCTAACGCGATCATACATTGAAGCCAATTGGGAAATAAGAAGCGGAGTTAAGGGTTTGCTTGCCAAGTTCCCGATAAAGAAAGCCCGAGAGTTCCTCAAAGCTATGAGTTTCCATGCATTCGAAGACATTGTGGCCTTGCTAATCTATGGTTTGGTTCTATTTCCTAATCTAGATCAGTTCATAGACGTGAACACCATCAAGATATTCCACACTCGTAATCCTGTGCCTACTTTACTTGGAGATATTCTACATTCTCTCCACACTCGTACCATCAAACGACAAGGATCTCTCATGTGTTGCATACCGTTACTTTCCAGGTGGTTTATTTTGCACCTTCCTCAATCCGTAATAAAGAACGAGCAAAGATTGAAGTGGTCTCAAAGGTTGATGTCACTCTCTCATTCAGATATCCGTTGGTGTCTCTTTTCTCAAAAGGACTTCACATTCATTAAACGTTGTGGAGAATTTCCTAATGTACCACTCCTTGGCAAAAGGGGAGGTATCACTTACAACCCTTGAGGTATCACTTACAACCCTTCTCTAGCTCTACGTCAGTTTGGTTATGCTCGAAGAGATGGTCCATATGATATGCTTCTCCAAGATATTGTGTTCGACTACAACCACGATCTCCAGAATTACCGTCGAAGGTTCATACACGCTTCTGGCATGGTAAAGAAGGCTGATACCAAGACTTTGGGACACAAGAATTCCATTCCTTGGGAACCTTACCTCAGATGGGTGCGAGCTCGAGCTCAGAACCTTATGATGCCATTTACATCCGTGTTACCAGTAATTATGGAACCTGTTGCTATAGGTGACGTACCCTATACCGTTCTCCATCCCGACATGCCTACTGATTTTGAAGGCTTGAAGAGATCCTGGATTCAGCTTAAAGAAGAAAGGGATACAATTGAAGCTCAATGCTATGCAAGTGAGAAGAAGGTACTAGAGTTGACAAAGCTACTTCACGAGGAGCGAAACATCAACGCCTACTTCAACACCAAGAGGAAGCGCCCGTGGGAGACTTAGAGCTTTAGGATTTTGTTCTTTTATTTTTCAAACTATCTTTTGTACTTAAAAAGAAAAAAAGAAAGGAACTAATAAAAGTTTGTTTGTGCTTGTTTAACAAATTTAAATTCCTAATGTCCTTGAAAACATTGCATTGCATAAACATCACATATCATGGCATGACATTTCATAACAGGTACATTGAAGATTGGTTTTCGTATTTTCTCGCTATTTATTTTAGCAGAAAATGGCTCTTGAACAGACTGTCAAAGATCTCCAGGCTCAGAATGCTCAGCTCCAGGAAGTGGTCACCAGCTTGGTCCAAGGCTAGGAAGATTAGAAGAAGCTTATCGCCAGAAAGAAGAAGGTCATTGGTGTCCTCAACATGGGAAGACGTCACAAGGGTGGACCTAGGGTGGTCAGCCGTTTAGAACTCTCAAACAAGAGTGTTGAAACTGATAAAAGTATCAAAAACAACGAAGAAGGCCAGCGTGAGTCTGAAAACAGAGAAGAAGACTATGAGAACGAGCAGTATTCTCTTGAGGATGACAAATACAAACAACTTGAAGACCGTCTGAATGCTGTGGAAAATCTGAAGATGTCCGAGCTGAATTTTGATGATTTGAGTTTAGTTCCTGGTGTGGTGATTCCCCGTCAGTTCAAAGTTCCTACTTTTGCCAAGTATGATGGCATCTCTTGTCCGAAGCTGCATTTGAAGTCCTATGTTCAGAAGATCCATCCTCACACTGATGACATGAAGCTGTGGATCCATTACTTCCAAGAGATTTTATCCAAAGCTCAGTTGGAGTGGTATTATCAGCTAGAGAGTACCCACATTCATACCTGGAATGACTTAGCAGATGCTTTCTACAAGAAGTACCAGTACAATGCTGAATTGACACCCACTCGCATGCAACTACAAAGCATGTCTATGGGTCGTGATGAGAAATTCAAAGAGTATGCTTAGAAATGGAGAGGTCTAGCAGGAAGAGTTCAACCACCCTTGTCCAATAGGGAGTTGGTTGATATGTTTATGGGAACATTGACAGGCCCATTCTTCAATCATCTAATTGGAAACTCTTCAGCCGGATTCACCGAGCTGATATTGACAGGAGAACGTATTGAAGCTGGAATTAAGAGCGGAAAGATTCAGGTAGAGTCATCTTCAATCTAAGGAAATTGAGTTTCATCCTCCTGTCGAGACTCCAAATGTGATCAACGCACCAATTCCTAACCATGACAAAAGTTCCAATGCAATTGACAAGAATTCTTATGTTTTTGATGTGAACGACCTGACTATTCCTCTATTAACTGTTAAGAAGAATCTGCTGCAAGCCGGTGTCGATCTAGGATGCCCGGAGAATTATCGTTGGTGCCCATCTGCACCTCACGGATGTGCTTGGTTGAGAAGGCGTATTCAATGCATGATGGATAACCTAGAAGTGCTATTTCTGAAACCTTCACCTGTGGAGAATATCTGTGAAGACATGTCTAAGAACCTGAAGATCGAAGATGTGAGCAAAACCGTACCAGAAATCTGGGATACCTTGGGGCAGCCAAGTGGAAAGTTTGATTACATGGTGAAGTATACTATTCCTGAAAGCTACAAGATTCTTATCGAAGATGTCAAGGCAACTAGATGGGGGGACGATTTCCTAAAAGATTATCCTGATGTTAACACAATAAAGATCTCCTCTGCCGATCTTGCGCCTAGAGTGGCACCTCTCATCGTTACTTCTCCCAGACCAATTCCATATTCCTCTGACAAAGCTATACCGTGGAACTATGGAGCTAAAGTTTACTATCATGGCGTCAAACAAGACCTTTTGACCATTGAAGACATTGCAGTTGAAGCTACCATTCCTGACATTGACAACATTACCAGATCAAGAAAAGTAACCAGAACCGGAAGAGTGTTTTCTCCAGAGATATCTCCTCCCAAAGACACTGCGACTCCAGCTCGCATTCCAGCTATCGAACCAGTTCCCAAAACTAGAGGGAAAGAACTAGTGACTCATCCTGCTCAGACAGAAGTACCAAAGGAAGTTGCTGAAGATACCTCCAAACGAGAAATGGAGGAAATTCTGAAGATAATCAAGAAGAGTGACTACAATGTTGTGGAACAGTTGGGACAGACTCCGTCCAAAATCTCCATGCTTGCTTTGCTATTGTACTCTAAGGCTCATACTAAGGCCTTGGTGAAGTTTCTGAAGAATGCTCACATATCGCAAGACACTACTACTGATTATTTTGAAGTTTGTATTGCTAGCCTGGCTGCCAACAACGGTCTAGGCTTCTCTAATGTTGATTTGACTTCTGCCGGAAGGAAACACAACAAAGCCTTGCACATCTCCGTTGAATGCAAGGGTACTACATTGTCTCATGTTTTGGTAGATATCGGTTCTGCTCTAAATATCCTACCGAAGAGTGCTTTCGACCGACTCGATGTTGAAGGATTGGTCTTGAAGCCCAGCGACATAATTGTAAGAGCTTTTCATGGTTCTAAACGAACAGTACTTGGAGAGCTCGTTCTACCAGTTAAAGTCGGTTCCCCGACTTTTGACTCTACTTTCTTCTTCATGGACATCCGTCCAGCTTACTCTTGCCTACTTGGACGCCCTTGGATACATGGGCCAGGCCCTGTTACCTCTACCTTGCATCAGAAGCTGAAGTACCCAGTGAAGGGGAAAGTTGTAACAGTATGCGGTGAAAAGGAATACATGGTAAGCCATCTGCAGTCATTTCGATACCTCGAAATGGAAGGTGAATTCTTCAAAACTCCCTGTCAAGATTTCGAAACAGTTCCAAGAGTCATGCCTGTTGACTCTCCTGTCACTTCTGAAGTTACACAAGTTCTTCCTAGGATGGCCTTGCTGAAGGAAGCTCAAGCTGCAGTTGAAGAAGGAGGTAGTATTATTTGGGGACAGCTCCCCGATCTTCCTTTCAAATCTGACAAGACTGGTTTAGGCTTCATCACCCAAGGTCAGAAGATGATACGCCACGAATGTGCCGGCCAACTTCCCTTCTGCATCAGCAAGAATGGAGTCCATACTATAGAAGACAACGACAGCGACTTCGACATCAGCAAGTGGATCTTCCCAACTGCCGACAACGGACTCAGCAATTAGAAGACCGAAGACGTCAATCCAATCTCCTTTAGACATGAGTAATTGCTTTTGTTTTCTGTTATGCTTTTCGTTCTTTATTCGCTTTGAACAATAAACTTTAAAGCCTAATGCCTTGCCCGGGACATCACGGCTCGTTTGTGAGGGTTATTATCTGTCATTTGCATATTTTTATTCAATAAAATCATTGGACTTTTGCATTTAAATACTGCTTTGTTTCATTTACTTTACTACCCCTTCAAAAAGCTATGTGTTCTTACACACATCCACATGGTACACTGCAGATTCACTCCGAATCTCGTTGATAACAACTTTGCTATTGCTAAATATGACTTCGATAATCCGATCTACCAAGTCGAAGACGAAGGTGAGGGAGATTGTGAAGTGCCAGGAGAACTTGTCAGACTGCTACAGCAAGAAGAATGAGTTATATAGCCACACGAAAAGCCAGTCGAAGTTGTGAGGCTAGGTACTGACGAAGACAACAAATAAATCAATATAGGAGCAGGTCTTGAGAACAGTATCAAAGAGAGATTGGTTCAAATGCTACGAGACTATATCAAGGTTTTTGCTTGGTCATATGAAGACATGCCAGGTCTAGACACTGATATTGTGGTACACCGGTTACCGACAAAAGAAGGTTTTCTCCCAATAAAGTAGAAGGTATGTCCTATGCATCCTGAGATGTCAGAGAAAATCAAAGCCGAAGTCATGAAGCAGTTCAATGTCGGTTTCCTAGTCGTTACCTCCTATCCACAATGGGTTGCAAACGTGGTGCCCGTACCTAAGAAGGATGGTAAAGTACATATGTGTGTGGATTACAGAGATTTGAACAGAGCGAGTCCGAAAGACGATTTTCCACTTCCTCATATTGATGGTCTAGTCGACAACACCGCTCAACATAAGGTTTTCTCCTTCATGGATGGTTTCTCCAGTTACAATCAGATCAAAATGGCTCTTGAAGACATGGAGAAGACTACTTTCGTTACACAATGGGGCACATTCTGCTACAAGGTCATGCCGTTCAGACTGAAGAACGCTGGCACCACTTATCAACGTGCCATGGTGGCATTATTTCATGACATGATTCATCACGAGATAGAGGTCTACGTCGATGACATGATGGCTCGATCACAGACTGAAGAAGAGCATCTCGATCATTTGCAGAAACTGTTTGATAGACTAAAGAAGTACAGATTAAGACTTAATTCCAACAAGTGTACCTTTGGAGTCAGATCCGGTAAACTCCTAGGGTTTGTTGTCAGTGGTAAAGGTATTGAAGTTGACCCCACCAAGGTTAAAGCTATCCAAGAAATGCCAGCACCCCACACCGAGAAAGAAGTCAGAGGTTTCTTGGGACGATTAAACTACATTGCCAGATTCATTGCACATTTAACTGCTACTTGTGAGCCAATCTTCAAATTACTGAAGAAAGATCAAGTAGTGGAATGGAACGACGATTGCCAGATCGCTTTTGACAAAATCAAAGAGTATCTGCAGAATCCTCCCATCCTGATGCCGCCTGTCAAAGGAAGACCTCTTATCATGTACTTGACAGTGTTAGAGAACTCAATGGGGTATGTGTTGGGGCAACATGACGAGTCTGGTCGAAAAGAGTATGCAATATACTACCTTAGCAAAAAGTTTGCCGACTGTGAAACAAGATACTCACAACTCGAGAAAACTTGCAGCTTTCATTGCTCGCCGACTAAGACAGATATGTTGACTCACACTACCTTGTTGATCTCTAAGATGGATCCGATAAAATACATATTCGAGAAACCTGCTCTCTCCGGAAGAATAGCAAGATGGCAAATGATCTTGACCGAATACGACATCCAAAGATACTACTCGTAAAGCGATCAAAAGAAGTGTAGTAGCCGATCATTTGGCTCATCGCCGTAGATGACTATCGATCTATATTCGAGTTTCAGATTTAAGATGTTTTGTTAGTTATTGATTGCGAAAACCAGACCACGAAGGACTCGAACTCGATCCCGATGGACCATGGTCTTTGATGGAGCCTCAAACGCACTTGGCAATGGCATTGGCGCCATCATTACATTTCCTACCGGCAGACACACTCCTTTCACCGCCAGATTATGTTTTAACTGAACTAACAACATGGCCGAATACGAAGTGTGCATCATGGGTATCAAAGCTGCTATTGACTTAAGAATCAAATTCTTGCAAGTGTATGGAGACTCAGCTTTAGTGGTCAGCCAGATTAAAGGCAAGCGGGACACGAAACATCCGAATCTCATTCCATATCGAGAGCATGTTTTGAATCTGATCCCCTACTTCGAAGAGATCACTTTCGATCACATTCCACGAGAAGAGAATCAGTTGGCAGACACATTGGCTACTATGTCATCTATGTTCAAGGTCAGATGGGACGACGAAGCTCCCCAAATCATCATCGAAAAGTTTGACGAACCAGCATACTGTTGTGAACTTGATACAGAAGAGAAACCTTGGTTTTACGAAGTGAAGAGGTATCTTGAGACTCAGGAATATCCCGCAGGGGCATCTGTCAATGATAAGAAGTTCTTAAGACGATTCGCATCCAAATTCTTTCTCAACAACGACATCTTATACAAGCGCAATCACGATTTGTGCTTACTCCGCTGTGTAGATCAGAAAACTGCAGAACGTATCATGGGAGAATTACACGGCGATTCGTACCCACTCCGGGACATACAATGGCTAAGAAGATTCGAGAACAGGTTACTATTGGTCCACCATGGAAGCTGATTGTCACCGCTATGCTCGATCTTGTCACAAATGCCAAATATACACAGACAAAGTGCACGTACCTCCAGTACCGCTGAATGTTTTAACCGCTCCTTGGCCTTTCGCAATGTGGGGCATTGACATGATCGGAGAAATCAAACCTACCGCTTCCAACAGACATCATTTCATCCTTGTGGCAATTGACTATTTTACCAAATGGGTAGAAGCAGCCTCGTTCGCATCTGTTACCAAGAATGTTGTGGTTCGATTCGTCAAGCATAATCTTATTTGTCGGTATCGCACTCCCGAAAGGATTATCACAGATAACGGTACCAACCTCAATAACAAAATGATCACCGGACTCTGCACGTAGTTCAAGATCAAGCATCACAACTCTTCTCCATATCGGCCTAAGATGAACGGCGCAGTGGAAGCCACCAATAAAAATATCAAGAAGATCATATAGAAGATGACAGTGACTTACAAGGATAGGCATGAGATGTTGCCATTTGCTCTCCATGGTTACCGCACTACAATACGAACATCTACAGGGGCAGCCCCCTTCTCTCTTGTATACGGTATGGAAGCAGTCCTACCAATCAAGGTTCATGTACCCTCAATCAGAGTCCTCCAAGACGCAGAGTTAGGCGAAGACGAATGGATCCAGACTCGGCTTGGCCAGATCAACTTGATCGATGAGAAACGACTCGCGTCCATCTGCCATGGACAGATCTATCTGAAGCGAATGATCAGAGCATTCAACAAGAAAGTCAAACACCGAGCCTACCAAGTCGGTGATCTAGTAGTCAAGCGCATCATTCTTCCACAAGGTGATCCCAGGGGCAAATGGACTCCAACCTACGAGGGACCATTTATAGTCAAAATAGTATTTTCTGACGGAGCGATGATACTTAGCACTATGGATGGAGAAGACTTCCCACAACCTGTGAACGCGGATATAGTCAAAAAATACTACGCATAAACGAGACCTGCTAGGTCGACTCGCCTAGGCAAAAATAAGGGCATCCTGGAGAATCAAAAAGGTTCGGGCAAAAGTTAAGGATATATGCAAAATATGTACACTCGACAAGTCGAAAACCTACAAAGGCGGCTTGGGCAAAAAAGGGTATCCCGGTAGACTGAAAACCCGAAAGGACGGTCTAGGGAAAAGTTAGGGATTCAAGCGTACGACTATGTCTCGTCCAGATCATCTACCTACAGACTACTACTATCAGCATTCAAGATTCAAATGGCGAAAAAATAGTCCACTCACTTTCTACTGACAGCAAGGAGATGAGATAGTCGAAATATATGAGCACTAGCATAGTTGAAACTCGACGAGATTATTTCCGCATAGCTTTTTAGTTTCATTGTATACAAGCTGCTTGGGCATACGCCACCTTTCAAAATTAATGCAAATTCTTTCTTTTACAGTGTTCATTATTGTTATCTTTTGCATAAAGTCCAATGATTGCTTTGAATGATTATATGCATTTGACAATAAACATTTGTTCACAAACATACGAAAAGCGAACAAACGAAAGTAATTACTACAGATTCTAGGAATTGAGATGACGACTAAAGTCACCAATACATTCCCCGCAGGTTACTTTCACAAGAGTATAATCTCCACAGAGCCATCAAACCTTCTCCAACGAAGTATTAATCTTTTCCCGCTAGTGTTCTGGCACTTCAAGCTTCATCACTATAGCCCCCGAGTAGTGGTCTTAGTCAGCTTCACCTTGTTACATCAGTCTCCAAGTAGTAACAATTTATCTCATATGCACAGAGGTATTTATCCCCAGCAGAATATCTCCCAATGATTATCATTCCCCGACGGCAACAGTACCCAGACTCGAAACTTGGTCAGATAGTGCATCGGAGGAAACCTATGTCTCTTTTATTCCCCATTCAGAGGATTTTTTGAGCCTCATCGGCCTTACGTTCCCCTTCAAAGACACAAGTCTCCGGTAGTATTCAGATAATCCCCAACAAGATCTGCGCACAAGATCCCCAACGGAGTGTCTCCCAGCTTCTACTATCCTCAACAGGGTCTACGCACAAGATCCCCGGCGGAATACATCCCAGCTTTTATGCTTTACAACAGCATTAATATCTTGATTCGAAACTTGGTCAGATAGTACATCGGAGGAATCAAAAACATCTCTTTTTCCCCCAAGTCAGGGTTTTCAACAACTTCATCCCCAATCGAAATCCAAAATCCTCAGCAGGACGTACTCATCGTCTTCAAGAGGGATATGTTTTGAAATACCACAACATCTACATTCATACATTATTCATAAAAATCATAACATGTGCATATATCATTCATACACATTGCCATATGCTCGCATGCATCATAATCTGCATAAAACTAACTATATCCTGCCAAGGTTTTATTTTCCCCAGCAGGTAAAAGATATGTTTCAAATAAAAGGTCGAGGATTAACACCCGAAGCAAGACGGGAAACCCAATCTGAAAGACCGTACAAATCTTTTCCAAATGGAAGGTCAAGGATTAACACCCGAAGCATGACGGGAAACCCAATATGAAAGACCGTACAAATCTTTTCCAAATGGAAGGTCGAGGATTAACACCCGAAGCAAGACAGAAAATCCAATCTGAAAGACCCTACAAATCTTTTCCAAATGGAAGGTCGAGGATTAACACCCGAAGCAAGACGGGAAACCCAATCTGAAAGACCGTACGAATCTTTTCCAAATGGAAGGTCCAGGATTAATACCCAAAACAAGACGGGAAACCCTATCTGAAAGACCATACAAGTTGTCTTCCGGCAACAGGCATTGGATCAACACCCGAAGCAAGACGGGAAAGCTATCCACATTCTGCCAAATATCTACCTCGGAATAGCCAGGACAAAGGTTTATTTTGACTCTCTCTCATTATCAACAACAACTACAGAGTCTAGCGTACGACTCAGTTTCCCCGGATGGCATCTTTAAGCCCATATCCGACCATTTTTCGACATCTCTCCACCTTCAGAATGCTCCATATTTGGTTAAAAACTAATAACTTCATTCAAAGGAGAGCGTGAAGTCTAACGTACGACTCAACATCATTCTATCCGGATGGCATCTTAAACCCATCTTCGTGCTCCCTTCTATCTTCAAAGGATACTTGTAGAGTCTAACGTACGGCTCGTTACCCAGCATCAGTCTCTCCTGATGGCATCTTAAGCCCATCTCCGACGTTTCTCCTATTCAAGCGAAGTTCCCGAGTATAGTGTACGACTCATTCCCCAGTGAAGTCTCTAGCTTCTCCAAATGGCATCTGTAAGCCCGTTCTAGTGCATCATCAACCAACAACGAGTGCAAATTTTCAGGTGTACTCGAGTGTTCAATCATCTTCTACTTTCAGATCATGAAAGGCAAGCATGCCAATCTAACTCTTCCAGTATAAGAATATTGAACAGGGGAAACTGTCATACCCCAAAGTTTTCCCTCTTACCTCTAAAGACATTTCACATATCCATACTCAAGGATTTCACAAGGGTTGACCAGACAAACTCTCTCCTAAGCAATCAACCCAAACTAGGGTTTGGCCATTCTCAAGCCAGGGTGAGCCTCCAACACTTCAAGTGATCATAATACCTCATCATATGCTTCAAAGAATCTCCATGTCGAGTTTCAAGACTTACAAGTCAAGTTTCCTCAAACAATTGCTCAAATGGTTGAAAATCAGTTATATTGGACAAAAAGTCAATTGTGGTCAACATACAGTCAAACTTCATAATTTTTTTTGTCAACATCCATATTTTGAAGTGATATTCATCATTTGACCAAGGGTTGATCATGATTCATCAAGAAAAATCAAGCATTGATCAAAAGTCAAAGTTTCCAAATTAGGGTTTTTGAACAAAAAAGTCAACAGAACTTTGACCGGGCATAACTTTCACATACTTTCTCAGAAAGTTTTCCACCACAGCTCATTTTTAAGAGAATTCAATTCTCTACAACTTCATGTCTCACAAGTTTGGGCAGAAAATGCTTCATTTGGAAGTTATGGATCAAAACATTACAGGTCCTTTTCAAAGTCAACAAAAAGTCATCTTTTTGTAAAGAAGTGTTCTTGAGCATGGAAACTTCAATTGAGATGAAACTAAATAGGTTATTTAAATAAAATCTTGAGCTTTCTAAAAAGTCAAAGAACATCCAAAAATGTTCAAAATTGAGCAAGATACACCTTGCACAAGTTGAGCATTTTTGAGGAGGTGCACAAAGAGAAATACTTGACAAATGCAAATTTTTTCCAAATGGGCTTATAATTTTATGATCCAAACTAGATCTTAACATTATCCATGGCCTCTCTACACCTTGCCACGCCTCCTTTCCAATTTATTTAATTTATTTTGAATTTAAAGCATTTAATTCAATTTTAAATTAAATAAAATACAAAAGCAAGGTATAAGACAAGTTGGGCTTGATTTCTATCTATCTTGAGGACCAAGGAAGCCCAAAATACATGCCAAATTCGTGCAAGATGCTACAAGGAAGGGAAAATCCAATTTTGGAAAGATTTGATAAAAATTTACAAGGGAATATTTTTGCATTCAAAGCAATATATTTTTTCATTCTTTTTGATCAAATCTCATGCTCTATAAATACATGACACCTTCACAAGAACAAAAGACGAAACCCTAGCCTCATGAGCCAACCCTAAAATTCACAAAATTCTTACAAAGTTGCAAATTTTGAAATCCTATTTGCAGCCACTTTCAAGCCTTCTCATTGATCCATTCGTGTTCCTGAGCTTTCCAGCAATTAATCCAAGCCCTTACACGAAGCCAAGCCATTCCAGATCGTGTCATCCAAGCATTACCGTTTTGGTAAATTTCTCAAAATTGATTTTCATAATTCATGCATTTTTAACTCTTTCCGATTGTTTGTATGATCTCAGGGTATCCATTAGAACATGTTTGATGCATTACATGTGAACTTTGACGCATAAATCACAGACTGCCATTGTTAGGGCTTTAGATTGGAGAAGCTTTGAATTGGACAATCCAGGCCGTTTCAGGCCAAACGGCTACCACCATTAGGTTCGCAAGGGTCGATTTAGGGGGGTAGGCATGATATCTTGCTTTAAATTTCATTATTTTGCAGGTTTGAATTTTTGATGATCGGGGAAGACAAAGAAGACCTCCCTGAGCGACGGTTTGACTCGCTGGAGTCGTCTGACCTAGCCGTGGCATCACGCGATTGGTTCATTCAAATGCCCAGGGGCCCACAGGCGCGCGCGTGTTTATTTGTTCCTATTTGTATAATTTACAACGTTTATAATCAATTGCTTGCAGATCTAAAACACCAAGACAGCCTGGCTCAGATGGCAAGCATGCGTGTGGTTTATCCAGGAGGTCAAGGGTTCGATCCCTGGCTCCAGCATTTCTTTTTACCACTTTTGCAAACTAACACTTTTTTTTCATATTTTTTCTTATTTTTCTTATTCAATTTAATTTCTTTTCAAATAATTTTCTCATGCATTAAAAAATCACCAAAAAATATTTTCTTTTTGCATTTAGGTCAGAAAAATGTTTATTTAATTTTTGACATAAAAATTAATATTTTTGCATGCATATTTTTATTAATTGTTAATTAACCATAAAATTGACTTTTAATTACTTTTTCTCACTAAAACCAATCCAGAAAATTCCCAAAAATTGTTCTATCATCTAATTAGGATTACTAACCTAAAAACTTTTTCCTAATTCAAAAATCTTTTTTTACTAACATATTTTCTCTTATGAGAATTTCTTTTCTTTTCCGATTATTATGTATCTTCTTCCAGGTTGTAATAGTTATGATTAATTTTCTCGCATTCTTTTTCCAATATTATGTAACTGCTCATGGGATGTAATAGTTTAATTAGGATTTACTTTCCGCACTCCTATATTATGTAACTGCCCCAAAGCCATGTAATAGCGTAGGATTTACTTTCCGCACTTTAGCTTCTGCAATTTACTTTCCGCACCATATAAACTGCTAGTCACTAGGCGTGTATGGCAAGATAAGAAACGAACGTAGATCACTTCTAATTGCAAGATAAAATATTTGAACCCAACACACTCTCTTCACACATGCACCCCCTAGAGTATTCTCTCTCGTTGCCTTTCGAATAAATGGTCAAGTTCCTCGAACGTAGAGGTATCCTAGCACCGTTGCCTACAAACATATCATCATAGTCCCTACGAATACATGATCTCTTCCCTCGATTGTTGCCTACGAAAAGTGATGATCGTCCCTTCGAATATGCTAGGGTACTCCTACAAGTTGCCTTCTATGACCATCCGATGTCCCTTCGAATGTCCCTCTTTACATCCAACGAATAGGGTTACCTACCAACTAATGGTATGGATAACGCTATTCTAAAGGAAAGTAAAATAACACGAAAACGACCGTTCTGAGTAGTTAATAAGACTTTTAGTTGCTTTCTCTATCAAAATACTTTTCACACCTCACACTTTTTTCAAAGTTAAAACACTTTTCAAAACGAAACATTTCCAAACACTTCGTATACATTCCAACGTGAATCATTACGAAGTCAAAGCGAAATGTCTTTTCAAAAACATTTTTCAAACACGCACACAGAAAGCAAATTTTAAAGATGAGCTAAAAGCAACTAAGAGCCCGTAGATAACTACGGATGGAAAGGGGTGCAAATACCTTCCCTTTTCATAACCTTCTCCCTTACTCAGAATCTAACGAAGGTCTTTTTCTGTTCTTTTCACCTTCCCTTAATTGGATAAAAGAAAAGTCGATGGCGACTCTTGCTATCCGCAACATTTGCGATAAAAAGCAAAACAAATTCCAAAAGTCAGTTCTCCCACCGTATTACAGGTGAGTTTAACTCTGAATTAATACTGCTGATAATGGACTTCATTCCTGACTTGGTATGCCCCCAGATGTAGGTTGGTTAGAACCGAACTTGTGAACAATTTCTTATGTTCTTTTGTTTCCTGCGCCGTTAATTGTTTATTCTACCTTGTCTGTTCTATAATATCGGATCAGATGTTATGACATCCTGAATCTGATGTTACCAGAATTTCAATTGGTATCAGAGCAGGCATCCTGTCTGTTTCTGGATGAGATCCATGGGGGATACTTTCTGGTTGTGTACAAGGTAGATGATGAAAAAAGGTAGTGTTCTGACGTTGTTAAGTCTGAGGTCAATCTTTGTAGCTGGTTTTGCAAAGATGTTGTATAAGATGTCCTATTCTGAGTCTGTTTGTTCTTGCAGTTTGTGCAAGATTTTGTTTTGTTTTGTTTAGTGTCTTGTTTTAAGTTATGAACACAAAGTGTGTCTTGTGTTCTGAGATATCCAATATAGAGGTATGTTTCACTATGCTTGTAGATGGATAGTTCAAGTTTTTTGGTCTTGTGATTCCTCTTGTGCTCTAAAATAGGAAGTTGTGTCTGTTTGTGTCGTAGCATCGTTCTCAGCTTGAGGAGGAGTATTCAGTATCTTCTTCCTCATGTGCATCATGGCTTCATTATTTCTTCTTCTTTGTGAAGATGTAGTCTATGGTGTTATGTTCCCTTTGATTCTGTTTTTGCTGATTATCTGATGTATCTTTTGTGATTCTGACCTTGTGTTTTATCGTCCTGTAACTAATGGTGCTTATTTTGTTGGTGTTTTACTGGCCTGACTTTGAACTTGTACCTTTGGCTCATTTGTGGCTAAAAAGGGGGAGAATTAATTAGGATTGTTCTTGGTTTAGTTTGGTAGTCTAATTTTTTATTTTTGCTGCTCTCTGATAGTGTAGTTGGTTTTAGCCAAAAAACTTGCCAAAGGGGGAGTTTGTAAGTGTTTTGTGTTGGATGCAATTTTTGGTAAAACCAGATTGGTGTGTCAATGTCTTGACTGATGTCATGACATTCTGGTATGAAGACAAATTCTGCAGAAGAAGTGTTTTTACAGGTGCAACTCAAAATCTTTGCATAACAAATGATTATGCTATAATCAGAAGTACAGGTTCTGCAAGAACAGTTTGCTGGATGAGTGATGTCACACCCAATGTTAAGACATCATGTACTGTATAAGTGGATTATGCAGTTTTATATTTCCTGAGAGTTTCAGGATTCTGTTAGTTTATTTTGGGCTGAATTGTTTTGTTAAGCTCCTATGTGGCACTACATTGACAGGTCAAGGAGACTTTGTAGGAGAATTTGTTGCAGAAGTGTAACAACTTATTTGTTGTTACTTGGAGCATAAATTATGGAGATATATTAGGCAGATTCTGTTGAAGACCTATCCTTGTGGAGAATATCATGGAGAAATTTTAGCAAGCTGTTTGTTATTATTTAAAGACTCAAATCCAGTTGAGTAAGGATATAAAAGAGAAGCTTTGTAACCTAGTTTCTCAACAAGCCGTAATTTATCATGATGTAATTTTTAGGGCTGTGTCTGTAACCACTCTCTAGGAGATTTGGTAGAGTGAACCTCCCGGATTATGGGAAGGTCACCAAGTTTACCTCGAAGCCTGTAGGCAAGAGGAAAGTTGTTCTCACTCAAAAGCTGTGAAGTAATGAGTTGAGTTATGTTCTTGGAGGAAGCTGTGAAGTAACTCCAAGGTGTTGAAAAGTTGTTGGAAATCAAGTTGTTGATGCAGTGGCTGAGATGTTGATTGCTAGACATCATTGTGATGATTGGAAGTGGGATGAGGATATTCCATATCTACGTAGGACCTAGGTAGAAGGGTCATTGGGTAGGGATTAAGTGAGGGGTTGTAAACGGGTGAGTTTAACTCTGAATTAATACTGTTGATAATGGACTTCATTCCTGGCTTGGTATGCCCCCAAATGTAGGTTGGTTAGAACCGAACTGGGTGAACAATTTCTTGTGTTTTTTTGTTTCCTGCATCGTTAATTATTTATTCTACCTTGTCTATTTTATAATATCGGATCAGATGTCACGACATCCTGAATCTGATGTTACCAGAATTTCACAAAGCATAGGATCAATAACCTGAATCTAAGTCCATAGTCCAATTCAAAGCCAATGATAGTGTAACACGGTGGGAGAATTGACTTGTTTGTTTTGCATTTTATCGCAAATGTTACGGATAGCAAGAGTCGCCATCGACTTTTATTTTATCCAATAAAGGAAAGGTGAAAAGAACAGGAAAGACCTTTTATCGATTATGAGTACGAGAGATAATTATGAAAAAGGAAGGTATTAGCATCATTTCCATCCGTAGTTATCTACGAGCTCTTAATTGCTTTATCTCACTTTTTGAAACTCACTTTCTATGTGTGTGATTTGAAAAGTATTTTGCTTTGACTTTTTAATGATTCTTGTATCAGTCCTCAAGAATGTATACGAAGTGTTTGAAAATATTTGTTTGAAAATGTAACTTTGTAATGATTCTCGTATGAATGTATACAAAGTGTTTGTTTGAAAGTTTTTCTGAAAAGAGTGTGAGGTGTGAAAAGTATTTTTTGATTGGAGCAAGCAATTTAGAGTCTTATTACCTACTTAGAAAGATCGTTCTTGTGATTTTCCTTCTTCTTTAGGACAACGTTATCCATACCATTAGTTGGTAGGTAACTTTATCTGTTGGATGTGAAGGGACGGGCATAAGATCATCATATGGTCATTGAAGGCAACATGTAAGGATACCTTAGCAAATTCATAGGGACGATCATCACTTATTCGTAGGAAACAATCGAGGGACATGATCATATATTCGTAGGCAACATCGAGGGTCATCGACGTTCTATGATCTTTGTGATGATTTTGAATCGAGAGACTTTTGCTAATGGTATCCCTATGTTCGAGGGGTACAAGTGTAAAAAGTGTGTTGATTTCAGATATTTATCTTGAGATTAGCATTAGCTATGTTGTTTTTAGTCTTTCCATACAAACCCTAGTAACTAGCAGTTAAATATGTACAAAAAGTACAGGTGTAGAAAGTAAAAGCGGAAAAGTAAAGTCATATGCTATTACATGGCTTTGGGGCAGTTACATAATAGGAGGTGTAGAAAGTAAATGCATAAAGTAAAGTCCTAATTAATTATTACATCCTGTGAGCAGTTACATAATAGTAAAAGAAACACGCGCGAGAAATTATACATCCAGGAAGCAGTTACAATAATATGCGCGAAAAAGAATTAGTCGGGATAAAGAAATAAAGTCAAGAGAAGTTGGAAAAAGTCAATGAAAATAAGAGTTTGAGGTTAATTAAATCCGAATTAAGTTAACCTAATTACTGTGTGAAAATCGGGTGAATTGGAAACCCTAATTTTATTTGTTTTTAATTAATAAAAGAAATTTAATTTAAATTAATTAACCTAAATTAAACTAATTAAATTAATTAGGAAAATAAAATAAAAAGTTATTCATGTGCTAATTCTAATTATTAGTTAATTAACCTAATTACTAATTAAATTAATTAATTAAATGTTAATTAGAAAATAAATGGAAAAAGTGTTAGAAATTAGAAAAGAAGGAAAAATCAAGAAGAAGATTGAAAAGGGGTGGTCACATTGGGAATCGATCCTAGGCCCCTTAGGTTACCAATACCAACGCCTTGCCATCTGAGCTGTCATGGTTAGTTGACATAGGTTTGCAAATAATAGTTATATGGGAGAAGCAAAAATTCAAATATTTGAAGAAAAACAAGGAAACACGCGCCAACCTTCATCTTCTTCGTTGAAAAGACAAGGGTTTTACCCACGGTCATCATCTGTTGCTAAAGCCCTTTACCTACGGACAACGTCTGTAGCTATATGACCTGGAAATCACAATTCTCAAAATACGAGATATAAATTAGTTAGGAGTACATGAATCGATCAGGTTTGATCTCGTGAACACGATGGTACCGCCAGTTTCCCCCAATTTTACCTAAATAAGAAAACCCTAATTCAAAGCTTCAAACCCTAGCAATGGTGGATTCATGTACCTGCACTAAAACTTCAATTGAACTATACATAAAGCATCGAAATAACATCAGGAACACAAATATGTTAACAATTCATGTAAGAAATGCGTGCAAGTATGAAATCGAAAGTTGAAAAAATTGTGAAACCGGAATCACGATTTTACGTTCAAGGGTGTTTTGATTGCTTGTGAACGTCTGGAATTTATTAGAGGACACCGATGAAACTAATGGACACCTTGGAATGGCTTGAATCCATCAAATTTTTGGTATGCAAGTAACTTGAATGCCACCGTTTTCTTGAAGTTTGCTAGGGTTTTTTGGATGCAAAATATGTGTCCTTGTGATCTGAATGGCTTAGGTTTATATAGAAGAAGGATTAGGTCAAGTGATTTCAATCAAATATTTGATAATTGTGATGATTGGAATTTGATTAGAAATTTGATAAAATCTTTCTATTTTGGTATCAATCTTATTCCAATCATATTTCAATGAATATCTTGAGATCCAAGGATGATATTTGATTGAGTAATCAGATCCCATGCGCCTCTTGATGTTTAATAATATTTTCTTTAATTTATTTAGTATTTAAATGAATAAAAATTCAAATAAATATAATAAAAATCATGAAAATATAGCAATGGTGTTAGAGGTCTTTTTTAAGGCCATGAACATGTTTAAACCTTAAAAGATAGGTCACATTATCCAAAAACTCAAAATTCATCACTTTGCTCTTTGTGCATTTCTTCAAATTTCCCAAACTTACTCAAGTCGTAACTTGCTCAATTTTTGTCATTTGGAAGGGTTCTTGGACTTTTTAGAGAGCTCAAGATGTCCTCTAAATGCTCCTTTTGTTTTCATCTTCATTTAAGCTTCCATGCTCATGTACACCTTTTTGGAAAAAAGATGGCTTTTTGTTGACTTTTAGAAGGACCTATAATGTATTGACCCATAACTTTCAAATGAAGTATTTTTGGACAAAGCTTGTGAGACACAAAGTTGTAGAGAATTTAATTCCATTTAAAATGAGCTTTGATGGAAAAATTTCTGATGAAGTATGTGAAAGTTATGCTTGGTCAAAGTTCTGTTGACTTTCCCTTAAGAAATCGTAATTTAGAAACTTTTGACTTTTGATCATTCCTTGGATTTTCTTGATGAATCATGATCAACCTTTGATCAAATGATGAATTTCACCTCAAAATCTTGATGTTGACAAAAAATGATGAAGTTTGACTATATGTTGACCACAATTGACTTTTTGTCCAATACAACTAATTTTCAACCATCTGAGCAACTAACTGAGCAAACTTAGGCCATGAGGCTTGAAACTTGACATAGTGATACCTTGAGACATATGAGGAGGCATGATGCTCACTTGAGAAAATAGAAACCATTTTTGACTTGAGAGAATCAAAACCCTAGTTGTGGGTTGATTGCTTAGGAGAGGGTTTGTCTTGATCCACCCTTGAGTAATTCTTGAGCATGGAGAAGTGTATTGACTTGAAAATAGGAGGGAAAATTTTGGGTATAACAGATAGTAACTATATTCCAAAGATAACATTAATTATTTTAGTATTTGATATTTATTATTGTCTTTGAGAAGCAATAGAAAAAGTCCAAGGGACAAAGGGAAAAATACAACAAAAATAAAAGGCATAAAAATAAAATTTCATGAATGATAAATGCTAAAAATAAATTGAATATATGTAAATTACAAGAATTTAAATGACATAAATGTAAAAGTGCAAAATTTAAATGGGATTAATGTAAAAGTGCGGAAACATAAAGTTAGTACAATTATTGTTAATGTTAGTAATTAATATTCCCATTTAGGAAAATTTTGCACTATGTTAAGAAATCGTAAGTGAACTTATGTAGAAGTTTCACATATCTGAGATCGGGCCAAAATAATGTAGGTGTGTTGCATAAAATGCACACCATGGTTTAAAAGCAAGGTGATCAAGAGCAAGATAAAGGAGATGATATCATTACATCAACAAAATCCTTCATGATACCTTGCGACAGACTTCTCACTAACCTAAAGTGCCTTGAATGATCAAATGGTCATTTAGAGGTAGATTTGAAATGATGAAAGTTCATCAAGCATCAATCCAAACCTAATTGAACAATATGAATTCATTATCATCCAATTGATCAAAAGGAAAAAAATGAAGAAAGAGATAAAGAAGCAATGGATCAACAACCAAATTGAATCATAACTTAGGTCAAATCATCATCAAGATCAATCACCTCTTTTGGTGGATTAAAGTGATAAACATGTCATTAACCCAAAGTACCAAAAAATGATTCAATTAATCATTTAATGGTAGATTTGAATTTATGAAGGTTCATTCAACTCCATCAATACCCAAAGTCCATTGGTATTGATGAAAATTATGATAAAAAAGTCATGATCCAAGGCACCATAATATATACCAAATTGGTCAAAACAAACTCACTGGAAACCCAAAACAAACTCACTGAAAACCCAAAACAAACTCAGACAACCATCTCACACCTTTGATCATCTTCTCTGGTGAGATCTCACTGGAGTTTTGAAAAATGGTAAAGTTAGATCATGAAGTCTATACCATTGTGATCGTTTCATCAGTGTGAATTCAACCATGGTCTTTAAATTAATTTAATCAAAGTGTGTGAAGAGAATTTTGCAGAAACTCATGATATTTTAAAATATGAAAAAATTAAATATTAAATGGTGAAAACGAAAGATAAATGAAAACTAAGGTAGAGGATAAAATCAATGAACATCGAACAACAACATTGTAACTTATTTGAGCATAAATGATGTCTCTTACTACCTTGTCCAATTGTGATTGTAAGTTAGGAAAGTTAGACTTGGTTAGCACGATTCAGTGGCTCTCAAGGCTTGGGAATTGTTGCAATGGCTTCAGGATATAACATGGAAGCTAATTATATCAATGCTTGTTACTAGAAGAGCTTGAAAATGAAATACGATTTCATAAATTTGGAGAAAAGTTTGAAGTTCAGACATGGTTTTTTGAGGCTCTTGAAGATTGAGAATGAAGGGAATATATGCCTCTATTTATATATGAATTGGGAGGACTTGGTACTTGTGACAATGAAGGGAACTCATGTGAAATCATGTGCACCGAAATCATGACAAATCTTGATTCTAAAGCTACCAAAATGAAGATCATTCGATGCCAAATTGGGTCATTTTTGCTCAACACTCATTACCTGACATCATATGGTGCAAACCATGTGAAATTCTTGGTTCAATTTGGAGTAATTTGGTGACTGACAAAACTGACTTTAAGCAAAAATGCAGTTTCATGGTGATGGATAAATTCTGCAAGTGCATGGAAATATCGAAGTAATATAAAAGATTGTGGAACCACAGAGACCAATGTCAACCTACTGTAATCTATCATTACTTTGTAAAGCTAAGACTAATGAATAATTAGATTTTAGGGGAAACTAAGAACTAAAACTAAAAATGACTTTAGAAAATATAATAATAAAGAGAGACCAAAATATGGATTCCGCGTTCCTGAAAGCCTTATAGAAAACGGCTATTAATTACGACTATAACTTAGTTCCGTAGAATATACCAACTTAAAGACTCCGCCTCACGCTCTCCTGGTAGTAACTAAAGCCATACTTCCTAATCCTAATATATTGCTCTCGCTCGCCCGATAACTAAGAAATATATTTTGAAAGTCAACAATATCCTAAGCGCATCTAAAGCGCTCTCGCTGTATTTAGATTTGTTGCCTAATTTTCACTATCCAGTTCGATCCCCACGCTCTCGCAGTGTTGAGTCTAACCTTAATTGATTTAACAATCTCGTGACAAAATCGTGTTAAATAACATCTCACTCTCGTGACAAAGCTATTTAAATTAGACTTGGAAATTAAAACCAAAATAGATTTCTAATCATAAATTCACACCTATTATTTTCTACTGAGTCCCGTTGGTAACAACAGTCCTCATACACCGGACTCAAGAATATTTAGCTGGACATGTTACTAATTAAAAACACATAAATAATTATAGTTACGATAAGAAACGACATAGCAATTAAATTTCACAAACAAAATAATAATAATAATAATAATAATAATAATAATAATAATAATAATAATAAATAATGCGATAAAAAGAATAGCGAAATAAAGTGGTAAAATTTTGGGGAAATTCAATAGCCACTGAAAATCACGTATAAAGACCTGACAAAAAATGCAATGACTCGACAAAATACTTAAAATAGATAAATTCCTAAAAACATCAAATAAACTAGAAAGCAATAAATCAAACTAAAAAGCGATAAATGAAAGCGGTAAAGTCCCTCCCACACACTTAAACCAAACATTGTCCTCAATGTTTCGATGAAAGGTGGAAAGAGGAAAAATTGAACCTGAATGAACGACATTGCATGCTACAACGACCAAATTTTGCTCTGATCCTTCCGTTGTTGATCATGTCTTTGTTGACCACTTCTACTCCGACGTCTTGTTCTACGAGATATCCGAATTTGCTAAAACTTCTCTGTCCTGAAGTCGATCATCATATTGCTCATTTTTGGGGGAAGTACCATACACATCATCGGTGTCACCACCAGCAGTGACATTCGTAGGAATGTCTCTAGGCACCAGCTCATTTTGAGATGATCAACTATATATTTTTCTCCTAGATATGGTCGAGACGTGACAAGCATTCAGTATCTTTATTTTCTGCAAGTTCAAACAATAAAAAGGAAAACATTAAATTGAAAACTCGTGTGTTGCCTCCCACGCAACGCTTTGCTTAACGTCAATAGCTCGACGGCTCAGGAGTGCAAGCAATCATAGTGGTTCTATCGAGAATGAATCCTCTATCGAACTTTTAATAATCTTGGGTTTCCAGGGAAACTTATCAAGACATTTCATCCCTCACCTTTTCTTTTCTTTCTTTTGTGGGGTGGTTCATTCTTTTGGACTTGGGGTGGTGGTTCTGGATCTATCAGATTTTCGAGTTTGGGCTTAGTTATTTCATCCACCCTCACGAATGTTAACCTTCCCTTCTTAATGCTAATGTTTTCCCTAGCTTCATGGTCCTCAAATTTTCTCTTTTTATGCAGGACCTCAGACGAAGGTGCATTAGTGTGGGTATTTTTCTATACCTCCACATACGTTTTGGATTGGGAATATACATTAGATTCCACAAATATTTGCGGAAAAGAAATAGGTGGGTTATAGGGAGGAGGAACAACAATATATGTTTCCTTCTCTACCTCTTCTACAACCTCCCTTTCGGATGATGTTGGTGGATTTTTCTCAATCTCTACTTTTTTCCCACCAGAACTCTCCTCAACCTCATTATTACTATCTTCAACCTTATTATCACTCTCCTTAGGATTTTCAATTTGTTTTTTGCTACTGGTTGTTACAACATACACATTATCCTCCGAGGAGGGTCATAAAGGTGTTTGTGAAAGCATGGAGATTTGGGCCTCTAATGCCTCGTTGTGAGTCACTAGGGACTCAACCGCATTGTTCAGCTGCCTAAGAGTTTCATTGTTGTCGAGACTTTGTTTTCTTACCACTTCATTATGGATAGTTTGTGTCTCTACAAATTTCTTCATCGTAGATTCTAGCCTAGAGTGAGTTAATGTCGCACAGAAATCCTCCATTGATGTTACGAGGTTGAAATTATAGGATTCTTGCGGTTCCTCAAAGTGAGTTAGCGTCGCATTTTGTGTCTTCACAATGCGCTTCATCTTCATTGTTTCTAGTCTAGAGCGAGTTAGTGTCGCAATCATATCCTCCATTAATGCGTCGAGAGTGGAATTCTAGTATTCTTGCGACTCCTCAAAATATTGGGCGTATTGATTGTAGAGGAAATTTGGTAGAGGATAAGTTATCGTCGTACTGTAATCCTCCAATGATGTTTCGAGATCAGATCTTTGGTATTCTTCCAAATCCTCAAAGTGATGGGATTGGTAGTTGTAGATGTAATTTGGATGAGAGTGAGTTGGTGACACATTGAATTTATCCATAAGTATTTCGAGGTTGGATTTATGGGATTCTCAGTAATCCTCAAAATACTGGGGTTGGGAGTTGTAGAAAAAGTTTGGTTAATACATAGTAATTAAAGTAAGAGTACCTTAGTCTATACGGTGTAATAACAAATTAAAAATATTGATTCATGGTCCCCGACAACAGCACCAAAAACTTGGTGGGTAAATTCCGCAAGTGCACGAAAATATCGAAGTAATATAAAAGATTATCAAACCACAGAGACCAATGTCAACCTACTGTAATCTATTGTTACTTTGTAAGAATAAGGCTAATGAATAATTGGACTTTGGGGAAACTAAGAACTAAAACTAAAAATGACTTTAGAAAATATAATAATAAAGAGAGACCGGAATATGGTTTCCACGTTCCTGAAGGAATTATAGAAAACGGGTACTAATTACGACTATAACTTAGTTCCGTAGAATATACCAACTTAAGGACTCCGCCTCACGCTCTCGCGGTATAAACTAAAGTCATACTTCCTAATCTCAAGATTTTTCTCTCGCTCTCCCGGTAACTAAGAAATATATTTTAAAAACCAATAATATCCTAAACACATCTAAAGCGCTCTCGCTGTATTTAGATATGTTGTCTAATTTGCACTATCCAGTTCGATCCACACGCTCTTGCAGTGTCGACTCTAACCTTAATTGATTTCTCACTCTCGTGACAAAATCGTGTTAAATAACCTCTCACTCTCGTGACAAAGCTATTTAAATTAGACTTGAAAATTAAAATCAAAACAGAATTCTAATCATAAATTTGCACCTATTATTTTCTACCGAGTCTCGTTGGTAACAACGGTCCTCATACAGCGGACTCAAGAATATTTAGTTGGACATGTTACTAATTAAAAACGCATAAATAATTATAGTTACGATAATAAACGACATAACAATAAATTTGACAAACAAAATAATAATAATAATAATAATAATAATAATAATGCGATAAAAGAAATAACAATGATAATAATAAAAATAAAGCGGTAAAATGAAGAACTTGTAATTGCAGAAAATGGAAATTGGAATTGTAATATATTGGCTGACTTAAATCCAAAATGTAAGTTAATGCAGAACTATGAATTAAAATCTAGATCGAAGAAGAAGAGAGAGTGTCTTTGCCGTTAAATATCAACTATTTATATAGTTTCTTCCGGAGAAAAACTAGGAGGCATGGTTGTCTATTCGTTCTTCACTTTGACCAAAATAATAGGAACTTTCGTGGCTTTCGTAATGGACTTAGCGTGTGGAGAAAAATTAGGAACTAGTTGCTTCGTGGAGAGAGTTTTTTGGGAGACTTGGCTAATGAGAGAATATAGGAGCTTCATGTAACCTTCCGTGTTGTTCGCTAGAAGTAAGGAGAAAAAGTCTCCTTCAAAAGTGTGACGTTCGTCACAAGTAAGGAAGAGGCATGGTGGGCCATTTTGGGCTATGACGGTCGTCATAGAGGGTGTGGAGACCTTTATAAGCTTGCTTGTAGGGAAGATAACGCCTTGTAATGCATGGCAACCGTTATGGTTTGGCGTGAGAAGGATGTGACGACCGTCACACCTTGTAGGGCTAGTGAGAAGTCTTCATGGGCTGGGCTTTGCGTGCTTGGCCCATTCCTTTTCTTCATGCCTTCACCTCTTATTTTTCTATCACACCCCATGCTTATTTATTTTACTCTTTTTGTGGATTTTAAGCTTTATTCTTCTCCATTTTTGTGACTTTCTTCATACATGCCTTGTAAATAGTAAATACCTGAAAACATAGAAAATATCGGCATAATACAAATATAAAGCAACATAATTAAGATAAAATAAAGATATAATCTATGTAAATCAAGACAAATATGTGATACATTTTCGTGCTATCACATGGAGGCATCTTCAACCCTACATGTAATCTTGTACACTTAACCTTTATGGCTCATTATATTTGCTCAATGATAACATCATCATTGAAAATACAATGTGAAAATAAGTTTTTGATTTGGACACCTGATCAAAAAGTTATGACCACCTAAAGTTGGTACCATGACATGTAATTAGAGGACAAAATACTTATAAGTCCAAAATGACATATAATGTCTTCAATTTTTTCATGGCCTTCCAAGCATAATTGACTCTTAATCCTTGGAAAAAAACTCGTATAGGGCATCAAGTTTTATAACTAGAAAAATGAACCACCCACAAAAATTGAAAATTGAGCAAGTTATGATCTTTGGAAGTTAGGAAAATATCAATTGAATTTAGGTCAAATTTCATTAATTCCACAAATGACCTCTAATATTCCCAAACTTTTGATGATCTTCCAAGCATAATTGGCTCTTGACTTGTAAAGAGAACTTGTAGAGGATGACAAGAAGAGTCATTTTCCGAAATATTCAAATATGTTGAAAAATGAGTGAGTTGTGATATTTTGAACTTGTACTTGAAATGTTGACTTTTTAGGAAAAGTACATTGAACCATCTTGAATCTTTGTACTTTTCTTGCACATATGAACTCCACATAAGGGATTCATGCTTGAAATTTTATTGGTCTTGGCCAAAGCTTTAGGAAACTTGATGAAAAAGGCATAGAAATAAACACATGAACCTTGAAGTTTCTTGAAGTTTCTTAGTCAAATGTTCTTACTATTTTCTTATGGCTCCCTACCATTCTTCCCTCTCGAGCACCCATCACCTAGAGGAATTTGTTGTTGATGTGACCATCGTGGACCTAGATTTCGTCTAGAACATTTATGCGACTAAAAAGAATGGTCTTTTAAGTGATTGATGTTTCTCACACCATGTTCATAGCCGAATATCTGGTTTCAATGGTAGCTATTGGCCAGAACGATGTATTAGGTTTTTGTGACCTTGTTAGGGAGTGGATGAACTAATGGAGAAGTGTGAGGCCCTTGAGCCGGAGAATTCCTAGGTTGATCAAGAATTGGTTGTGCTGTAGAAAAAGGCCGAGCTTGTGACTATTTACGAGAGAAAGTGAAGAGATATAGTTCTCTTTCGATTTTAGCTACCCAAATAACGGGGTTGAAGACTTCAATTGCGAAGAGAAAGAAATGATGGAGGAAAGCTTCTAAAGATGCGGCGAAGGTTTGCCATGAGTTCGAAGAAGATCGAAAAGCTCTTTATTTAAAGAAATATGATCGAGCCAAATATTTGAAAGACCTTGAGGAATACTTGGCTGCTACATGGAAGAAATATTAGGAGTCCCTTCAGTGGACTATAGAATTTGTGTATCGGGTTCGAGATAAAATGTTGGAACATGCGAGAATTTTCTCTCGATATTTCTGTCACTTCCGACCAACTAGATCCCTTCCAATTCATTCCTAGAAAGGATAACGGAGATGGTCTGTGTATCTTGGAGTCTAGAGCCGACATTGAAGATCTTTTTGCTCTCCTTTTACTTTTGTTTTTGCTTTGTTCCTATAATACATTGCCAAAATTTTGCGCTTTGCCTTGTAAACAATATTTATTTATGTTATTACCTTTTGTGTGCTTATACTTTTGGTTTCACATAGTGCAACGATTGATCGTAGTTTTTTTAGCTTATTGAGAGCCAAAAAGTGCCAAGGTTCGATTTTAAGCCCTGGAATTTATAGAGTTTGTTTTCTAAAATAAGGCGATAAACAATATTGGTTAAAGAGTAAATAACCTTAAGTTCTTCGTAAGGTCGTGTTTGGATTCTTTATTCACAAGTATGTCATGTTAAGACGAAGGTATTTTATTGGTAAAATGTTAGTTTAACTAATTGCGACCATAATTGAAATATGCTTATGCTGATAATGTAATGGTTCGGCTTGATATGACCGATCTTTAATTTTCATTTTTAATGTTGAAATGTTGGTCTAGTTTGGTATAGTCATACATTGAATTCATAATTGAGAGGCATAAGACCTACTAGGTGCGGTTATTTCTAAAATGCGTAAGCGACATAGACATTATGTGGTATTGATTGTTGTAGTCGAATGTGCAAAGCGTTTCTGACAACACCTTTAAATTTCTTTATTTCTAACATTCATGCTCTAGTGACCTAAAGAGGTAACAAAACATAAAATAGAACTAGGAGAATATAACAACAAAATATATAAACAAAATTTCTTTGATAATTGTTTATTGTCTATGTTTATATGTGACTTTTATCAAAATCATATATCAAATCTAATAATTAATATTTAATTCTTTTATTTTTATTTTAAAAATCTTCTTATTTGATATATATATATATATATATATATATATATATATATATATATATATATATATATATATTAAACATTGCGATTGGACGAATGAAAACACCATTTAAAAGAAGAAAAAAAATTAAAATTGAGTCTTTCTTTTCGGAATGGATCTAGTTTATTTATAAAATAATCAGGTCCATCTAAGCTATTCTTACTTTAATAGTCACTTGGAGAAGAAACATTTTAGTTTTACTCACGAACTGTCTAGAATATTATTAATGTTAATAAACTTACTTTTGTTAGCCATTGGAAAACACGTGCCAATGCATGATAAACACAAGCCTTTAGCTCCTTGATTGTGTTTTGCACGAGCTTATTAATTAATTGTTTGATAAAATTATGAATAAAGAATTGCCAAATATGCATATGATGGTGACATAATGAATCTCAAGTTATTTATAGACAGTTGTGAAATAAGAGACAGCAACTATAATGTTAAATATGTGTGGTTATCAAATTGGATAACTCAGATTCACAAGTAGAGATTTATAAATATTGTTATTGTGATAAAAAAAATTTTAGACACTTATAGCATTATGTTAGATTTGAGATTTAACTTGATTCTTTTAACAGAATTATTTCAGAGCACGTTGTTGAATAAAACGGAAATCAACAAATTTTTACTTTTTTTCTTTTATAATTAAAATTGAAGAAAGCCACAAGCAATGCACAAACAATACAATTAGAACAGTAAAAATAATCAACCAAAAGACATGAACAAACAGACCAAACCAAACGGCAGGAATAAAACAAAAATCAAAAACAAATCCTTGCTACTTACCTCCTCGTTAAGGCAGTTAAGTGATAGTTATGTAGAAATATTAGATGTAGAAATATTTAGATGCTGAATACAAATTTAAATCTGTGACATTTTTGTTGTTCATTTTCGATTAAATTATCTTTAAGGTCCTTTAAATTATTTAATTATAATAGATTGTTCTTTTATGTTATTTTCGCTACATGTGGATCCTTAATGTTAACTAATACCTGCATCGTTAATCTTTTTTTTAAAATTCTTTCTAAAAATATTAAAGTGACACTAATTGTACAGATATGTAATTTAACATAGGTCTTAGAGCATCATTGGATCATATAATAAAATTTTTAGAATTTTTTAGCGCATAAAAGTATTTTTAAACTAATTAAAATGCACAAAAAGAAAAAAATTAAAGAAAAATAATAAAATAGAAAATAAAATTCTCAGAAAATTACAGGAAGCGTAAAACGAGAAGAAATATTTTTAGGAATTTTTTCATAATTTTTGGACCAGAAACGGATTTAATATAAATTTTATAAGTTAAAATAAAATTAATATAGCAAAATAAAGCAACATAAAAGTCAACAATGAAAACGTTAGTTAACACAAAAGACCCACATGTAACGAAAACAACATAAAGGACCAATCTGTTAAAATTAAATAACTTAAAGGATCTTGGGAATAATTTTGCCTTATTTTAATAAGTTGAATTTCAACCACTAGATTATTAAAGAAATCCTACTACTTACAACACGTCCATTTGGACAACAATTTGCTAACTACATGTGTGTTAGATATAGCTTCAGTTTCATTTCACTTGAGTGTTAGTATATAAATCCAATGTGAGTTTAATTTGTAAAAGTATTCACAATTTCAATTTTGAGATAGAAATTAGTTACACTCTCTCTTCTCTCTTTTCATCCTTCTTCATCTTCAACCTACCTTGTACACCAACATTGTGAACATAATCACATTTTTTAATTCAACGGGTTTGGGAAATACGAGTGTTGGTGAGATCTGAGTGAATTTGCTCAAGAACAAAGATGAACGGCAGATTGAAAAACACATATAATCACGCGGGTCTAGGTGTTGTTGTGTAGATTGTGGTTGTATATGCGAAACTAACAATCACGGTCCAATAACCGTTGTGGTTAAATATATCACAATGGTTGACTTAAACAACCGTTGTAATAATTATAGTGGCATGGATTCGATACCCATCTACAACCAAATTTAAACCTCATTAAAAATAGCATTTCACCACGGTTTAACGTTCCAACCATTGTGGTATATGTAAGAGTTTATTATAAAATATGAAATTGTTTGTTTTTCACTGCCCCTCATTAAGCATATACAATCATATGATATAACAAACACACTAACAATATTTATCAACAAAAACATCAAAATAATTTACATGAATTGGGAAAACTGATTAACTAACCATTGCTTGAAGATTTAAGTGAGAAGTAAAGAATAAAAAACACTTGCTAGCTGCACATGAAAAATTATTTATCAACTCATATTGTACGCTTTCTACCACCATCATCATCACCATATGAGGTTCATCTAGTTTTAGAAGCTATGAAAAGAAATATAAGAAGTTTGAAGCTATGACAAATAAGTTTGTTGTTGTTGTTGTTGTTGATGTTGTTGTTTCTTCATTCCCTTTTCTTGAGTCCAACAAATACTATAAATATTATCAACATGTGAAATAACTTATTTGTCAACAACACAACATGCAACAACAACATAGAAAATATATAACAAATACTATAATTTACATAAATATATATAAAATAGAAAATACGCGCCTTAACGTTTAATGAATAATATATTTGAGGGCACTGAGTTTCGAACCCAAGAAAACTTGGATTTTATAACTACGATTATAGCTTCAAACGTTATTATATGCTAACAATTTTTAATAATAAAATAAAATGTTAGTGCCTTAAATTTAGAGATGTCACCATGGTGTTGAAAGAACCGTCGTGAATTTGGCGTTGTTGTTTACGCGTTTTATAGTAGTGCTTCGAGTATTTGATGAAAAGAATTATAATTGGTGGATGATTCAGATGTGTGTGTTGTTTAGCACTCAAGATGTTCTTGATCTCGTCAATGAAGGTTACATTGTGGTTGTAGTGGATGCAATGGAAGTGCAAAGAAATATGCAACGTGAAACGAGGAAGATTGATCAAAATATGTTGTTATATATCCATCATTGAGTGGATACAAATATGTTTGAGAAGATCGTTGATTCAATGACAATGAAGTGTGCGTGAGACGCACTGGTACGATGCTACGAATGTGACACATTAGTGAAGAAGGTGAAGCTTCAGAGTCTACGTAAGTAGTATGAGAATCTCAATATGAAGAATAATGATAAAGTATCGATATTGTTTAAAAGGTATTGATATCCCTTAAACCCCAGTTTCATTACATTGTTGTATCAATTGAAAATTCTAAGAACCTGCTCACCATGAGAATTGAAGAGATGTAGAGTAGTTTAGATGCATAGGAGTTGTGTCTGATTGAGATAAACTCTGAAAGCGTATTCGGGTAAGAAATATCAGAAGCAGTATTGGTCAAAGGCTAAGAAGAAAAAGGGTGGTGGCTCTCAAAAGTCAGAATCCTCCAACTCTAATGAAAAGAAACATCGGAAAGGAAATGGGGAGATGGATAAAAGAAAGGCTCAATGTTACAACTGTAATAAGTTTGATCATTTTGCTAAGGGTTGCTGGTCCAACAAGGAAAGAAAGTTAGAAAAATCTAACATAGGCAGAGGAGATTCTGGTGATTAACCTTTGATATTAATGGCTTATGAATTTGATGGTGGATATTTGGTAGACTGATGGTATATGGACAATGGTTGCTCAAATCACCTAGCTGGAAACACAATGGTTTATTTATTTTAACTCTAGATAGAGGACAAAGATCAAATGTGTTGATAATATGTACCTTAATGTTGAAGGAATTGGAAATGGCAAAGTTAGAGTGAAAAATGGAAGAAAAAAATTTGATCAAGGATGTTGGTATGTTCCTGGTATGAAGAGTATTCTGATGAGTATAGGTCAACTCATTGAGAAGGGTTTCTTAGTAATTATGAAGAATAATCTCTTGAAGTTATATGAATCTGATCAGAAGATGATTATCCAATCTAAGCAGGTGTTAGCTGAAGATTTTGATGTCTTGTGATTCGAAGAAGGATCATGGAGCTCAAGATGAGATGATGTTAAAGTATTCAAGGGAACATAGTGAATGTCATAGTTTGGAAAGAAAAGAATTAGCCCTTCGAATGAATGTATTGAGTTCCGGAGTGTCGAACGGAAATAATGGTGATATGTGTAAAATAAGCTTCGATCGGGCAATAGAATTGTATCAGAGGAAATGGGTTCGAAATCGAAGTGAGTGATACATTTGAAATTCAAAACGCGAGCGGGATAAAAAGGAGTTAAAACGCGTGCTGAAGAAACGGTTTGAAAACGTGGAAGCAAGAGAAGCATGGTGTGCTGCATGTTCTAAACGTGGCAAGATCTTATGGGTCAGACCGTTATGGTCGAATTAGTATAAATAGGAGTCTTAATGTTAGGATTTCGTGTGTCATATCTATTGTACTAAAATTCACTCACATTCAAAATACCACATGGCTAGGGAAACGAATGCACGAATGATGTACGTATGATTGCACCAAAGTTTTATTATTCAACAATGTATCTTTATCCTTCCAGTCTAACTTTATCTTGCATCAATGTCTTTTAAGTTTCTTTACTTTCAAAGTCATTTCATTTAAATGTTTTTTTTCTACCATCGTTGAAGTTCTTTACTTTTCCTGAAACTTTTACATTAACGCTGTTATTTCCCAGAAAGCTTTTATACATTTATTTACATTCCTGTCTTTTACGTTTCGCGCAGTTACTTTGAAAATCTTTTACATTTTAAGAGTTTATTTGAATATTGCTGCATTTATGTATTTTCTTGCCATTTCAAATTTAAATGTTCTTGTTTGTTCGAACCAAATATACATTATTTACTTAATCATATCACTAAGTAATCGAAACGTACTTGAACCTATACAAAAAACATCCAAAAACAAGTCTCAAATATGGATCTCTATCTTAAGTTCATACCAACGGTCGATACCCCATAGGATCAATCTAGTCGATCCTGCAAGTTACCAGAGGGATTGAATAACATAACAGTTATAACGCTTATTCAATAGTTTGGAAGACTAGCGGTTGTTTCACCGTAAATCACGTGAACAAAATGGCACACCTGGTGGGACAGAGTTTGGCCGTTATAAATTAAGAAAATTATAACCATAATTATTATAAAAAATTCTTTCTGAGTAAACGAAGTTCATTGGTATATGAACCTTAGGAGTGGTAGAATAACTAATAGTAACCAACCCTTACCCAGAAGAAATCGAAATAATAGAATGTCTAATCCAAATAATCAACAAGGGGAACAAAATGCCCCACATGGAACAGGCACTAATGCGTCTGCTTGATCGCAACGCCCAAAGGCGATCCCTTCAACGCATACCGTTGCATCTTCGACTAGTAATATAGCCACGAATGGAACAAGTGGCATGTCAACAAACAATTCGATCTTGGGCAATACAGGAACCACTGGTTACCCTGGGGGACCCGTCCCACAACCAGGGACACAAGCCCATTTCGCCACCCCACTACAAACTAGACCATCTAGTTTCGAGGGTAATAGACCTAGAAACCCTTCTTATGGGATGCCAACATCTTTTATGGCAGGCTTGCAAACTTCGACGTCACATGCATCACCCCAATTAGGATCTGGATCTGGGGTTAATCAATTTCTTGCGAATAACCAAGCTCTGGGGGGTTATAGTGCCTTACCCACCTTAACCACAGAAAACCAAATGGCTTTTAGGCAATTGATGGATGATAGTAACCATAACATGATAGGAGTATTAGCACAAACTATGCAAGAAATCTTTTCCCCAATAGTTCGTAACGGATCGTGATTTAATAGAGAAAATGCGATAATATGAGTCGAATAGCAGATTTCTTTGTTCGCCAGAGGCGAGATGTAACTGTGCTATGGTTCGAGCGAACGACCTATCATCGAACAAGTCATTGACCCACCCTATAGGCCGCTAGAGAAGAATTTGACCGAGGGCAAGGGCACAAAGAGGAAATGCCCGTTGATTCGAGAAGAACCACTTAGGGAGTTGAGAACCAAAGGGCAGGATCGAAGATATGATGCTCCGTTGATTCGAGAGGAACCACAGAGGGAGTTGGGGAACCAGGGCCAGCTCGAAGGCAAGAAGCCCTAGCGCTTTGAGAAGAACAACCTAGAGGAGTAGTTATGGTAGGTAGAAACCAAGATGCTGATGCGGTGGTGTAATACGGTGAACTGACTTTGTAGGATTTTTGTATCCAAATGTGCGGATAGCAAGAGTCGCCACCGACTTTTATTTTTATCCAATTAAGGGAAGGTAAAAGTACGTAAAAAGACCTTCGTTAGATTCTCGAAGTTCGGAGAATGGTTATGAAGGGAAGGTATTAGCACCCTTTTCATCCGTAGTTATCTACGGGCTCTTAGTTGCTCTAGATCACTTTAAAATTGTGCTTTCTGTGTGTTTGAAAATGTTTTGAAAAGGCATTTCGCTTTGACTTTGTAATGATTCATGTAGGAATGTATACAAAGTGTTCGGAAATGTTTCATTTTGAAAAGAGCTTGAACTTTGAAAGAAAGTGTGTGGTGTGAAAAGCATTTGGTAGAGCGAGCAACTAAAAGACTTATTTACCCACTCAGAATTGGTCGTTTTTGTACTTCTACATTCCTTTAGAATAGTGCTATCCGTACCATTAGTTGATAGGTAGCTCCATTCGTTGGATGTAAGCGGGACAATCGAAGGGACATCAGATGGTCATAGAAGGCAACTTGTAGGAAGTATCTTAGCACATTCGAAGGGACTATCATCATTTTTCGAGGCGACAATCGAGGGTCAAGATCATGTATTCGGAGGCTACATCGTGGGTCTTATGATCTTGTATCAAGGGACTATGATGATTTGTTTTGAAGGCAACGGTGCTAGAATACCTCTACGTTCGAGGGACATGACCATTGTTTGAAATCGAAAGGCAACGAGAGAGAATTACCCTAAGGGGTGCGTGTGTGAAAGAAGTGTGTTGAATTCGAGTATTTTATCTTGAAGATTAGTGGGCTATGTTCAATTTTAGTCTTGCCATACACACCTAATTACTAGCAATTTATAGGGTACGGAAATTAAATGGCGGAAAGTAAAAGCGGAAATGTAAAGGTCCTACGCTATTACAAGGCTTTGGGGCAGATACATAATTAGGAGTGCGAGAAGTAAAATCCTAAATTAAACTATTACAACCCATATGCAATTACATTATTGAAAAGTAAAATAAAAATGGAAGAATCGTCCGAATCGGATTGACCTGTGAAACAAACGAGAAATCGGAAAATGCAATATGAATCGAACAAGGAAAAAATGTTAGAAAAATGCAAGTTTTAATATGAGAAAATTAATACATGCTGAAAATAGGATAAATAACCTAAGATAATTTTTTTGGAATTTTTGGATGCATTTTAGTAATTAAAAACTAATTTATAATGATTTAAATGCTAAAATAAAAATAAAAATAAATATGCATGCAAAAAGATATTTTTTAATTTATTAAATTAAATAAAGATTTTCAGAATATAAATGCAAAAAGAATAAATGTTTTTTGATAATTTTTAATGCAGAAATAAAAATATGAAAAGAAATTAAAATGATGCAAAAATATTAAATAAATTAGAAAATATGAAAATAGTTAGAAAATATGAGTTTGGAAAAAGAAAAGCAAAACCGGTGCAGGCATGGCTCGAGCCTGTGACCTTTGAGAGTATCTCTCCATCCAAACGCCTTAACCACTGCGCCATGTGGCCTTTGGTGTTGGAAAACTGAAAAACAAATGTATTTGAATGATGACGCGTCAGGGATATTTTGAAAATCAAACACAGTCAGCGCGCGGACCCCAGTTGATTTTGAATGGACGAATTGGAACGCTCCGTTGTGCCACGCCATGCTTCGCCGGTCAGAGAGAGTCAACGACGCCGGAGCCCTAGCTCCGGTCGTCTTCTCCGATCGACCAGAAATTCAACCTGCAAAAATAGCGAAAATAAAGAGCAAAGGGATACCCTACCCCCCTAAATCAGACCCTACGAATCCATTGGTGATGTCTGTTTGCCCTAAAAATGCCTGTATAAAGCTGCTCGATTCAAACAGCTCTAAATGCCCTAAACATGGCGTTTCGATTTAGGTACGTTCAAGCTTGCATGAGATGAGTTATTCTTGGCCTAACAATCACCCTGAATCCATACAAACACACAGGAACGGTTAATAATGCATGAAATATTGAAATCGAATTTTGGAAAAATTACAAACCGGTGAAGGTTCAAGCACGCGATCTGGGCAGTTGTAGGCTTGAGTAAGAGTATGGTTCGACTCCTGGGAACCTCCTGAGCAAGACTGGATGGCTAGATCGGGCTGAGAACGGCTGGTTTTTAAAATTCGAATTTTCAAGAATCTTGAAAAAATTTGCAAGCGTTTGGGTTTGTTTTTAGGTTAGGGTTTCCCGTCCTCTGGCTTGTGTGTAATGCTTGATATTTATAGAGGCATTTGGAAGAGAAAAAACAAGGAAAAAAGATTGGCAATTGAACGTGCAAATATTTTCCAATAAATTCAAATCAAATTTTCTTTAAAACTTGATTTTTTCCTTCCATAAGCATGAGCCACGAATTTGGTAATGGTTGTGGGCTTTCTTGGACATTAAGAGAGATATAAATCCAACTTTTTTGAAAAAGAAACTTAATTTTCATATTTTACATAATTTATTTTTGAATTAAATGTTATAAAATTCAAATATAAACCATGAAAATAGAAAATCACCAATGCCAAGCATTTATGGGTCAAGAATAACATCATGAACAAGTTTGGATCAAAAGATTATAGGCCCATTTGGAAAATTTTGCAATTTGACCAAAATGTCCTTTTGTAATTTCCAAAATCGCCCAACTTCTGAAGAGTGTATCTTGCTCAATTTTCCACATTTTTGAGTGTTCTTGGACTTTTTGGAAAGCTCTAAGAGTCCTCTAACCAATGCTTTTGGTCTCATCTCAATTGGGGTTACCATGCTCAATATATCTTCAAAACAAAAAGTTGACTTTTTGTTGACTTTGAAAATGACCTGTAATGTTTTGAGCCATACCTCTCAAATGAAGCATTTTTGACATTCTTGTGAGACATGAAGTTGTAGAGAATTGAATTTCCTTCAAAATGAGCTTTGTGGAAAATTTCGAGAAAGTATGAGAAATTTATGATCACCAAAGTTCAGCTTGACTTTTCACCTAAACCCTAATTTGGAAAGTTCGACTTTGAGCAAATCTTGAGTTTTCTTGATGAATCATGATCAACCCTTGATTAAATGATGAATGTAACTTCAAAATGAGGATGTTGACCAAAATCGAAGTTTTGACCGTATGTTGACCACGCTTGACTTTTGTCCAATAACCCGATTTTCAACCATCCGAGCAATTGTCCGAGCAATCTTGACTTGTGAGGCTTGAAACTTGACCGAGAATCTTTGAAGCATATGAGGAGGCATGATGAACATTGAGATGTTGGAAACCCATCTTGTCTTGAGAAATACCAAACCCTAGCTTGGGTTGATTGTGTTAGGAGAAGGTTTTCCGATCAACCTTGAGGAATCCTTGAGCATGGATGTATGGAATGTCTTGAGAAGATGGAGGGCAAATTTTGGGGTATGACAGGTGGTCCATAGAATTCGAAATGATAATATCTTGGCAGAAAATAACCTAACCACCATGATAGAGAGAATAATGGCCCAAAACAGATTAATATTGGATTGTGAGGCCAAATTATGCTTCTCCCATAGCGGATTATGTGATGCATACGGACTTACCAAGGGACACAAGATCCCTAAGTTTACAAAGTTCACCGGAGACACCGATTTAATCCACATTGAACACATAGCCGTATCTTACCAAGCAGAGACATAGCCAATAATGAGAACCTTAGGATTAAGTATTTCCGAGTTCCCTCACGAAAAATGCTTTTACCGGTTCACCACATTACCACCGGATCCATAGATACCGGCCCTTTTAGAAAGATTGTTCCATGAACAATTCTACATGGGACAATCCAAGATAAGTCCAAGGAACTAGCTAGTGTTAAGAGGAAGTTTATCAACCCATAGACTAATACTTGAATAGGTTCGCACTATTGAAATCCAGATGTTTCACAAGAGTCCCCGAACATGAATTAGTCGAAATGGTCACCGTGGCCTTGACTATTCGATTCGAAAGAAATTAGATACGCAATACTTGAGAGATATGGCCTTGGCGATAGGGTTCGACAAGTCGAAAGACTAAAGGCCGAGAAGGCCGTGGCTTTCAAAAGTAATAAGAAAGAAAGAATTTCCTATGTCGAAACCGAGGAAGTCAAGATCGTCCCGATTTCGAGGAGGTCAAGGACCTAGCAGAGTTAAACAGCCCCACCCTACTCTTGTAAACTGTTGGTTCCTACAAAAGGGAAAGAAATTGTTGAAAATGAAAAACGACAAATTCCCAAAGAAGGTGTACACCTTTGATGTGACAAAGTGTGATGAGATTTTGACCGCTTGTCAAAGATGGTCAACCGATTGTGCATCGAATGTTAAAATACCTCCTTTAGATCAAAGAAAGAAAAGAGGATTTTGTAAATATCATAGTTTCTTAGGCCACAAAACCTCACAGTGTTTCTTTCGTGGACTTGATCAATGCAATCAAAGAAGGCGACTAAAGTTTCCGATAAGCCAAAGATGAAGGTAGACGAGGATCCTCCGATATTGCAGACATTAACTACTCCGAGCCCGCAGCATCGGAGAAATAAATATGGTGGAAATGCACCAAGGGTCAATACATTGAAAGATGAAAACACCGAAATGAGAGTTGGGACCGATCGAGTCAACAATGGAGTCATCGAAGACATCCACCAACAACCTGAGGCTTCACTAAGCCAGCCATTGGTTTCAAGGACATCCGTGCATCGAGGGCCGTGAGAGTCGTGAGAGATTGGTACAAAGCATCAAGGTCCGAGGCGCCAATTAGAAAAGGTCCAAATTACAAAGCAACTTTCCCCGAGAAAGAGATCGGGATACTTTGGGAGAACCCAAAGGAAGATTCGACTATCCGTAAAATATTTTGCGCAGAGTGCAAAAATCCCAATCGGCTATCAAACCATCGTGGGGAGACGAGGATACAAAAGATGGAGAGATAGAAGGATACAAGCCCAAAAGGAAGTTTGGGACACTGGGGAGCCTAGTGGCAAATTCGACTACCGGTGAAATACTCCCGCAGAGTTCGAAAATACAACTCAAAGACATCGAACCATCAGTCGAGGAGATGATGAAAAGATGAAGAGGTGGATGTTAATATGGTGGACATGGAGAAACCTTGTTCGAGATGCAAGAAATAGAGAAATATCTTGAGAAGGAAAATACAAAATGGAGGAAGGATATGCCGCAGATACCGCTTTAAAAATTACCTCATGGTGTGCCACAAAGGAAACGCCGAGATGATGTTTGCCCAGATGCAAAGATCATCCGCAACGAGAGGATTGCCGCAGAGTTCGAAAGGAGCCAAGGCTCGAATCGCGCCAACGCGCCAAGACAATCAATTGTTTAGATGCTATCCTCGACCGAGAGTGTGTTGAATTCTTAGTACGCCGCCAAAGGGGCAACGGCGTTTGATTTGCCCAAGGTGTTCAAAGAAGATATGACCAAAACATGGCGGGGCATTCAAACCATTCCTTCGCGCCTACGCCGGAATCACAAGGAGATGGGTCAAGAGTCAAGACCTCCACGACAATCATAATCAAAGAAAGCCCGATAGTCCTTACCCCAAAGGTGCTCAAGAGTAACATCTGTAATCCTCTCAAGTACCAACCGATAGATGGTCGCACGCCAAAACCAATAAGGGAAAGATAATTGAGAAGCAATGAGCGAAATGCGCCACGCCATGGTGTGTGAGACAGCCCAACAACAAAAGAAAAGAAGAGTTGAGGTGAAAACTAAAGGGAAGAATCCCATGTCAAGATCCCAATGGCGAAGGCAACAACGTGTTCGAAAGGTCGAGAAGGAAATGTCGGTGAAGAGGTAGTTTCACCAGAAGCAAGAGATGTCCAAAGACTAACAAACCAACGACAAGCAAGCAGCCCAAAACAAACCTCCGCTAGTAGGAGACTTTTCGACACAAAACCGATGAATCAAAAGAATATACCCGGCCGAGGAAGATGAGGATATGCCGACGATAACTTCGAATCGTAGGAGAATCCTCACTCAACCTAAACCGCAACGTGGTGTTCAGATTACCTTCCGAGTTCGGCAAGAAACCAAATCAAGAACAGGAAGAGGATGATACCATTGATATGATGAAACATAGGCCGTTTGCTATTATGTCATGGATAATGGCGCCGCCAAGAGCGTAATGCATTCTTCAACACCCGAGCAAAGAATGAAGAATCATTGAAGCCATTGTTCATTCGAGCAAAGGTTAATGCCCATGGTGTGAATAAGGTCCCGTAGATGGAGGCGCAGCGGTTAATCTAATGCCTCATTTTATGTTAAAAAGCCGAATACAAGAAAGTGATGTCAAACCGCATAACATGGTTCTATCAAATTATGAAGGAAAGTTGGTCAAACATCGGGAGTGGTGCAAGTGGAGTTAACCGCTGGTTCGAGCCGCAGCCCACCATGTTCATGGTAATCGGCCAAGGCCAACTACAACCGTTAGGAAGAGAATGGATTCATGGCGAGGGCGCTCTTCGCCAATGCACCAAAGGTTAGTGCTATGGAGAGAAGATGGGATAGTGGAGAACATCGAGGCGCATCGAGTTACTCGACTATAGTCAACCTAGTCAACAAAAGAAACTATGACAAGTATCTAGCACGAATAGCCCCTTGTGCTCCAAATGAGGAGATGAATGAAGCCAGAGATGCACAATATTATATGACCCTTCGCCATGATGGCATGTATTGGGATAGAAAAATAATTAAAGGAGACGAAGGACTCAAGGTACTTCGAGAAGACGGCCGAGTTCGACAACAAAGTGCTCATGATCGAGTCCTCTTCGAAAGGATTTCGCCTACATGGTCGAGAACACATGGATAGCAGCTTCAGAGGCTGAAATAGAAGATAGTTGAAGAAAATAACATGAAAGGGTTGGTTCGAAAGACTCACCCGCAAGAAAATGAAATAGAACAAAGGCTAGATGCCATATATGATAGACCTGGCTTCGAGAAGGATCCTACAAACATAGGTGCTAAGATGTTGGCAGGATCAACTCAAGAGGTAAATTTGGGGATGACAATACAAAAATAATAACCTATATAAGTGCGATCGGGTCCAAGTCTCAAGCAAGAGGTGATCAAATCCTCAAGCAAAATAAAGATTGCTTCGGGACTACGATTTAAATGCCCGGTCCGAAAAGAGAGTTAGTAGAGCATAGACTTCCAATTAAGGATGGCAAGAATCCCATCAAGCAAACTCCCAGGAGGTTCGCGCCAGCAGTGCTCACGAAGATTAAAGCTGAGGTCGAAAGGTTGTTGCGTTGCAAGTTCATCAGAACCACCAGGTATGTCGAATGGTTAGCTAATATAGTGTCTGTTATTAAGAAAAATGGTTCCCTGAGAATATGCATAGACTTTAGGGATTTAAATACGGCAACCCCCAAAGACCAATACTCTATGCCAATAGCGTAAATGTTAATAGACTCAGGTTCAATACTTAAGCATGCTAGATGGATATTCGGTTATAACCGATTTTATTGTCAAGAGGATGTTGCCAAGACAAAGATTTCGTTGTCCAGAGCCTTAGGCACCTATGAGTGGGTAGTGATGCCTTTGGCTTGAAAATGTCAGCCACTTACCAACGAGCAATGGATTCCATTTTTCACGATTTTATTGAGACTTTTATGTGTGTATATTGATGACATAGTCATCAAGTCTGCTCTTCGTAAACTCATCCGCACTATCTCGAGCCAATCATTCGAAAGAATGAGAAAACATGGCTTGAAAATGAATCCCTTAAATGTGCATTTTGTGCAGCAGAGACTTCCGGCTTTGTCGCTCATAAAAGGGAATCAAATCAACCAAAATAAGACAAAAGCCATCATGGAGACTAAAGCACCCACATCAAAAAGAGAGTTGCGTCACTGGGAAGATAAATTTTCTTAGAAGATTCATCTCGAATCTAAGTGGAAAGACTCAAGCATTCTCTCCACTACTGCTTAAAACAAGGCTTTTCGAGTGGAGTCAAGTACATCAGAGGCCTTCGACGAAATTAAAAGATACCTCTCAACCTCCTATCTTGTTCCACCTTCATGGGGAAAGCCCATGAGACCGCATATATCCGCTCAATTCACTATAGGTAGTATGTTAGCACAAGAAGATAGTGATGGCATCGAAAGAGCTATATACTATCTAAGTAGGTGCTAAATGATGCGTAAACTAGATATAGTAACATAGAAAAGTTATGCCTATGTTTATACTTCTCTTGTATGAAACTTAAATATTATATAAAGCCTATTGATGTTTATGTCTCCTCTCATTTCGATGTTATCAAACACATGTGTCAAAACCAATTATGCATAGTAGAGTGGGTAAATGGGCTTTAGCCCTAATGTAATATTCTTTAACCTTCATGCTTTGAGAGTCGGAAAGGCCAAGTAATTGCCGATTTCATTGTGGATCACCAACGTCGAAAAGACCATTATGGGTTATGTTGAGACACAACCTTGGAAATTATACTTTGATGGTTCGACTCACAAAGAGGGTAGTGGTGTTGGAGTTCTTATAATTTCTCCTCAAGGAATTCCAACAAAATTCAAGTATAAATTGATGGCCTCGTTGCTCAAACAATGAAGTCAATACTAAGCGCTTTGTTGGACTTGAAGCTTTGTTGAATTGGGGCAACTAAAGTCGAAATTAAAGGTGACTCGAGTTAGTGGTCAAACAAATAACAAAGGAATATAAATGCATAAAGGAGAATTTGATGACATACTCATCATAGCTAATGATTGATCAAAAATTTCAATACATGAATATCCAACATATACCAAGAATGGAGAATCAAGAAGCAAATGACCTAGCACAGTTGGCTTGTTATAAAGTCTCTACAAAAACTTTAAAGAGTTGATCGAAATAAGAGGTAGGGTTATGGCTACCAGACTAACACCATCAGACTTAGAAAATATTAAGTTAGGTTGTAATGGTAAAGATAGATTCGAAGTGTTACCCATAAACACCGATCGATGCAGATTAAGCCCAATTGTAAGCTATCTAAAGGATCCAACCTTAAACGTAGATAGAAAAACGAAATATAGAGCATTATCATATGTCCTTATGGGAAATGAATTGTTCAAAAAGACCCAAGAAGGTGTATTGCTCAAATGCCTAGGAGAAAGTGAGGTGTATCTAGCATTATCGAAGTTCATAATGGGGCATACATCAAGCAGGCCACAAGATGAAGTGGTTGCCATTTCGATATGGTATGTATCGCCTAGCATGCTCAAAGATTGCATAGACTTCGCTAAAGGATGTGAAGAATGTCGAAACATGTGGATTTAACATGCTCCCGCGAGTGAGCTGCATTCGATCATTAAACCATGGCCCTTAGAGGATGGGCGTTAGATTTAATAGAGAAATCAATCCTGCCTCGCCTAAAGGTCAAGTACATCTTGGTAGGAATAGATTATTTTACTAAGTGGATCAAGCGATACCACTAGTAGCGCAGCATCAAGAAGCTATTTTTGAATTTATACGTAAACAAATAATCTATAGGTTCGATTGCCGTAGCATAACTACGTACCAAGGGTCTTATCGTAGAAAGATGCAAGAGTTCGCTCAGAGATGGATTTAGACTATTGACATCAACACCATATTATGCTCAAGCAAATGGTCAGGTCGAAGCAGCCAACAAAGTAATAATTGGTTTGATCAAAAAACACATTGGTAAAAAGCCAAAGAATTAACATAAAACTTTGGACCAAGTACTATGGGCCTGTAGAACATCTCCTAAAGAAGCTACCAATACTACACCTTTCCAACTAACATTTGGCCATGATGCAGTCTTGCTTGTAGAAATTCATCTACAGTCAGTTTGAATCCAAAGACAACATGAACTCCCCTCGTCATTATATTGGGAGATGATGGTGAATGAGTTAGTTGAGTTAGACGAAGTCAGACTACATGCATTGGAAATCCTAATGAGGCAAAAGGAAAGAGTGGCCAGGGCATATAACAAAAGAGTAAAAGGTAAGACATTCAACGTTAATGACTTAGTATGGAAAGTCATATTGCCCATGGACAAAAAGAATAAAGCATTGGGTAAATGGTCACCTCATTGGAAGGCCCTTTCGAATAGCAAAACGCTTTCGAACAATGCGTATGAAATAGAAGAACTGGCGGATGATAAACGAATCCTAAAGGTAAATGGGAAGTATTTAAAAAGTATAAACCATACCTGCAGGAGATTCAAATACTAACGACGTAGTCACAATATTATAATGAAATGCCAAAATGGTAACATAATTGCCAAAATGGCATTGTTCAAGCGCCATGTAATAAACATTTAGTCAAAATACAAGAGTTACAAAATAATCAAGATTCAAAATGGGGATTGTTCCTCACCGTCAAGATATTCTTGAAAGACTCAAGTCTTTGTTGGTAAAACGCTTGGCACCTTCGAGGATGGCAACTTCACCTTTGAGTCGCCAAGCTTGCTTTCAAAGAAGGCCCTTGTTAAGAAGTTCTTCGAATCGATTCCCAAAAGTGTTGGACTCATAGGCAATTTGTTACCGCTGGCCTCTTTGATCTTAGCCTCAAGTTCTTGAATCTGCTTTCTCCAGAGGAGGATGGATTGAGATCAAGCTCATAGTCACTCTAGCTTGCTTAATATGCGTGGCTTGCTCTTCAGCTTCTTTCGAAAGCTTCGAAGCATGTTCATAAGCAGCATTCATTGAAGCTCTTTTCTCTTGGACTTTATTTGCAGCAGATTCATCCTGGAGGAGGCATCCGGTCACATTATCCAACAAAGATGTAAGTTCGAACAGATGGTACTAACTTCCGAGAGCAGTAGCGATGTCAACTTGGTTCAAGAATCCTTCATGATGAAACAAAGCGGTACTATCTTGTTTAAGCACTTCAATAGATCCACATCAAGGATTGTTTTTCTAATCCTATGAAGAAGTACAACCCTATCATCGAGGGCATCGCATTAGAGGTCTAACCAAGACCATTGTAGAAAGTGGAATATCCCTTTGAGCCAACTTAGCCTTCATGTACCCAATAGGTCATTTCTTTTCAAATTGGCTAATTCTTCTTCATGTTTCAATGAGAAGACCGTGAAGTTCCATACGTAATGGAGTAACATCCATTTCAAAGTCCATTGGCTCATTAGTACGAAGACCATCACCGCTATTATTGACGCTTCCATCATCTTGTTCATCATCAACAAATCCACCACCTCGATGTCATCATTCGATCACCATCAAGATCGACCCGTCCTTTCGCTCAAACTTTGAGCGCCTTCTCCTTCTTCATCCTCGACCCTCCTCGCTAGAATCTTCACTCTCGAGAGGCGTGGTTTTTTCTCTTCGCTGAGGTATTTGTTCACGCTCTGAAGGATTCCTGAGGGATTTTGGGTGAAGTGTCTCGAGGCACTTCAGTAGCGCCTTCAGCATCATTCCTTTGGTCTCCTTGAGAGGAGGCGTGCCTTGATCATCGTGTCGATCAAGCTCCATTGGGAGTGCCATGTTAGAAGAGCCTGCTTTGTAATCGGATTGTTCGAATCCCCATGAGGAGAAGAGTGAATCAAAGATGTCATGGAGGAGGAGTCAGTGGTTGGATCCGGGTCGAATCATCCTACATAGATAAAGAAAGATTAGAAATCGATAACTAAGGTACGAATAATCATTTTAAGAATTCAAATAAACTCACCGTGGTTATCCGTAGATATGTTATCGTTTATATGTTCCAACATTACGTGGAGGTCAAGGTGGAATTTTGATTGGTGTGAGGGAGCAACATCTCTTGAATCAAGTCCAGACGCAGATCCTTTGGTACGCTCTTTTTCTCTTTCTTCTTCAAAGCCGTTGGAGAACTTTCTCCAGCTTTGAGAGTCCTCCCAATGGTGCTAGTTTTTCTCTTTTTTGGAGTGGTTGGAGGAAGTTTACTCGGCTGAAATGGTACAAAACGCAATTTAGACTTAAGTTACAGAAAAAAATCAGACCTATTTCAAATACCGTGTTGTCGCTTACCTTCTAATCGGAATGCTTGTGGGTGGTGTGATTTGAGTAGTTGTTGGAGTGGGTGCAGTTGTTCGTTGTTGTAGTTGCAGGATTGATTGTTGGAGTCACTTCAGGTACACCATCATTTGTCTCGTGGGATTGTTGAGAACTGTTTCCTTCCCTGGTCTTCGAGGCGGTAGTCTTGATCCTGAGGGCTGGAAATCGAAGCAATTAAAACGAAAAGTTAACACAAAGAAAGTAATAAATATTTGGGATTTCCCAATCATTCGCACCTGCGCCCTCATTCGAAAGAATCGACATGGCGGAGAGGTCATAGCGAAGATGTCCTGGGAAATTATGAAGCCAGTATCGAGCCCATGTCACAGTCTTAGATGGCTTTGGTTTCTTGTGGGATTTATATTTGAGCATTTCGCTGCAAATTAACCACCAAGGATATGGAGGAAACCAAGCCAGAGCCAATTCTGAAGTAGGTAGTTTTGGAAATCTAGGTGGATGCATTTCGAGTGCCAACCTATACCTATCCTCAGGTGACAACCCTGAAGGAAGTTTGAACTTAGAAATTTTTTCTTTAAATTTTTCCCTCAAGGTTTGAGCCGCTCGATATACAGTGGTTTGCAGGCGCGTGGGATCATAAGTAGTTTCGAAGTAAGTCTGAAAAGCTTTAATCTCTTGAGCGTGGGTCAACATACCTTTCTTTTATGTACCGCACATAGCAGCTTAGCTTGAATGGTAAGAGTGTCAAACATATAAGTTTGATAGAATTTAATCCACCAATCTAGAAAACTCTTTGAAGAAAAGGGAGCTGGTTCGAAAGGGATTAAGATGAATTGGGCGAACTCTTGATATTGTTCTTGTTGAAGCTTGGCATCTCTGGCTTTAAAAGTTCAACCAGAGGTAATGGCGTTTTGAGTTTGGAACAAGGGTTCGTATTAATTGACACATACCAAATTGTCTCAAACGGGTTAGGTTGATAGGCAAATAAGAGGATCCGTTCTTGGTCGGAGTAATTTTGAGGAGATTAGTCTTGGTAATAAAAAGGCCTTCCAGATATCTTGGATTTCCTTGCATTTAGCACCGAAGAGACATAGTGAACCATGATGGTCCATGAGTCCTCAAGCAAAAGGCGCATAGTTTCTTCAAATTTATGCTGTTTGAGAGAAGCATAATGTATTGTGAAATGAAACCTGAAATCGGCCTTGTCATCACTAGAGTCGGCCTCCTCACCTCGTGCCCTCAACGCTTCGATCAATTATCTCCGGATCTTGCTCATTAATAGTATCTCAGTGGAGAGCGAAGACTCGAACATAGCATTTAGCCATAATCGAGCAACCGTAAGGGACCAGCTAACAAGATGTTCTTGGAGGTATGAGATTTCAAGCTCGAAACATTGATCTCGCTTTCATAAAGGTCAACTAGCAGGAGTTCACTTGTTAATCCTCCTGCTTTCATGCAAATCTCTTGCTAGAGGAATGAACCTACTAGCCACCAAGTGACCTCGCAGAAAACGATCTTGATAGCCAAAGAGTAAGGAAGGCAATGTGTTCAACATCGAGACACTATCACCTTCGTATGGTAATGACTAATGAATTTGGAGAAGTCGCTAGTTTGATATCGAAATCAATAATACTTGAATGTTCCTCAAAGATCGAACATATGTTTCTACGGTGTTAGTCTAGTGATGGCGCTATGTCAAATAATGGGTGTGATCATTCTCCGGGAGGTGGAAGGTATTATAGGTGCTATCCCGTAAATACAGGATGCGAATAAGAGGATGACGTATGTGAAGCCCGGTTTGATAATTTCGGAGATTATAGATACCTAATTCCTCCCATCGATGTGAATTCTTAACTTCCACTTTGGCGAACCAGCTCGATATGCTACATCGCAGTTGGACAGATCGAAATGGTTTAAAGTTGTTTTTACATAGTCCGTAATGAAAGGATCTTTGGGGTAGTCATAGGAGTTTCTACGCCTTTGGAGCAACAGGATCATTGACATTATCAGTTCCTACCCTAGGGGTTTCCATTGTATTGAATAAAGGTTTGAAATCATAACAAACAGGAAATATGGTTCGTGTATCCTTAAGAATCTCAAAAACCGTGAGAGGACCCATTAGGGCAAATCTCTTTCCGTGTTAGTAGGGATTAATACCGAGAGGAGTATAAGAGCTCTTGCTCTTTGAGATTCCCCGTATAAGTACAGATTGACCTTGGTGAATACCAACCTTGCTTTCCAAAACTGTCGTGTTCTTATTCTTCTTCTTAGAAATCTTTTTTACCTGGGGTGTTGATGAAGACATTGTTGGGGTTTTGATTAAAGAAATTAGGGTTCTTTACGAGAAAGAGAGGAAAAAGAAGATTCAGAGTGTTAAAAAAGTGAAAAGACTGAAGTGTGTTTGGTTTTATAGCGAGGAAGTGGAAACACTCATCAACTAAGGCCAAGTTACGTGGGGGACGTGGGTTGGATGCACGATGAGGTGGCGTGAAGTTAGTCTTGGTAATAAGCATGATTAAGGGTGATCATTGCTTTTAATAAATGCACCATACCGTGGTTACTGTGTAAAAGCGGTACGGAAACCCAGGGGTCATCATGATTGACATGATGGGATTCTTGTACAGGGTCATAATTACTCAGGGTCACATCAAAATCTTGTGGATATATTTAAAATAAGTATATCTTAAAAAGGGATTCGAAATACATATTTTAAAGGGGCATTTTGTTAGCTGAAGATTTTGATGTCTTGTGATTCGAAGAAGGATCATGGAGCTCAAGATGAGATGATGTTAAAGTATTCAAGGGAACATAGTGAATGTCATAGTTTGGAAAGAAAAGAATTAGCCCTTCGAATGAATGTATTGAGTTCCGGAGTGTCGAACGGAAATAATGGTGATATGTGTAAAACAAGCTTCGATCGGGCAATAGAATTGTATCAGAGGAAATGGGTTCGAAATCGAAGTGAGTGATACATTTGAAATTCAAAATGCGAGCGGGATAAAAAGGAGTTAAAACGTGTGCTGAAGAAACGGTTTGAAAACGTGGAAGCAAGAGAAGCATGGTGTGCTGCATGTTCTAAACGTGGCAAGATCTTATGGGTCAGACCGTTATGGTCGAATTAGTATAAATAGGAGTCTTAATGTTAGGATTTCGTGTGTCATATCTATTGTACTAAAATTCACCACATTCAAAATACCACATGGCTAGGAAACGAATGCACGAATGATGTACGATGATTGCACCAAAGTTTTATTATTCAACAATGTATCTTTATCCTTCCAAATCTAACTTTATCTTGCATCAATGTCTTTTAAGTTTCTTTACTTTCAAAGTCATTTCATTTAAATGTTTTTTTCTACCATCGTTGAAGTTCTTTACTTTTCCGAAACTTTTACATTAACGTTTATTTCCCGTAAAGCTTTTATACATTTATTTACATTCCTGCCTTTTACGTAATTACTTTGAAAATCTTTTACACTTTAAGAGTTTATTTGAATATTGCTGCATTTATATATTTTCTTGCCATTTCGAATTTAAATGTTCTTGTTTGTTCGAACCAAATATACATTATTTACTTAATCATATCACTAAGTAATCGAAACGTACTTGAACCTATACAAAAAACATCCAAAAACAAGTCTCAAATATGGATCTCTATCTTAAGTTCATACCAACGGCCGATACCCCATAGGATCAATCTAGTCGATCCTGCAAGTTACCAGAGGGATTGAATAACATAACAGTTATAACGCTTATTCAATAGTTTGGAAGACTAGCGGTTGTTTCACCAGAAATCACTGTGAACAGCAGGAAAGCAACAAAACATTCAAGGTGAATATGGAGACAATTGAACCTAAATGCCTTAGTGCGTAAGGCATTGAGGGTGATAGGAAGTTGTGACACAAGAGTTTGGGGCCTTTGAAATTCAAAATCTTAGGGATTACAAGTTATTAGAAGCTAGTATATGGTATTCCTAATATTGTGAAGCTCAAGAAGTCATGTGAGATGTGCATGAAAGTCAAGCAAACTAGATTTCCATTTGCATCAGAAGTGGTTCCAAGAGCAAAACATGCTTTGGGATTTGTGCATTCTGATGTATGTGGACCATTTAAAGTACCTTCACTTAGAAGAAACAAATACTAAATATCTTTTGTGAGTGAGTTCACAACAATGACTTAGGTAACACTCATCAGGTTTGAGCATGAGGTGTTTACTGGGTTTCAGAAGTTCAAAGTAAAGACTGAAAAATAGAGTGGTCAAAAGCATGAGGCGTTGTTGTTTACATATTTTGTAGTAGTGAAGTGCTTATAAGCTTTACTGTCCAGACACTAAACAACCAAAAGCATGGGACTGAAACAAGTCTCAATCCAATTCTGCTGCAGCGTTATCACCCGAGGTAACTTCTGAAGGTATTTCTGACTCTGGAAGAAAATCTGCCTCTGAAGATGAAATAGAGTCTGAAGATGACCCTAAAGTTGAAGGAGAATCTAAAGGTGAGTTTGAATCTAAAGGAGAGACTGACTCTGGAAGAAAATAAAGTTGTTTTGTCAATAATAAGAAAGCGATATGGTTTTGTATTAAATCCCTTATTTCTCTACTATTGTTGTTCGTTGTATTACATGAATGATATCGCCGCTATAATTCCATGAAAAACTAAAAAAACCATTATACCCAATCCTTTGGTGTAAAGCTCAATAATCTCTACTAGAAGTCTTCTATCCCTAGTCAACTAGCATGGTGTAAATAAGATTAGGTGATACAATAATAGTTAATTCATAAGCCACTACTCGCGGTCTCTTATCCATATTTAGTCACTGTAAGTATGACAATTGCTCAAGGCCCAACATATAGACTAGTGGTTAGTATTTCCTATGTACCCAAATTCAGATTAAAAGAGTATCTCACATAAAAAGAATTAAGAACAAGAAGCAATTAAATAGAATTATAAATTAAACTATTCATGCAATATCAAATCAAACATGTGTCCTAACAATAATAAATTAGGTTCATCGTACAAAATCTAACCTATGTGAACTTAGCGAATCATAATTAATAAATTATAATACTAAAAAAATATAACAGGTTTTCATAAGAGATCTTTTGAAGAACTAGCCTTTAATGGTTTCAAATGGGCTCCTAATATTCTTCCCGATATTGTAAATCGTCACTTGAATTGTAAAATCACATAACCCTCGAAAAAGTGCCAAAACTCCCCTAAACCCTAAAATCACTTGAATTGTAAAATCAGAAACAGTCAGATCACGTTTGAAATTGTCCATAAAAAGTCCCATCGCGTGTGTCCTGGATTGCAGTGCGCTCGATGAAACTTTAATATATCCCTCATGCACATGATAACACACGATGGTGGAGTGATTATTCCAGCTACTTGCTCTCTTTTGCTCCTTTTCTCAACCAACTTTCCCCAACTCCCTACTTCTTCATTCGTTGTCATTGTTGCTTCGTTCTCTAGATATTGTTCACCAAATTTGGTGAACTTTGACTTTTTCTCCGTTTCTTCGACATAATATATGCAATGATAGATTGTCATCAAGGGGTAAGGGTAAAAATATCCGTCGTACAAAGGTCATTACATAAGAGATTCTTAATTCATCTTTGTATATTCATATGCCACTTTCGAGTCAGAGGGCCCGTTCCTCTATGTATCCTACTCAAACTCATATGCATTCTACTCCACATCTTATGCATCCTAATCCATATATATCTAGATCTTTAACCAGATTACAATATTCCGTTGATGCACCTATTGAATATATAGAGACAAATGGATATAGCATGCCACATTCATCACCTATGCATTTGGCGCATAAGGAGCATGATGATCAGGAGGTTGATCAGGATGATACCAGTGCTCATGAGGAGGGGAGAGGGAACACACAATGAAAGATGCACCACAAATAAAAAATAAGAAGCATAATGACAAATTTTTCATTGAGCTCGAAGAAGGATTGTAAGTGTTTATGTTTTATATTATATTTTAAATTTAAGTTATTTTATAAATTAATACTAACTCAAAATATTTTGATTTAGCATTGTGTCTTCACATCCTACCGCAATGAGCTTATTAGAAGTTATTAAAGAAAAGTATCAAAAAATTTGGCCGGCTTATGGAACAATTTTCGATGATGACAACGAAGATTGGTTTAAGTTCTTCCAGATATAATTAATTAGTTGATTTAAATAATTATTGTGTTAATTACCTTTATATTTGCTGAAACATTTCTAGTATACTTTATTTAATATATTTTGATTTCATACAATAATGTAGGAGAAATTCACTTTTGACGTTATAAATCATTATCAAATTAAGAAAAATATTCACTCAAGATGTGTTGCATGCCTTTCAGACACACTTAGGTGTGCTAGAATTACCTAGATTAGAAAAGAATCACGTCTACGTTCGATAGTTGAAGGTGTAATTAAAGTGCTTATTTCTCTTTCGAATTTCGATGAGTTGAAGCAAACATCTAAATAGAAAAAATAGAGCAGTTAGTTGAAGGTGTAATTAAAGTGCTTATTTCTCTTTCGAATTTCGATGAGTTGAAGCAAACATCTAAATAGAAAAAATAGAGCAGTTAAAGTTGGCAATTGAGCAGACACTATTAGTGTTGTTAAAGTTGCACGAAGGATGGTAAATTTATTTATTTATTAAATAAATTTTCATATAAATTTTAGATTAATTAAAACTAATTATTTTCTAAGTATGTTTTCATTTAATTAGTGTGAATATCTAGGTAGAACTCTGCTTGTTTATGAGATCCATGCGGAGACTAAGATTAAGAGAAATGGGAAGTATGTCGATGAACGCTCAAGAAAAACTCAAGTAAACTTTGTTTATATTTAGTAATTTTATTTATTTCTCTTGGTTTAATTACAGTTTTGGTCCCCCTATTTTTTCCAATCCCCCTATTTTTATTAAATAATTTTTGTCTCTCATGCCTATTTTCTGCCAGAAAGCACTGAGGTGTACCAGTTTTAATTACAGTTTCGGTCCTCCTATTTTTTCATTTTAAGCAGTTTTGGTCCCCATATTTTCCCCAATTCAGCGCTTTCTGGCAAAAAAAATGGGTACGAGGACCAAAACTGTTTAAATAAAAAATAGGGGGACTAATATCGTGAGTTGGAAAAAATAGGGGGATCAAAACTGTAATTAAGCCATTTCTTTTATATACCTAATTTATTTAAATATGATAACATCTAGTTTTTTTATAGGAGGAGTATGATAGATAACTTGCCATTTATCTATCAGAGTATCATGAATTACAAACATCACCACAGGGATATCCTACTAATCCTATTGTGAATTTTCAAACTTGGTATGATATGTCAGGCAGGAAGAAGAAAAATGGGAGAGTGTATGGTGTTGGAGCGTTAACAAAAAATATCAGGTAACGTGATTGGAATTTGAGAATGAGAATTGCTGATGGAGAAGAATCGTCATGTCCACCAATAATAACTGCTTGAATTTTAGAAACTGTGAGAAACATAATGCATAGTGAGGCAGCACGCAAAGCAACAACAAGAAAGGAATAAGTGGAATAAATTAGGAGGAAACAAATAGATATAGAGAAAAAGATGAGGAGAAAAAAATGGGGTATGAAGAAGCCTTACGAGTTGCAAATGAGCACGCTCAGAGATTTGAACAATATACTTCATGGCCTCATAGATCAACCAATGTTCTAATGGTAGATATAGATAAGTTAGTGGATATGGAGGAGTTAATGATCAAAGACGAGATGATGTAGAAGATGAGGAAGCTAAGGATCATAAAAATGTTTGAAAATGAAACTTTGTATTTTTAAATTTATACTACTACAAATAATACATTTCATGACAAATCTTTCACCTAATCCAAAATAAAACCGAGGTATAATTCCAAAGCACATCAAGTTTTATTTTATTTTAAAATAAAAATCACTAGTAGAAAAACAACATTAAAATTATTGATATCATACCTTATTTATTAAAATAAGATATAAAAGTTACATTTAATGGCAATTTTGTAATTAAAATAAAAAATTTAGTTTTAATATTAATATTTAACATCAAATTTTTAGAAAAACAAGTGTCTAATATATGTTACTTTAAAAGATATAAATTTGTTTAACATAAGTTACTTGATTTTCAGAAAAATGAATATAAAAGAAAAGATAATAAAACAATGTATGAAAATATATAAATCAATACCTGATATTATAAAAAATAAATGTGATTACAAAATGCATCTTTATATCTAATTTGAAAAGATTAAATATATTCCTAAAGCAATAAAGAGAATCAAATTACATTAAAAAACTATACAGAAAATTACATAGTTTAGTCTTTGATTTAATTGTATTTTAATGACTATTAAATGACAATCAAAACTCTTATTAAAGATGTTTCATTCCAATTTTTTGTAATAAAAATATGACTATTTTAAATATTTCTTTAAAAAACAATGAAATTCTTAATTAATTCTAAAAACAAAATATACCTAATAAAAAATAGTTTTTTTTTAATATTTATAACCAAATCATAGTTTTCTAATATTTTTTTAAATTAAATTTTATTCTTTTCACCTAAAGTAAATAATGAATCACGATTAGAATTTTTTTTGAAAAATTAACATTTCTCAAGAAAAAATGCTTCATATTTTTAAACAAATGTGATTTTTTTCCTTCAAATTATATTAACTTAAAATAAAAATTAAAACTTAATTTATCAAAAGTGAAAGAAGAAGACTAAATTTATATGGTAATAAATAAAAACACAAAATTTACAAGTTTTTAATAAATAACAAATCTCTATTAAAAATAAATAAATAAAAAGTTAAATAATGAAAAATGCGTACATAATAATTATGTTGTATTAAAATTCATTTTATATTATTTTTTGGTTATCTTATTCAAAAATAAATTATTATACACTCTTTACTATTTATTCAATTTTTTTATACATGTTTTGAATATCATTTCATACTATTGCTTAAGAAGTATTAGTTTCATTATTTATTTTAAGTGAATATAATAGAACATAATTTAAAGAAGGTTTAAAAAATTTGAAACTATTTTTTTATTAAGAATATGCTTTTTTATGAAATATTTATTACTATAATTTATTATTTATCTTAATCAAATATAAGAGAAATCAATTTAAAGAAGAAAAAGAAGAGATATTTGAGTAATTTGATATCTCTCTCCCGCCTTCTCATTATATATACATGACATTAGTAAAAAGTAAATGTCATAGAAAAATTAATATTTGTATCTGATTTGGACTTCTCATTATATATAGATGATATTAGTAAAAAATAAATGTCATAGAAAAATTAATATTTGTATCTGATTTGGAAAAATAAATATATATTCCTAAAACAACCAAGAGAATCCTGCAAATAAATATAATAGCAAAATTTTATAAATGAATGATTAAAATTGGCGCTGAAAATTCTGGCTTCTTTACAAAATTTGGGATTTTGAAATATGTGCACTTCTAAAAAACTTAAGACCTTATGACATAAAATCCTCATTCTATCATATTAGGGTTTACTTGTATGTTTTCTCAATCCGTCTCTCAATCAAACTTGGAAAATCCACTTCAATCTTTCTTCAAATTGCAATTATTGATTAGTTTCACTATCAATTAAGAATATATATCTCTTTTGTTTGCAACTCATGCCTCCGTATCAAGATTATTGTAATACAAACTCACTATTTCAAGCACTCTCCTAATGTATTTTTTTATTAGGGTGTGAGAGGTTATAATATCCCGAGAGGTCAGATTATGAATAAAAACCTAATTTTATATCTATATCAAGGTAAGTCAATTGTCTTAAACTTATTGATATTTCATATAAATATAACTGATTATGTGTTTTTTTATTCAATTACTTTGTAGGCACATCAACAATACGATAGATGGGTTTGTGGTTATCATGTAATGAAAAATATATTTTACATTATCTAGATGGATATATTGCAAGAATTACACGAGGTAATAATAAAATATTTCAATATTTAATATGTAAATCATATCACTTCATATTTTAACATGCTCTCGTTTAATTTATTTTATTGTTTTCATTTGTAGATATATGAAAATCCATCGTCATATAACAAAGATGTTATTGATAATATTCAACAACTTTGAACTCAATTATTTTTGCAGATAGTTGAAGAACAAGATCAACTTGAAGAGAAAGAAACAAGGAGTTAGATAAAAAAAGTTTTATTAGAATTAATAATGACTTATTAATTAACATTGTTTTTTAATATAATTTTTTTCTTGAATTTAGATTTACACTCTTTGGTATAATTTGTTAAATTTAAATTTGGTGAGTTTGATGTTCCTTGATTGAAACAATAATAAATTTTTTGGCATATATGACCTAAACTTGATTTAAGATTAAACAGTTATGCTATATATTTTCCCATCCAATTTAGAGAATAATATTTGTTGATGTTTCATTTAAAATCAAACCGCACTCGATGTCATTTATAACACTAAATTTAATAAAGAACAGATGTGATACATACGCTATACAAACATTATCTAAAAAAGTTTATACATTCAATTTAAGAGAAAAAAAACAGGTATGAAAGGTCTGTTTCTAACCAAATAACACTTTATTAAAATTTTAACACATATTTTTTTGGAAAAGTTAGTGTCATAAGTTGGTTTCTAATCAAGCAATTCTCCATTATACTTTAACACCGATTTTTGGAAAAAATAGGTACAATATATAAGTGTTTACAACTCTTTGAAAAAGAAAAAAGGTGTTGAATGTTAGTTTTAATACCTAAATATAACACTTATAACACCACTTTATCATCAGTGTTAAAACGATTTATTATACCTTTTTAAAAACCAATGTGGAAAATTATACTTACAATACCGGTAGCAACAACACCCAAGAAAATCAAGTATTAAATCTCAAAAAAGTTGGTGTTAAATCTCTTATCTACACTAGTGAATAAACAACATAATCCTCGATTTTTAATATAACCGAGGAGAAAAATAACTCAGGACACGCTTCGAATCCTAACAATTGCAAGTAATATTTTTCATTTCTTTATAAGTGTAAACTAAATGATCTACCCCTTTGATTTCTGTAATAACCAAGGGATAAAATAATCAATCTTTAGTATAAAAGCACTTGTTAAATAAATTTTACCCAGATCCCTATTAATATGTAGCCACCTCAAACTCGTATGCATCATTCTTTGAGATGGATTGCAAGACAAAAAAAATCTTTAATGTTCTTCTATCTTGAACAAAATATTTGTTTCTTCCCTTACAACTATCTCACATAATGGTGTTGATGTTGTTCTTGTTGTTGTATTTTTTAAATAACCTTTCTATGTTGTCAATCAAAAATAACAACATTGAAAAATTTATTCCTAAACACACTATAAAAAATGGTGGCAGGTAAAAATTGAAACATGAACTAGTTTCAATTTTTTTATCATTCACCATGTTTTATTTGAAACTTATTACATTTGTTTTTACCAAAGTCGGAGGATTTTCTTATTTTATTTTATTTATTATTTCATTACTTTATAAGTGTAAACTAAATAATCTATTTCTTCAATTCCTTAATAATCAACTGATTAAATAATCATATTTTACTATAAACTAACTATATATATATATATATATATATATATATATATATATATATATATATATATATATATATATATATATATATATATATATATATATATATATATATATATATATATATATATATATATATATATATATATATATATATATATATATATATATATATATATATATATATATATATATATATATATATATATATATATATATATATATATATATATATATATATATATATATATATATATATATATATATATATATATATATATATATATATATATATATATATATATATATATATATATATATATATATATATATATATATTCGCACCAAAATCTATTATTAAACAAAACATATGATGTTGTAATCTATCACAAGTGCGGAAAAATATCTTCCTTTGTTTTTGGAATAAACTTGCTATGGTGAATGGCAAGTGCATAAAAGACATCCTTCAATGTTACAAATAACGTATTAGAATTTGAATTTGAATGCATCCAAATCATCGCGTTTAAAAAGAATGCTCACAAATTCTGAATTACTAACAAGCAATTGTTGTAATCAATGTATTTTAACATTATGTGTTAATAATGTAAATCTTAAAATAAAATAAAAACATAATTTATCTCAGTTTTAGAAGTTTTATTCTAAACACGATGGTTATAAACACTACTAAAAATTTCATTTTTATGGACTAAATTATAGACCAAAAAAGTTTATAAATCGGTCACTAAATTATTTAGTGACCAATTTTTAGCGATCGATTTGTGTATTTTTTTTTAAAATTAAAATAAAAATTTTCAAATCTAGAAATTGAACTCGGGTACTCTGTAAATTTTAAAAAAGCCTTACCAATAAATACCTAATATATTTTGTTATATTCTATATTTAAAAAAAAAAAAAAACACACACACACATATATATATATATATATATATATATATATATATATATATATATATATATATATATATATAACAAGAAATAAAATTTTATTATACACATATTAAAATTTTATAATAAAAATAAAATTCATTTTGATTCAAATATAAATATAAAATAATACTAAATTTATATTTTATTGTTAGAATAGTAAAAAAGATGAATTTTTTACTAAAAATCTTTAAAAAATTTGAAAAAGAAATAGAAATATTATAAAGAGAATTAAATAATAGAGAAAAAGAACAAAAAAAATATTAGTGTCCAAAATTTCGTTCTCGGATTTTTTTAGATAGATTAAATTTTACTTAAAAATATTTTTCGAGACTGAATAGATGGTCAACAAATTTTAGTCGCTAAATCAGTGGCTGATTTATTTTAATGATCAACTTAGTGTCATGTTTAAAATTGAGTAATGAATATCAAATTTTGGTGGCTAATTCGGCCGTTACAGTGATCGAAATTTTTCGCTCACTAAATCGGTAACCAACAGTGAGTTTTCTAGTAGTGAAAATTGTTACCCCGGATATGACGAAAATTGAGAGAATAGTTTTGACGTGATTATTGAGGATATTGATCAGCGTTCTTAAACAAATTTTAGTTGTTCATTTCATGACTATCAACGCTCAAGATACTGCAATTAGTGATCCGCGTAAAACATAAAAAATATTCATTGTAAAATCATTATGAATATCAAAAAGTGCATTATAAATTCTATCGTGAAGCATCATGAAGCTATTGAAACTATCTAGATCCATCACTATTTTAAGGTTTGCAAGAGTATTTTCTAAGAAGAGTTCTCTATGCTGGATTGCAAGAGCAGAAAAATATATGATTTTAAAGTTTGTATTCTTAAATATTTATTTAAGTAGATTTTCTAAAAAATTTATTTAACCGTTATTTTTTATTTATATCAAAAACAAATACAAAGAAAAATAATTGAGAATATAATGACACCCAACATTTAATCTTCCTCGGAATATTAAGGATTTGAAGATCCAACATGTAATTTTTATGAATAAATTAATTTTTATTTTATTATTTTGTGTGAACAGTTTAATATTCTAGGTAAATATTGTAGTTTATAAAAAAAATTATTTTATTAAAATTCTGTATAAACAATATAAAAATAATAAAAAAAATCATCTATCTTATCCCTCAGTTTTAACAAAATCCGAGATCTATAATCTAATAAATTTGAAAATAATAAAAATGTAGAAGTTATTGTTTGAATTATATATATATATATATATATATATATATATATATATATATATATATATATATATATATATATATATATATATATTCTTACCCTCAATTTTTAAAACACTGAGATATTAAATAATAAGAGTTTGTATTTCTTTTAAGATAAAAAAAAAAAGCTTACGAACTCTTTGTGACATAAGTATTATATAAGCGAGATCTAAAAAAAAAAAAAAACTCAACCAATCCACCATTTCTTTATTTGATAAAAACAAAAAATACAACTCTATTATTTGGCTTCTCTCTATGTCGTACAAAAAAAAACTATTATACTATTACTAATGCTCCTAACGAAACAATTATGCTAATGCAACTTTAATAAGCTCTTACTAAAAGTATAAAACTCCTACAATACATGCATCTTCTTTTCACTTGATATTTTCACCATAATAATATAATGAGCAAGTGATTATCCATTTCCATGATTTCAATCATCTGTGCTGCCAAATATGTACAAAACTTCTACCCTAACTTGATCTTTATCTCCCAAGACTAAATTGATTACATTGTTGCTTCTCATATATTGACAAAAGCTTCTGAACTAGAACATCACACTCTAAACTTTGACCTTTCTCCATCTGCAGAAAACATCACAAAAACGAATTTTTAAGTATTATTTAATAAAGAGCCGAATATGTATTATTTGACAAATTCTCTTATTAATAAAATAATTTGAGTGTTATATTATTCATGTTTCAAAGTCTTCTTTTAAACAATATTAAAACTTTAGTGTTGATAAAAATAGTAAACTAATTAGAAATATATTTTGTAACAATAAAATTAACAGATTTATTATTTTAAATATAACCTTGTATTTTGGGGCAGTATTATTTTTTTCATATATAAAGAGACAACAATAATATTGTAATAAGTACCTGAAAATGCAAGTTGTAGAAGAGTCTCCCTCCAAATGTTTTAGAACAAGAAGAGTTTAGTAGAAGAAGTCCATTGTTTTCTAAACACAACAAGATCTCAGATAATGGAATCTTGTAAGCCTCATAATTTGAAATATGAACAGAAACCTCACTATCACTAAGCCTGCTTGTTGAAACCGCAAAAGAAGAATTATAATTGGGAATTATTTTCCTATGTGATTCTTTGTTGACTGCATATTGTTGTTGAGAAATACTTGATAGAAGCTCTTCTTTTTTCTTAGTTAATCCTTCAACCTTCTTTTGTAATTCCGGTATGTATTTTAAGACTCTTGAAATTGTTACCGGAATGCTCATTTTTTTCTGAAACATGAAAATGGAATAAAATATCTATTAATGACAATATTTTATGTGCAAAATTTCATTTTTTCAATTTTATATTTTAAACCACTAGCTAAGAATAGAGTTTAATAGTTATTACCGTTTGATGATCTTCATCGGGAAGAAGTGAACGAAGAGAAAAAATCAAGCTATTTATCCTTTTACGGCGATCACGTTCACTAGCATTGTGGTTAAGCTTCTTCACCATAAGCTTAGGGGATGGTGGTGGTGTTTCAATCTCAACTTGCTGTTGCTTCAGTGAAGAGAATTGATGATATTGAGGTGAAGAGTACTCTAAATTATTTGCATAGTTTTTCTCCTTATGGATAACATTTAAGGACTCTGCAGGCTCTAAGTCTTGTAAGATCCATCCCATGTTTGAATATGAGAACTGAGGAGAACAGAATGCTACCATGATATGGATTTCTTAGAATTAACAGTTAACTTAATTAGTGGCTTAGAGATATAGAAGACTATATATACACAGATATATACAAGTTGTCATTTATATAAACGTCATGTTTGCTCTAATTAATAAATATACAAGTGGTTAGACTTTTTTATTTATTATTTATTAGACTTTTTAAATCTATTATTTTATAATAAACTATACATATAGATCAAAGGTAGGGTTTAGGTAAGCATCTTCAACTATTTCTTAAATTGTTAAACATTTAGATGTGGTGTCTTTTGGTGGCTAGCTGCAGGATTAGCAGATCTGTCAATTGTGGGACATGTTCAGTCAGCCTCTTCTTTTTTTTCCTGTTCATTCAGTTATTTCGTCAAGCTTTTCAATTGTGATATCTTACGGGTCTGGATCGATTCTAGATATGCATGGCAATCGGGCATTGGTTCCTACCATTCATAAACTCAAATTCGAATTCTCAAATAATTTTTGGTCTTGGTCTCAATCTCCAATAAGAATCTATTTATTTATTTATCTATATTTATATTTATATAATATATTAAATTCAACATATCAAATATCATAACAACATATCATCAATTAAAATTCTAACACATCATGAAATATAATTTTAAATTTGTCACATCATCCTATAGTTATATGTGGTATTTCAAAACTCATTTTCATCTTCTATTTCTATCACTACAAAGAATGTTCTCCTTAGCGAAATAGGATAGCGACGTGATTAGCACGTGGCACATAAAAGTCTGTTGCGACGTGTTAGTAACGTCGTTGTATTATTATATTTAAAAAAATTAAAAAGAACGTTACCATATGTGGAGTCAGAGGGAATCCATTTTATATTAAATGTAACGACGTGTAAGACACGTCGCAACTAAATAAATTAATTAATTAAGGAAAAGTTATAACGTTAGCACATGGTGGGAAGCTTGAATTTTTTGAATTTCAAGTAGCGACATGGTAATCATGTCGCAGAGGTTTAGGAGGGAAATAATTGTTGCATTGACGTTGACACATACTCCAAAATCTGAAATAATTACAGAGTCATAAATTATTTTATACCGTTTGAATATAGCGACGTGTTTCTCACGTGGCAATGTTGCGACGTGAGAACCAAGTCGCTGCTTTACTTATATAACGATTAAAAAATAAAACAATTACTACGTTCAATTTACAAGTTAAGCTTTTATAAGTTTTTCTCTTCTTCTTCTCTGCCTCGCCTGTATCATCACCACCACCATCTCCTCATTTCAAATTAACTCAACTCCTCTCCCAATTTTCTCCTAACACGTAACTCAATTTTAATTTTATTTTTATAATTTCATTTTTCAATAGTTTTCTAAAATTAATTTGAGGTTTTTTTTGTTGAAGCTTTTATTTGTAAGAGGATTGAAGAATAGTGAAGAACAAGATTTTTGTACTAAAGGATTTGGGGATATGGGAAAGCACAGTCGGCCGCCGCGGAAACAGGTGGTCATTACGCCGACGGTGAGTGCTAGAGTTTTCACACCGGCGTCTACCTCTCACGAACAACGAATCACCACTCCACAAACAATTCTGAAGACAACAAAAGAGATAGAGACAATGAATCTAAACACAATACAAGAGGAAGAGCAAGTTTATGAAGATGAAGAACAACTGAAACCAACACAACCATGAGTAGCAGTCATTAAAGGAAACCGTACCTCAACAAATGGGCTGAAAATCAAATATACACCTCCAGCCATTGTGAATGGTGAAATCGAAGTTATTATTGAAGAGAAAGACATAGTCTCTGAGCTGAAGTTTTGGGAGAATGCCTTGATTATGTATGTAATTGGGGGTGAATTGACTATGACGGCTGTGAAAAAGTTCATGATGAAAACCTGGGATTTTGCAACATTACCAGAACTTTTCTACAATGAAGAAGGCTACTTTATTGTAAAGATGCATTCAAAGGAGGATAAAGAGTTGGTATTGCGAAAAGGACCATAAACAATCTTCAGACACCCCATGTTTCTTCTGGAATGGAGACCTCATTTCTTGTTGGACAAGGATGCAGTGCGAGTCATGCCAATCTGGGTCACCTTTCCAACTTCCTCTTACTTATTGGGGGGAAGAGAGTATAGGCAAAGTTGCAAGCGCCATTGGAAAAGCTATCATGACAGATGAGTGCACAGCAAAGAAACTTCGAATTACATATGCGCGTGTACTCATTGAAGTTGACATTACAAGTGAGTTAAAGGATGCAATTGCCATTAGGGATCCGCAGGGAAGTATAATCCATCAGAAGGTTGAGTATGAATGGAAGCCTACTTTCTGTAAAAAAAATGTAACAAAATGGGGCATAATTGTGAAAAGATAAAACAATCTAAGCCTGCTCAAAGAGGGGTGGAAAAGCCAGTGTGTGCAGAGGTAATCCCTAATAAAGCTACTTATGAATAACAGAAGGAGAAGGAAGAGGATATAGAAGAGACCATAGAAAGTGTCTCTGATGAAGAGTGGAAACCAGCTACCACAAACAGAACAACATGGAAAGTTGGGCTTGGGAAATCAGATAAAGCAGTGATGCGGGATGATGGCGTTGGATGTAGCAATGGCTTTGCTATCCTTTGTTATGAGGATGGTAAGGCATTTGATGTCCCATGATCCTCACATGGAATGTGAGGGGCCTTAATAAAACTGCAAGGCACCTTGAGATTAAGGCTCATCTCAAGAGGTTACTTGTGCCTTGTATTGCTCTTTTTGAGACTAAAGTAAAGCAGAATAAAGCCCAACAGGTGAGACAGATTTTTGGGCATGATTGGAGCTGGTTGGATAATTTTGATAAGCACCCAAAGGGAAGAATTTGGATCCTGTGGAAACACAAGGAACTAAAGATGAAGAAGTTGGACAGTGGTGACCAATTTATTCACTGTGAGATATGTGACTTAAATGATCAACGTATTTGCTGGGCTACTTTCATTTATGCACATAACCTACTTGCTGATAGGAAAAAATTGTGGAACGATATCCAGAATCTGGCTGCTTATACTCAGGACCAATGGATCATCATTGGTGATTTTAATAATGTGTTAACTTGTGCTGATAGAATTGGCGGTAATGACATTCACTGCTCTGAATTTCTAGATCTCAGTGATATGATGCTAGCTGCGGATTTAGCAGAGCATGAGACTAAAGGAAATCATTTTACATGGTTCAATAAACATACCAATGGACCTATTTATTCAAGAATAGATAGGGCTATATGTAACAAAGCTTGGTTCTTGCGCTTTCCTGACAGTGAGGTTGAAGTCCTGAATGCTCACATTTCTGATCATAACCCGCTCAGAGTGAGACTACAGGTGAAACAGCAAAGACGTATACCTCAGACCAGGTTTAGATTCATGAATAATTGTGTGGAGCAACCTGACTTCTTGGAGATAGTTAAGAGAAGCTGGACTGTGGTGGTTGAAGGCAATAATAAACATATGTTTATGCTTTGGCACAAACTCAAACGACTGCAACCGGTGCTTCGTGCGTTACAGAGGAGAACTACTGCAGAGATTAAAAGGTTGCAGGAGTACAGAGACCATCTGGATCAGACCCACCAATTACTGCAGGGAAATTCTTTCAACATAGATTTGATCGAGGAAGCGAAGCATTGGACTGACAAAATCACCTATGCTGCTGAAGAGGAGGAAAAATTATTGAGACAACGATCAAAAGCTGATTTGATTCAATTAGGGGACTCTAACAACGCTTATTTTCATGCTATCGTGAAGGGGAGGCACAAGCAAAATGGGATAGACAGGTTGACTGATAAAAATGGTCAGATTTTCTCTGAGCCTGACAAAATAGGAAAAGAAATTTTGGAATTCTATCATGATCTTGTTGGGACATCAACTGACAGAATGTGTCATATTGATATTGAGGTGATCAGGAAAGGAACTCAATTAAAGGAGGATAGTAAAAGGCAGCTCACTAACCCTGTTACAGAGACAGAAATCTAGAAAGCTCTAAATAGCATTGGTGATACGAAAGCTCTAGGTTTAGATGGATTTAATGCGAAATTCTTTAAGAGCACGTGGATCATTGTGAAAGAAGATGTACTAGCAGCCGTGCAAAGTTTCTATGGACATAATTACTTGTATGCTGCAGTAAACTGTGCCGTGGTTACTCTGATACCTAAGATTCCTGATGCAAAGTTTGTGAAAGACCTTCGTCCATAAGCTTGCTGCACGATGGTGTACAAGCTGATATCAAAGGTCTTGACTGCAAGATTGAGTAATGTGATTAATGAAGTCATAGACACTAGCCAATCAGCTTTTCTCCCTTGGAGGATGATTCATGATAATATCCTAATGGCACATGAACTAATCAGAGGATACAACCACAAGCACATCTCTCTGCGGTGTACTATTCAAATGGATATCAAGAAGGCCTACGATACGGTGGAATGGTCTGCTCTTGAGAGGATTATGCAAGAACTTAATTTTCCTGGGAAATTCATTGACTGGATAATGATTTGTGTTCGCTCGGTGTCGTATAAATACTGTATCAATGGCCATATGTCTGTTTTTCTTAAAGCCAAGAGAGGATTAAGGTAAGGAGGAGATCCGATTTCTCCCCTCATGTTTGTCTTAGTCATGGAATATCTCCATCGCTGTCTCGCAAATCTTCAGCTGCATCCTAATTTCCGATTTCATCCCAAATGTGCAAAGAATCAGATTTTCAACATTAGCTTTGTCGATGATTTGATGCTCTTCACGCGAGGAGATTTACAATTAGTGCATTGTATGATGGAAGTGTTCCAGCATTTCTCGGAGTCCACTGGTTTACACGCCCACCCTGCTAAATTCCATATCTATTTTGGAGGGGTTAATGCTCAGGTAAAACAGGAGATCATGGACAGTACTCATTTTTTGGAAGGTAAGCTGCCATTTCGCTACTTAGGTGTCCCCCTTTCTAGTAGAAGACTTACTATCCAACAATGCTATCCGTTAATTGATAAAATCATGGCTCGTATAAAGCATTGGTCTGCTAGATTTATGTCCTATGCAGAAAGGTGTCAACTCATTAAAAGTGTCTTGTTTGCTATGTCTGCCTATTGGATGCAAGTTATACCTCTTCCAAAGCAAGTCCTAAAACACATCGAAGCTATTTGTAGGAGCTTCCTATGGAGTGGTTCTGAAGAGATAACGAAGAAAGCTCTGGTTGCTTGGGATTTTGTTTGTAAGCCCAAAACTACAGGTGGGCTGAACCTGATCAACCTCCACTGTTGGAGTAAAGCTAGCTTAGGTACGTTACTTTGGAACATTCATATGAAAGTTGATAAATTGTGGATCCGTTGGTTAGACACATTCTATTTCAAAGGACAAGAAGTGTTGCAATGGCATATCAAATCTACTAGCTCCTGGATTCTGCGAAAAATTGTCAAACATCGAGATACGATTTGTCATACTGAGTACTGGCAGGAGGCTACTAACAAGGGGAGATACCAAACCAGGAATATGTATAAGGCCATATGCGGTGACCTTCCTAAAGTTAGGTGGCGTAAAATTCTCTTTGATAACCATGCGCGACCACGAGCACAATTTCTCATGTGGCTTGCATTGCAGAAAAGGCTCCCAACTAAAGAGAGATTGCTTAGAATTGGGATTCACCTGGATCCGAAGTGGCTGTTTCTGTGATACTAGTGAAGATTTACAACATCTTTTCTTTGCTTGCACCTTTTCAAACAAGGTGTGGCTAGAGATCTTGTCCTGGCAAAAGGTGCAACATATTCCACTGGAATGGGATAAAGAAGTAGATTGGATTATTCAGAAAATCAACAAAAACAGAGGCTGCATAAAGATTTTGAAGATAGCATTTACAGAGGTAGTCTATGGAATTTGGAAGCATAGAAATTCACTTAGTTTTAATAGTAATATTATTGAGGGAGGAATTGTTAATAGGATAAAAGACTACATTAGGATTCGATGCAATATGTATAGAAAATTGAGAATTCAATATGTAGAATTGCTCTAAGTTTGTTTGTTGTGCCTGGATCTCCGGATCGGCCTGTTCTTCATGGCTTTTTGGTAATAAAGAGTTGCATTTATTCCAAAAAAAAAAAATTGTACTAAAAGATTGAAGGACATTGAAGGAGATTGAAATAGAGGTATTTTTGTAATTTATTTTTGTAATTTGATTTTTATTCTGATTTATTTATGTTTATTTTGATTTTAATTCTGATTTGTAATTTAGGTTTAATTCTGATTTATCCTCATATATTGAAAAAAATTAAAAATAATTTAAAACGAAAATTTATATATTTATAAATAAAAAATAGAATTTTGTGTATAGAAAAAATAATTTTTATGTTTATATAAAAAAGATAATATTTTTATGTATATAAAATAAATTCTTTATGTTTGTATTAAATTTAAAAAAAAAACAGATTATTTTTATGTGTTGAAAAGAGATTTTTAAGTTTTAAAACAGAATATAAAACATATTAAAAATGATTTTTTTTTATATTTATAAATAAAAAACAGAATTTTGTGTATAGAAAAAATAATTTTTTTATGTTTATATTAAAGAGATAATATTTTTATGTCTAGAATCTACTTTTATATTATTAAAATAGATTATTAAAAAGATAATATTTTTATGTATATAGATTAAATTTTTTATGTTTGTATTGAATTAAAAAAAAAAAAAACAGAATATGTTTATGTATTGCAAATAAATTTTTTATGTTTTAAAACAGAATATAAAAATAATTAAACACGAAATTGTTTTATATTTATAAATAAAAAACAGAATTTTGTGTATAGAAAAAATAATTTGTTTATGTTTATATTAAAAAGAAAATATTTTTATGTATAGAATCTACTTTTATATTATTAAAATAGATTATTAAAAAGAGAATATTTTTATGTATATAGAATAAATTTTTTACGTTTGTATTAAATATTTTAAAACAACAGAATAGTTTTATGTATTGAAAATAGATTTTTTATGTTTTAAAACAGAATATAAAAATAATTAAATATAATTAAAAACGAAAATTTTTATATTTATAAATAAAAAACAGAATTTTGTTCATAGAAAAAATAATTTTTTTATGTTTATATTAAAAAGAGAATATTTTTATGTATAGAATCTACTTTTATATTATTAAAATAGATTATTAAAAAGAGAATATTTTTATGTATATACAATAAATAAAAAATTTTGTATTATATTTTTTTTAAAAATAGAATATTTTTATGTATTGAAAATAGATTTTTTATGTTTATATTAAATTTTTTAAAAAACATAATTAGATTATGTAAATAATAAAAAATAATTATTTTTTTGAGAAATAGAAATATAAATAAACTATAATTAAAAAAAAACCATTTTGTATATATTATAGTTAATACTTTTTAATATATATATATATTTATATGGTACATGTTAAATAGTTGAAACAAAAATAATATTTTTAAGAATAGTAAATATTAAATAGTATACGTTTAAGAATATTATTAAGTTGATTAATATTTCTAATGAAAAAGACAATGATTGTATAAATGTGCAGTATGGAATATTATCGGTATTATCGTAGTTGGATGTACGATAAAACATATCCAGGAAGAAGTGGACTTAAACCCAATTTTATAGTAGGTGTTGATGGGTTTATCAAGTGGACGTTTGCTTAGGAATATTGTCAAAGTGAAGGAGGGGTTAGGTGCCCCTGTCTTAAATGTGAATGTAGATCAATAATAGTGATCCAAAGGAAGTAACACGTCATTTGCATAGAAGGGGTTTCATTGAAAATTATTGGATTTAGACGTATAATGGTGAAGAACTGTCGGGTAATGTACCAGAGACTAGCAACACGCATGCTTCAAGTAGTCGACTGTAGGCGTAGAGGTTTTCGACGAACTTCTTACATATTGGGATTCGCTGGAATTCAAGGATAAATCAGAAACTTTTAAGAAGATGAAGGCATTCAAATAGGGGGATGTGTCAATACTGTTGGAAGTATTAGTATTGCGGAGCATGTCCGGCGAATGGTAAAAATTACTAATTTTTTAAGTTATATTTTTATTCATAATATTTTTTACTAATTAATTTTAATTTTATTATTTAGACTAAGGAGTTGGGGAGACCACCATTGATCATTGAGTTGATTACGAGGACTCGGACAAAGAAATCGGGAGGTTTTGTAAGTAATTTAATTTAATTTATGTGTTTTTTTTAATTTAATAACAAATTTGTGACGTTATTTTCACGTGGAAACCTATAAATTGTGGCGTGAACATCACGTGACAACTGATAAATTGCCACGTGAAAATCATGTGGCAATTCATAAGTTGTGGCGTGAAAATCACGTGGCAACTTTTTAATATATTTGAATTTAATATAATTTAATATATACATATATTAATTTAGTATAATTTAATATATATGTAAATATTTAACTTAATTTTTTTATTGAATGTTTGTGCAGATGATTATCAAACATTGCTTGCACTTTTTCTAGAAAACAATCCTCAATATAGGCCAGCAAAGGAGGAGTCGCTTAATGGTGATGTTGATTTCTATATTTGGAATGAAGTAGTTAATGGAAAAGGGCCTAATGGTTGCTTTTTTGCGGGTGGAAATTTGACGACCGACTTGAGAGTTGGTGATCGTAATCTATTTCAACGACTTAGAGATGGTGAGGGAGGGTCGCGTCAATCAAATCTGACACGGGATTAACTTGAAACAATAAGACAATTGGCGGCAAGTGATGTGAGACGCGAAATAGAAGCCCAAATGACGACAATGAGGCAAGAGCAGCAGTTGGAGATGATGCGGAAGAGGCAATCTGATATGGAGGAGCAGATGAAACCATTTATGCAAGGTGGTGGAAATCAAAATGTTCCTGATCAAGAGCCGGATAATGACGGAATTGATGATTTTGATCTTGATAATTATCCGGATGAAGATGCCCCGTGAAAACATTCTATTTATTTTGTTTTTAAATTTGCATTTATGTAAGATATTTATTTTTATCATTTTAAATTATCAAATTATATAAAATTTTATTATATGAATTCATTTTATAAAATTTTATTATTTGAATATATAATAAAATAATATTATTATATTAATTTTAATATATAAATTTTTTTATATAAATTTTATTATATAAGTTTTATCATATAAATTTTATTATATTATATAAATTTTATTATATAAATTAATTAATATAAAAAAAAATTATTAGTAATTAATTTTTTTTAAAAAATAAACGTAAAAGGTAGCGACGTGGGTCATGTCACAAAGTTGTGACATGTTTCTCACGTCGCTACTACAACTGCTGCAGGCGCCTGTCATGCCTGTAATGTGTGTTCCCTATATAACTATGTTGCGACGTGAATGTCATGTCACAATTTTGTGACGTGGTATTCACGTTGCAACAAATTTGCCACTTGTTCCCCAGCGACATAAATACGCATGTTGTTGTTTTTTGTTTGTGACATGATTTTCCATGTTGTCACATTATATTCACGTCGCTAATAAGCGTTTTTTTGTAGTGTATATATTGGAGGTCATGGGCTTGAACCATCGCAAAGACGGAATATATTTTGAATTTACTTAAAATGTAATTTACTAATATATTTTTTATATAATATGAAATAATAAACTATGAACAAATAACAAAATACCACACAAAAGAGATAAGAGAAATCAAACACAATAATTCTTTTTAATCTTATTTTAGATAAAATGGTCTAACAATCCAATCATTACTCCAACTATGTATATTCCTTTATTGTATGAATATTTCTCTCAAATTTTAAAAATAAAAGAGATTTCAAATACAATCACAATAAAATATTTTTTTGTTTTCTCTAAATTATAACAATAAAAATAACATTTGAAATAAATGTTTTAATCTTAAAATCGTTTTTACACAATTTTCAAATATAGGTCACCTTAAATTGGTCTTAAAATATAATATAACATACAACAATCTTATAAAGTTCGACAAATTAGACATAAATTTTATAAATTTATTGAAAGTTTTATTAGATAAAAATTGTAAATAAATTTTTAATTTTATTTAACAATAAAATAAATACATATATTTAACAAATTAAAGTAAAATATCTAAATAAAAGATAAATACAGAAAAATATTTCGAATATAAAAGAGATGTGGAATATCAAAACTATAAAGTATTTTTTATTTTTCTAAAATTATAGCAATAAATGTAACACTTGAAATAGATATTTTTAATATTAAAGTAGTTCTACATAATTTTCAAGTATAAGTCACCTTAAATTTATTTAAAATATAATACAGTATACAAAAAAAATTACGGTGTCTATATACTTTACTACTTTATATTTTTTATATCACATCAAATAATGAACTAATGACAAATAATAAAATACTACACAAAAGAGATAAGAGAATTCAAACACAATAAAATTTTTTTATCTTATTTTGGACAAAATGGTCTAATAAGTCAATCATTACTCCGACTATGTATGTTTTCTTATATTAAGAATATTTATCTCAAATTTCAAAAATAAAAGAGATGTCAAAATCCAAACACAATAAAATATTTTTTGTTTTTCTGAAATTATAGCAATAAAAATAGCACTTAAAAAAAATCTTTTTAATCTTAAAGTAGTTTTTACACAATTTTAAAATATAAGTCACTTTAAGTTAATATTAAAATATAATATAGTATGCAACAATATTATAAAATTCGATAAAATAGACATAAATTTTAAAAAGGTATTGAAATTTTTATTTGATAATAATTATAAATAAAGTTTTATAATTATAAATAAAGTTTTGATTTTATTTAACACTAAAATTAAATACATTTATTTGACAAATTAATGTAAAATATCTAATTAAAGATAAATGCAAAAAAAAAAAAACATGAAAATCAAAACAAAACAAAAAATTCACTTTATAGTTATCTAAGTTTGCAAATCTAAATTACGGAGTCACTTTCAATTTACACACATGTGTTTTATTTAAAAATAAAATGTATATATGCTTATGTGATTAATTTATACTATTGTTTCTATTATAATTCACAACAAAAAAAAGTTTGTGATCTGAACAGGTGATCAAAACTGGAGATGGCTGGAACGGTTGGAGATCCTTCAAGCAAGTTGATGTTGAAGAGGGGGTGGTGTACCTGCAAGACACTCTGATGCTAAAGTAAGTAAATGTTTAAAGAGAGATAATAGTGAATATTATGGTTTTTAGTGTAAGAAAATGATACATTGCCCTCAAAGGTATGAGGATTTATATAATGATCTTAGGAGGAATCTCGTTGGTTGCTATATTTGGGTCGGGATATGCGGATCCACGAATATAGATATCCGAGATGACTAGGTCAAATCGGGTGATGGTGCCCGTAAGTAGCCGTTATGTTGAGCAGATGATGCATGACACGCATGGTCTCTAGCAAGATAAGTTGCTGATCTGTTCTATGTATGTCGAGCAGGGGACGCCGCATGGCTAATGAAACGGGCAGGTGGGAGCCCCCACCGTGTTACTGGATCTCGCTAGATCGTCGTACCTCAGAATAAAGAGACCTTCCCGACAAGCATTCAGGCAGTCCAAAACAGTATCCCCTAAGTCGCTGCGTCTGTTTGTGGGGTGATGACTTAATTTCGAAGAGTGTAGTCGAGGTCGTTTTGTCCGGGGAGATGAGGAATTATCGAGGAAGCGAAAGGTTTGAGAATTTGTAGGATTTTGCCCACGTGGGCTCGAACCGCGTGAAGTGACTATTGGCAGACCTAGGGACTAGGGTGTAGTGATGATTTACCTGGGTCCCTAGGTAGGTGCAGATACACGCGTGCAGTGGGGGTTATAAAAGTCAGAGAAGTTTCTCATTTATAACTTTTCCTTTTCCACTTCTCTTGATTGTCTCTGCTTATTTGCGCCCGACTTCAACACTTCATCAATCCAGGGAACCATTTTACGGGCAATTTCTATTTTCCTCAGTCGCGTCAAGGTCGTGATTGCTTGTTTTCCAATCTCTTTCACTCACAAATGGCACATTTCTGACTTTCTGTAGGAATTTGGCTATTTTAAGCTTAAGATGTTACTTACATGTAGAGATGTATGCGGTTAGGGTTTCGGGTTTTAGGACTTTTTCTGGTGGTGAGTGGCTGCTCCGCCTCTTTTCGGTAGCGTATGCCACATAGGTCGCCTTCACGCTTCTTGTTTGATGTCACTCTTTGTTTCGTTGGCTTGTTGTCCTTTCAGGGGGGATCTGTTTGTGATAGTGACTCGAATTCTGGTAATTTAGATCTGAGCGTTCTTTTTTTGGAGAGGGCTTTTGGCTGAGGATATTATCCTTGCTCATCCAAGCTCATTCACTTGAATAGTGGTGGAAGGGTAGATTTGACGTTAATGTCGAGCTCACCTATCTCCTCTGCTTTTCAAGTATCATGGCAAGTGTTAATGAAGATATCCGTGAGGATCCCGAGGGTTCAGGACAAACTCCTTCTGGGTTTACTTCCATCAAGCAGAGTGATTTGGTGGAGTTGCTCGACGAGGTTCCGCCAGTGCCCGATGTTAGGGAGAATCTTCCCGCGCATGAGGTCGATGAGACCGGTGAGAATGATCCTATAGTGTGGGGGTCTTCAGACGTGTGGAATCGAGCATCGTAGTTCGTGGGTAATTCAGACGAGGTGTTTTTTCGGGTGGACTCGTACAGGGTGACTGAAGTTATCGGGGAGGCCACAGAATATTGGGTTGTGCATATTCTGTCCGAAGATGGCAAGATTTTCTCGAGATACGAGGCCTAATATATCGCTGTTTACGACATCTGGTTTCAAGATTTGGGATTTTGGGTACCTTTCACCGAGTTCAAGGTGGGGTTTTTTCCCACCTTCGTCTGTCCCCTTCCCAACTCCACCCTAATGTCATAGCTTTCCTCTGAGCGTTCGAGATTGTCTGTGAGTACCTGAAGGTGGGGGCCACTCTAGAGTTGTTTTTCTACATTTTTTTCTTTAGAGGAGTTCGAAGAAGGTTGATGGGAAGGTTCGGTGGGGATTGGTGTCTTTGAAGCATTAGAATGGCATGCTTTTCAAGGCGTATTAGGAATCTATCTATTTCTTTAAGAATAGGTACATGCTCATTCGGTCGGTGTCTGATCAAGCATTGTGCAATATATTTCAGATAGTCCGTGGCTTAAAAGTGGATGGGACTCCATGTTTGAATGAGGATGGGGAGAAAAAATACACACTCATCAAAAAGTTCAAATTTTGGTGGTCGAGGAAACATTTCGACAAGGGTGCTGACTTTTATGTCTAGGCCAGAGATGAATTGAGTGAAGAGGATTTGGCCGGTTTCAAGAGACTGTCGACGTTCATTGCGGGCTTTCCCCGTGTTCAGCGTATGGGAAAAGGGGGAAAGTCGCTTTTGGATAAGGATGGAGAGGGGATCTCCGAGCCCGGCTTGTTAAATGCCAAAGAGCTTCTTGCTTGCGGGGATCCAGGGCATATTTTGGTAGATTTTTTTCCTATTTTACTTTGTCGTATCAATATTTCGTTTTGCTAATCATTGTTTGCTCTTTTTGTTGTAGATGGGATGAATTTGGCCATGGAACATGTGGCTCCACAGGCCATGAGGAAGGGAAGGCATCTAGATCTTCTTCGACCCAACCGGGGGCGATCGATGCAACTGGTTCGGGATAATCATCCACCGGTCTGGCAACTATAGTGATGTCACCTCAACAGGTGTCGTCAAGGTTAAAAAGGGCGCATGATGAGATAGATCTGACCAAGGAGAAAGAGAAAGGGAAGTTTACCCTTCCTCATTGCTGGCATGATAAGAAATATTTTGAGAGTGCAAGCGTGGTCCTCTCTCATGCTGAGAAGCTCGTGTTAGATGGGCTTGATCGTGCGACCAAGAAGGCGACCCTAGCTGAGGGTGCAGGGGCGTTGATGCGGATCTTCGAGATGGTTGCTGCTTGTGATGAGCATAATCAACTCCCAGATGTTGAGTTACGTCAGCTTAAGGCGAAATTGAAAGAGGTCGAGAAAAAGGGGGAAGAAGCTCGCAGGAAATGGTTAGAGGACTATAAGGCGTTCGTCAAGGAGTGTGATGCTTCCCTGAGGGAAAAGCGTGAGCTTTCCAAGGAGTTTAATCGTTTGTCGAAGGAGGTGGCCCCAGCAAAAGGAGAGTCTGTGGAGTTCTCGGAATTGAGGACTCGGGCAGGGTTTATTGATCGGGTACACCAAGCTTACGATGATGCGGTGTTTGCTTCGATGGCCAGTTTTGGTAATGTCGTAGCTCAGCTGGGCGTTCTAAACTCAGGCGTGGAATTGGCGACTGATGGAATGGGAGTCCATTTCTACGTCAAAGGTGGTGAGATAAAGAAGTCTGTGTTCTTCGACGAGATAGTCGTGGAAGTTACTCCCCTGCAACCGACCCTCGGAAACGATCTTATTCAGTCCGCTGAGTGATCTGACTCATTGGTTTTGTTGCATTTGTTTGGGCATGGTTCTTTTATTTTATTGAGGTGGAGTCCCCGTTTTAACTTCGACACAAATTCGGTCTTTATGGCCGTAAATGCAATACTAAATATTTTATATTTATTGTTTGTTGTCTGTATGTGATACTTGTTGCTTTGGAGGAACGCTCATTAATTATGTATGTTCTTCGCTAGTGTGGGGTAACTAACCGAAGGGGGCCAGTTCGTTGCTGATCTAGAACTCAAACTTTGATTGAAGGCCTGAGATTGGTGGCATGAACATCCCATCGCGAGCTGGGTGTTCTAACGGGCGAGGTACATAGACAACGGGGCTCATTCGAGTCCCCCGTGTCAGGGCAGAGATCTAGCTCGTTAAATAAATGGAGCGAGTATCTCTTCAATTTTCATGATGTTATGCATCGCTGGTACCTGGGCGAGCGTATGATGTCGAGCTACAGGCACCTGGGTGGTTTCCTGAGGTGTGTCGATTGTTAGTGTTTCAACTATAATATTGTTTAAGCTTTTTGGTGTTCCATGACCGAGTAAGTTGTTCCCTTAAAGATTTTCTAAGTAGTAGACCCTCGTTTCGATTTTGGCATAGACGCGGTAGGGGCCTTCACAGTTTGCTGCGAGCTTTCCTTCGAAGGAGCTCTTAAGGTTTCATTTAAGGACTAAGCTCCCAACATCGAATCCGTGAGGAATAACTTTGGCGTCGTATCAAAGGGTTATTCTCTGTTTAAGTGATGCTTCTCTACGGGCATCCCCCATTCTGATCTCTTCAACCATGTCGATTTCTTCTCTCAGGGATTGATCTTTCATCTCCATGTTGAGCGGAGATTCAGTTCTTCTCGACGATTCAGCAACATCTACTAGGATGACGACCTCTGTTCCATAGGCTAGTCAGAACGAGGTTTCCCCGATAGATGAATGGGGAGTGGTTCAATAGGCCTAGAGTATGTTGTGTAGTTTTTCGACCCATTTCTTCTTTGATTCATCTAGCCTTCATCTGAGTCCGCGCAGTATGACCCTGTTTGCTGATTCAGCTTGCCCATTTGTTTGAGGGTGTTCTACCGAATTGAAGTGTTGCACGGTTCCCAAATGGGCGACGAAGTTTTGGAAGTTTTTATCAGTGAATTGTGTCCCATTGTCATTGACTATGGCTTGTGGGATGCTGAATCGGGCTAGTATGTTTCTCTTATAAAAACGTAGCATATTGTGGGCAGTAATTTTGGCTAATGCTTTTGCCTCTATCCAATTGGTGAAGTAGTCGACACCTACTATCATATATTTGTTCAGGTATGCTCCCAAGACGAATGGCCCGAGAATGTCAAGCCCCCACCATGAGAAGGGCCAGGGAGAAGAGAGGGATTTGAGCTCGCTCTGATGAGCTAGGTGCATGTGTCTATGTCGTTGGACTTTGTCACATTTCTTCACGTGTTCTTTGGCGTCGAGCTACATGGTTGGTCAATAATAACCAGTCCGGAGGGATTTTCGGGCGAGTGATTTTTCCCTAGGTGTTAGGCGCCGATGCCTTCATGTATTTCTTTTAATATATGTGGCACTCTGGCTTCTTCGGTGCATTTGAGGAGGGGGTGGATAATCCCCTTCTATAGAGCTTGTCTTCGAGAATGACATATGAACACACTCTCCGTCTGATAATGCATGCCTCTTTGGGGTCGTCAGGGAGAGTCCCATTGGTCAGGTATTTGTAGACGGACATCATCCAAGAGGTGCCCTCTTCGATGACGAGTATATTGTGGTCGGGGAACTTTTTTTTTATGCTTGGTCTAAGGAGTATCTCCTGGATTACCGACTTGTTCCCTCCCTTTGTCCTTGTGCTGGCGAGCTTGGAAAGAACGTCTGCTCGAGGGATATGTTGTATGTCAACGGAGGTGAACTTTTATAGGTGGTCTTGGACGAGGGCCCAATACTCCGCCAACTGGTCATTCTTGACTTGACATTCCCCTCGGAGTTGGGACACCACGAGCTGTGAGTCTGTGAGTATCTTGACTTCCTTTTCTCCCATATCCTCAGTGAGACAGAGGTCGGCGAGGAAAGCCTCATATGATGCTTGATTAATGGAAGTAGGAAATGAGAAGGAGAGGGACACTTCGATTACGATTCCTTCTTTGTTTTCCAGAATTCTACCCGCTCTGCTTCCCATCGAGCTAGAGGCACCATCGACGAATATTGTCCATTTGTCTGTCCTTTCCTGGAGTGTTGGGAAAGTCATCTATGCCATGAAGTCTTATAGGACTTATGCTTTGAGGGCTTTCCTGCTCTCGTATCTAATGTCGAACTCAGATAGTTCTAAAGACCACTTGAGCATTCGTCTGGCCATTTCTAGTCGACCCAATAGTTGTTTGATAGGTTGGTCTGTTTGAACAATGATGGCGTGTGCCAAGAAATAGTGTCGAAGTCATCTCGTGGCATTGACTAGTGCGAGGGAAATTTTTTTCGATCTTCTGGTATCTCAATTCGGGCCCTTGTAGGGATTTGCTCATGAAATATATCGATTTTTGCCCTTCTTGAGTCTCTCGGATGAGGGCAACACTAATGGACTCGGAAGTCACGGCCAGATATAGGTATAATATCTCTTCTTTATTAGGTCAAGATAATATAGGCGGTTGGGATAGGGTTTGATTAAGGTGACGTAGGGCCTACTCGTACTCCTCGGTCCAGTCGAATGCAGCTTCCTTTCTTAGTAACTTGAAGAATGGGAGCGCGTGTTATACCGACCTCGCAACGAATCGTGATAACGAGGTAAGTATCCCGTTGAGGACTTGAATGGATTTTTTAGAATTCGGAGTGGGCAATTATGATAATGCACGACATTTGTCGGGGTTAGCCTCTATCCCACGCTCGGTGAGGTAGAAGTCGAGGAATTTCCCGACATGGACTCCAAAGGTGCATTTTTCGGGGTTGAACCTCATTTTGACTCTTCTGGCTTGATAGAAGACTTCCATGAGGTGTAGGGCGTGGTCAACTTCCTCTTGGGATTTTACGATCATGTCGTCCATATACACTTAGATCAGGTCTCTGATCTTGCCTTTGAAGACTTTATATATCATCTGTTGGTATGTTGTGCCGACGTTCTTCAGACCGAAAGGCATCACATTATAATGATAGTTTCCCGATTCAATCATGAAGGCCGTATAAACTTTGTCCGTTTTAGCCATGGGAATTTGGTTATAGCCTGAATAGGCGTCCATGAACGAAGCAATTTAAAACTTGCAGAACTGTCAACGAGTTTATCAATGTTGGACAAGGGGTAGGCGTCTTTTGGACATGCCTTATTAAGATCAGAGTAATCAATGCACATGCGCCATTTTCCATTATTCTTTTTCACAAGTACAGGGTTGGATAACCATGCAGTATATTGGGCTTCGGATACAAAATTAGGCTCTAAAAGGTCCATAACAGCTTGCTCGGAAACCTTTGGGGACTACTTTTGCCTACATTGTGCTACGGCCTTAAGGTCTAGATATATAGTAAGATGGTGACATGTGACCTCTGGGTCGAGACCAGGAATTTCGGCTGCAGTACAGGAGAAGAGGTCGGCGTTGTCCTTCAAGCATGCCTTGAGCTGGTTTCGAGCTAACTCTATGAGGTCAGCCCCGATTCAGACTCCTTTGTTGGGGTCATCACTAAGTGAAACAAGCTCAAATTCACCGTGTAGGATCAAGCGTATGTGTTTCTTCGAGGACCCCTATGAGTTGCTGGAAGCAAGTGCATCTTCCTCGATCATCGGAGCTTTACCTTTCCTTCTTCTCTCTGCCAGGTCCTCGGGCTCCAGGCGGCTATCGAGGTCGATGACATCAACCCGAGGGAGGGGTTCTAGCTTATGAGAGCTTTCTGGGAGGTCGACCCTACCTTTGACATGTAGTTGGAGATTAATGGAGTCCATGCCCTTTGGGGATACTCAAAACATCTTCGGGCGGCTTGGATGTCTCAGTGTAAAGTTACAACCTGTCTGTTTGCCATGTAATATTTCATCTTTACGTGTATCGTGGATGGTACTGCAATTAGCTCGGTGAGAGTGGGCCGACCGAAAATGCACTGATATAGGGACGGACAATCGATGACCAAGAACTGTGTTTTGATCGACCTGCCAGTCTCTCCAGCCCCGAAGGTTACGATCAGCTCAATGTATCCCCATGGCTTTGCCGTGGAGCCGTTGAATCCTTGCAGATCTGAGCCGAGGTAAGGAGTCAGGTGGGTCTCGTTGAGCTGCAACGTGCAGAAGAGTTGAGTGTACATGATATTGGCCGAACTCCCTGGGTCGACCAATATATGCCTGACATCAAAGTTGGCCATTCGAGCGCGAACAAGCACATGAATGTTTGCATTGGGGACGCCCCCAGGTAGCTCCTATTTGTAGAATGCCAAAGGATGAGACTTGCCTTGGATTTTATCAAGGGTGGCGCCTAGATCTAAACCTGTTTTGACGAGATCGTCAAACCTTCTTTTAATTGATCTGATGGAGTTCTTGGTAAACCCTCCACTGGAGATGACCATGGTCATTGGTAAGGACTCACATGGGCTATGAGCGACGAAGTACGTCAGGGTGGTATCAAGATCGGGGAAGATGAAGTCTTATGGCCTAGATATACTCATGGCCACAGGCATGAAGGACTCCTCAGCGGGCTTTTCATCCTCGACATTGCTAGACGATGTGGTTTCTTCTTTTGGAGATTCCTTCTTCTTTTATTGCTTGAGATGCCCGTCTCTTATCAAGATCTCAATCACATCCTTCAAGTGGATGCAGTCGTCTGTCACATGCTCATAACTCCTGTGAAATCTGCAATATTTACTTTTATCGGTCTCCAGTTTTGTCGGGGTCTGCCGGAGGAAACGCACCCTTCCCTGTTTGAACTCGGAGTTCGCACAATCGGTCAGAATATGTTCCTGAGATGTGCTAAGGGGGTATAATAGCTGAACTGACCTACTGGTCACTTGTGGTCTCTGGAGTCGCATGGCTTATCCTCCCGCTTTCTCTCTCCCCCTCGACGGGATGTCGAGGGGTCTTCATTCTTTGAATTCTTGACATTCTGCCTATGTCTGGTGTCACGAGCACAATTGGAGGCTTATTTCTCCTCGTATTGGATGTATGCCAGGGCATTCAAGAGGAAAGCATCCAATGTTGAGGGGGTTTAACGCCTAAAGCCTTCACGAAGTCGCTGTGAGGGTGTAGTCCTTTTTCTAGGAGATATTTGTTGGTTTTATGGATTGGCAGCAATTTTGGTAAAACATTCTGCTTAGAATATGCCATGAAAAACACTGAAGTAGCAGATGTCTTGACATGTGAAACTGACAGAAGTAATTCAAGTGCAGATTTTTTAGGAAGTCAGTTTGATTGTTGTTTGTATGCTTCTACTAAGGAAGCTTGGAACGCTTTCAGTAACATATTTGGATATTTAATATCCTGCTTTCATGGAGAAAAGATAGGAGGCGCTGAAGACTTGTGAGTAAAGTAACCATAGTTGATGTTACTCTATTTAAAAGCTGCAGACCTTGTTTTGCAGTTGGTTGTTCCAGATTTAGAAGTCTAGATTTTAATTGTTGGTTGTTTATTATTTTGGTTGTTAATTGTTCATTGTGAGCCTCTTTCGTATTATTACTTGAGTTGGACGTTTGTTTTGAGTTGTAAGTTTTCAATCATCATAAGCTTTGAAGCGAGTGTGATTGTGTGTCTTTGAAGAGTGTCTTCAGTTTTTGATTTTGTTGAGTGTCATAGTGTGTGACTTAGGGAGTGAGCAGAGGTTCTCATATCTAAGTGTCATATCTTAGGTAGAAGGGCCACTAGGTAGTCTGATTAAGTGAGTAGTGTAAATAGGGAAGGTTTCCCTCCAAATTAATACTGCTGATAATGAACTTCTTCCTTGGCTTGGAAGCCCCTGGACATAGGTTGGTTAGAACCAAACTGGGTTAACAACTCTCTGTGTTTTTATTGCTTTCTGCACTCTATAATTCTATTCTGTAAAGCTGTGTTCAAAGCAGATATAAGTGTCGTGACATTACCTTCGTCATATCATATCTAATACCAAAATTTCAATTGGTATCAGAGCAGGCATCCTGCTATGTCTCTGGGTGAGATCTAGGGAAGATACTTTATGGTAACATGGACAAGGAGGCAATATTTTTGAACAGACCACCCATTCTGGACGGTTTTAACTATGACCTTTGGAAGCCTCTCATGGAAGCTTATATAAAGTCCTTAGACATCAGGGCTTAGAAGGCTATTCTGAAAGGATGGACACATCCTGTCATTATTGGAGCTGATAATCAACTTACTGGTGACCTCAAGCCTGAAGAAAACTGGTCAAAGGAAGATGATGAATTGGCTATTGCCAACTCAAAGGCCTTAAATGCTATACTCGGTGGAGTTGACAGAAACATCTTCAGACTGATCAATACATGTGAAGTGGCCAAGGATGCTTGGGAAATTCTCAGAACTACTCATGAAGGCACTTCCAAGGTGAAAATGTCAAAACTACAGTTGCTCACAACTAAGTTTAAGAACCTGAGGATGAAAGAAGAATAAAGCATTCAAGAATTTCATATGAATGTTCTTAAAATCGCCAGTGCTTGTAGTGCCTTGGGTGAGAAGATACCAAAAGAGAAGCTGGTAAGGAAGATGCTCAGATCTCTACCTAAGAGATTTGATATGAAAGTAACAGCAATTGAAGAAGCTCAGGAAATCAACAACATGAAAGTGGATGAACTAGTGGGTTCACTCCCACCATTTGAGCTAAGTATTAATGAGAGGTATGAGAAGAAGCCTAAAAGCATAGCATTCAAGTCCAACACTAAAGAGAAAGGTGAGGAATATGATCTGAACACTGAGGAAGGATTTTCAAACATCATAGTCATGCTTGGAAGAAAATTCCATAAAGTAATAAAAAGGATGGAAGGTAGATCAAGATCAAATATCTGAAATATCCCATGCGACATCATGAAAACAAGTAATTCTGGGAAGAAAGCAGAAAGTGAGAAAAGACCTACTCAAGACAGAGAACTAAGGTGTTATGAATATGGAGGTTTTGGTCACGTCAAATGGGACTGTCCAACCTATCTCAAAAGACAAGACAAATGATTGAATGTATTATGGTCAGATGAAGACTCTAAAGAGGAGGTGCAAGAGGAATCAGCCAAATATATAACAGCTCTGACTGGTACATACATTTTTTATGGAGATTCAAGTGATGAAGAACTGACCTTTGAAGAACTGGCTGCTACATACAAAGAACTATGCATCAAGAGTGTTGAAGTATGCCAGAAGAATGAGAAGCAGAACAAGCTCATAATACAACTGCAAGACATAAAGAAGGAGCATATGGAGATGATTAAGAAGCTGGAAAGTGAAGTAATTGTGCTAAAATGTGACCTTGATCAGATGACCAAATCTGTCAAGATGCTAAATAGGAGACCAAAACTTATTGTTCAACTTTCAATATCAATTAGTTATGTTAATTTTGGATATGGAATGAAGGGTGAAATCAAAGGAACATGGAAGATACACAACGCTAAGTTTCCTAACATTAATGGTGTATTACTTGTCAAAGGATTAACTTCCAAATTGATCAGCATAAGTCAGCTATGTGATCAAGGATTCAATGTGAACTTCAAAAGAGCTGAATGTATCATTAATAACAAGGAAGGTGCAGTTACTATGAAGGGAATAAGAAATGAAGACAATTACTATCTATGGATTTCTTTGGAGACAAATCACAACAACTGTGTGGAAGTCAAACAATCTGTGTGCAAGAATTCCCTGAAGGATAAGACAAGTCTGAAGTCAACTGATCATAATGTCCCAATGAATGTCATGACATCAGTTAAATCTTCCAGAATTAATAATTGGTCTACAAAAAGAAGAACCATGAATCTAGCTCAAAAATTCTCTAAACTGAAGCTAGTCGATGGTTATTCAAGAGGATGAGATTTATATGAATGTTCAAGAAGAGAGCAAGGGGTCTATTTGATAAAGAAGTTATAGCAATTAAAAGCGTGTGGGAACATCATTAAGGGGCTCAAATTTTCAAAATATCACTCCACGATATTGAAACATAAGGCACAACATATAAAAGTGCAACCCCAAGTTCAAATTTCTCACAATTTCACCACACGCTATACTCTTCCTGAAAGCTACAAAATCTCCACCTTCAATCCTCAGAAAATCAATCTTCCACACTTGATCATCAAGATGTCTCAACATATTGCACCAGGATCAAGCAACACTTACGAAAGTATTCTAAGTGAAGAAGCCCTAAACATTGTTCCTCTTTGCATGATTCCTTGTTCGGATGCAAGACCTACCAAGCTTCGCACCCGTCATGCAAGACAACCAAGGAAAACTCCTATTTCAGTTGGAGGTAATGTATCTGAACCCACTAATGATGAAACTATTCAAAATGTTGTAGATGTAGATAGGGTAATAAGAAGGTTAGTTGCTGATACCCTAAGTGTGGGTTTACTAGTTGAAGGGATCACCATCCCTCTTGCCAAAATGACTGGTTAAGTTTCTCCAAAAGAGCACACTAAATCATCCATGAGGCAAGAAGAGACTCCTCAAGAGAATCTTGAAAAAGAAACAATTCTTGATGAAGTCACGACTGATGTTGGAACATCATCCCTGAAGAAAAATCCTCAAGAAAAACAAACTGATTCAACTGATAAGAGGACTGAGAAAGATGTAGTTGATGCTGTTATAGATGTAGACACTTTATCTGACAATGAGCTGATCATTAATGTTAACCCTGGAATTTCCAAAAGACTGAAAACAAGAAAGGGAAAGGTTGTTGCTTCCAGCACTTCATCCAAAGCTGTCAAGAAGAAGGTTATGTATGGTCCTCTAAAAGGGTGGAGCAAAGCTACTCCATCATCCATTAAGAGGAAAATAAGATCAGTATCTGATTCTGATTATGATGTCGAGACTGGTGTCTCAGACATCTCACCAGTGAAGAAGTCAATAGTTCAGATAACTAATGACAGTGTCCCTGATGCTCCTACTGACAACATCTCATTCCATTCCATCAAGTTTGCTACAAGATGCAAATACATATATCAGAGGATACTGGATTTAGAGAGGGAATTAGGAAAGGATGCCTTGTCTTGCGAGGAAGTTAGGAAATTGATCTCTGAAGCAGGGTTGATAAAAATAGTGACAAAGTTGTCAAAGTGCTACGAAACCATGGTCAAGGAATTCATAGTCAATATTCTAGAAGACTGTGATGACAAGAAAAGTCAAGAGTTTCAGAAGGTGTTTGTTAGAGGAAAGTGTGTAAAGTTCTCACTTTCCATCATCAATCAATATCTAGGGAGAAGTGAGAAGGAAGAAAGTGAGCTTGAAGCCACTGATAACCAGATATACATAACCATATATGTAAATCAAGTCAAAACCTAACCTATGAAGGAGAAGTTGTCTGCTGGAAAACTAAGTGTGAAGTATGCAATTCTGCATAGAATTGGTGCAACAAACTAGGTTCCAATAAACCACCCATCAACTATCTTAGTGGTATTAGGAAAATTTATTTATGTAGTTGGGATGAAGATACCATTTGACTTTGGTACTTATATCTATGATCATACTCTAAAGCATACTGACACCTGTGCCACAAAGCTTCCCATACATCAAAAGCTTCCCATATTAAGTGGAATTATTCTTCATCAACATCCTAGAATTCTGTCTACAACTTTGGATGATGAATGTAAAAGAGAAACCCCTCTGTCCCTACATCAGAAGCTATTTGCTGGAGCACGTGTCTTAGACATTGTCTCAACATCTACTGGTGCTTACTAAAACTTGGATGGGATGTGATTGCGGAACTCACTACAACTTATAGAGAATTGGATGGGGTCATACGCATTAGCACAACAAGGAAGCTGAAACTTGAAGAGACCATCCTAACTCTGAAGAAGAATGTTGTTGTAAGTGCTGCTTAAGAGGTACTTGAAGGAGAAGCAAGCAACTCAGCAACTCAAAGCTCTTATGAATATGGCTCAGGAGAAGAAGGAAATGATGGTAGTGGGGAGTCTGTAAGTTCTATAGAACATTGGTGGTTCCTGAAGATGTTGATTGCGTTTCCATATATTTTTGTGTTTATCCCTCAGTTATGTAATTTTGGCACTTAAGTGCATAACTTCTGTTTTATTTTGGGTTGTACCTAACAATATATATTAGTGACATTGTTGAACCTAATATTTGTTTCTGTCATTCTCCATGAGTAATTATTCTTAATGCTTTGGCCAATTATGGCTAAAAAGGGGGAGAGTATGAGTGATTAGATATTAAGTTGAGGGGGAGAAGTTGTTGTTGTACCCCAAAATTTACCCTCTTTCTTTTCCGCATTTTTGGCTTATAGTCTGATTGCATAAACATACGTGTAGTCGCATGCATAGCATTCATCATGAACATACCATGCTCAAGGTATCCTGAATGACAAGAGTTTACTCGCCTTTTTCTTAATAAAATAGATTTCAGGTTTTTGGGGTTGTGGACACTCCCGAAGGCGTATCTCTTGTCTCCTTGGGTATTTTCTGTTGATTTTCGGCAAGTAGCTCCCTCTCATTATTATCTACAACTTTCCTTTGAAGGCCGAGAGTAGATTCTGCGGGGAAGGTCCTCAAAGAGACAGTTTTCCCAGTGGATCATGCTGAATCTTAGTGTTGAACCGTGCGTTTTGGCTCACTACAATGTCTCTATCTCCTAGATGGAAACTCGGAATTGAGCGGGACCAATTTCTAAAATTCCGCATTAGAGTCCTCTACGACTTTCATTTGCAACTCTGGGGCTGATTCTTTACCGATCAGTACCAGAATTTTGTTCTTTGAAGTTGACTTTTGAGCTGAACCGAGCAATTTTCATCTGATACATGAGCTTCGGTAGGTCGTATCTCATTCGATTTTCATCAAAAACGAGATGGAACCAATGCCAAAAGTTCATAGATTGTGTTAGCTTCGTTTGTCTCACAAATACTCATTTGCAAATTTCGATCAGAAGATCCTCGTTCGAGGCACTTTCTTCACAGAGCGCAAACGAAATTCTGCATGTGTCAGTGACCCAAAATTGGTGCTAAAACTTCAAAAATTCTTATTTCCTTGATCGTTCACCGGATCAAGTCGGGATTTTGATTTACTCCAAATTCCGCACGGATTTGGCTGTTTTGAGTTAATTACGAAAATTATTTGGATAATCATGATTTAGGCTTGATTATGGTTCTTAGGCCCAATTCCTAGAAACTATAAATACATTTTCCCATTCAAAAATAACGACAACACCATCATTTGCCTAATTTTCACTACCAATCACACTCCAACCTCTCTCAACACACAAAGCACAAATTCAAAAAAAGTTCAAATTGCAACTTTCCCTCCAAGCAACCACCACAGACCGCCATCGGACCTCCGTTCAGCACCTGTTTCAGCCACAGACCGCGCTAAGGGCGCCCTGCGATTTCTGGTTTTCTTCTTTGCAACACTTCTCTCTTCAACCTATATCATCCTCTCCTCCTTCTGCACGTGATTGACATGGAAGGAATGGATTCATCTTGATCTTTTCTCCAATTGCAAGATTCAAGGATTTCTCCTTCTTCTTCTTCAATTCTCCATTGAAATTCAAGTTTTCTTCAAGGATTCAAGGCTAATTCTGAAGATTATCATTGATTCGTCATTGATTTGGTATTTTCTTTGAAGAGCACAAGGAATTCCTCTTCAATTTGACTCAAGCTTCAAGTTCAAGTAAGTGTTAGGTTCAAATAAGCACTTATTTTAAGCTGTTTTTGATTTTCAGCTTTTCTTGAAATTGAATACTGAAATTGCATGCAAATTCAATGTAGATTCTGAATCTAGAACTTGTGCTATTGAATTCTTTGATTTGAATTGAATTTTGCCGCCTTATTCGTGTCGGAGTGGAGATTTTGTATATAGCATGCATATATCTTTGTGCATTTGTGTTTCCCCTGCACATAAGCCTCAAATTCATGCACATTGTATCCTCCATCACATGCTCGCGCATTAGAGAATGTTCAGCTTGTTTTGTTTGCATCGATTCATGAGGATTTGAAGCGTAATTTGCATTCGACATGTAGATATCCAAGCATCTAGTTCATTATGGTCCGCATGCACTGTACATAAGTCTATTGCATATGCATTCTAAGTGTTTGTCTTAATGTATGACTCACACAGGACTAGCTTGCATCACCACATGCATATGAACATTGGTTTTATCGATTCGATTTGCATTCCTCACATGTTCATGCATTCACACATGCATAGGAATATTGGTTTTATCCTGCGATATGCATTCCTTGCATGTTCATGCATATGAACATTGGTTTTATCGATTCGATTTGCATTCTTCACATGTTCATGCATTGCTACATGTATATGGACATTGGTTTTATCGTTCGATTTGCATTCCTCACATGTTCATGCATTGCTACATGTGTATGAACGTTGGTTTTATCGATTCGATTTGCATTCCTTGCATGTTCATGTATTCACACATGTATGTGAACATTGGTTTTATCGTTCGATTTGCATTCCTCACATGTTCATTCATTACTTTGCTATGAACATTGGTTTTATCGATTCGATTTGCATTCCTCGCATGTTCATGCATTGCTACATGTATATGGACATTGGTTTTATCGATTCGATTTGCATTCCTCGCATGTTCATGCATCTCTACATGTATATGAACATTGGTTTTATCGTTCGATTTGCATTCCTCGCATGTTCATTCATTACTTTGCTATGAACATTGGTTTTATCGATTCAATTTGCATTCCTCGTATGTTCATGCATTGCTACATGTATATGGACATTGGTTTTATCGATTCGATTTGCATTCCTCGCATGTTCATGCATTACTACATGTATATGAACATTGGTTTTATCGTTCGATTTTCATTCCTCATGTTTATTCGATTTTCACTCGCTATGTGACTGTGGCCTAACAGTATAGACCATATCATTGCATGAGAGCATCGTAAACAGGTGGTCCGAACCAAAAATGACAATTTTGCAGGTTGGAGGTCGCGCTTAGCGCCACCAGAAGCGCGCTAAGCGTCAAACTCACTGACTTTTTTTTTGCAGGTCGCGCTTAGCGCGGTCCAGAGCACGCTAAGCGCGTTGGCCTCTATTTGGGCCGCGCTTAGCGCGATATACCGGGCTTAGCGCGATATACCGGGCTTAGCGCGGTTTACTGGTGCATTTTTTCTATTTTTCTCGATTCTAATGGCAAACAGTGTTCACCCTAGTTGTGCCTAGCTACTGTTTGTGCTCTATTTCATGCAGGAACTTGTGTTGCATACACATGTGACACATTTCTCCAATGTTTGCGTACATACGTATGCATTCACTTCGTTTGCTCCTTGGGTCTAACTCCCTTCTTGCAGGTGTTGCTTGAGCTTTTACACCCACGTGTGCACCATTTCTATCTTGTTTTGCTTGCTCTAATCTCGTTCTTGCAGGCATTATCGCTTCGAATGCGTATTGACGCGTATTCCGTTTGTTTTGATGCTTTGAACAATTCTCACCGGTTTACTCTTATTGCATGGCTGCAGTACTTGAAGTTTTCCGGATTATTTCTATAGCTTGCAGTGCTCTTCGGATTCTATATTCGTTCGGCAGTTTCTACACCGTTTATTGCATTCTCTTACAACTTTCCTAGATATCATGAGAAGTATGGCTTTACAGCTTTCTTTTGCCATGAGAAGTAGGAATAGAGATGCATGATGGGGCTTCCGTAGTTGGATCATGTTCAGGAACCCCTCTAGTTTATTTAAAGACCCGTTTAGGGCGATTCTACTTGTGATTTGTGCTTATTTGCTTGTTTTTTCCATGAGCTTGGTTAGGATTGGTTCTTTAGCCTAGACATTTTTGCATGTCAACATAGGTAGAGATTTCCCTTGCATCCTAAACCATGGATCCAACCTTTTGCATGACAACATTAGGGTAGTTCTTAGCTAGTCTCCCTTTTGTTCTGGTAGCTTCTTTTACATGTTGCACGTAATAAAACTAAAACCTTCCTTTCTTTTTCCTTTGAAAACAAAACGCATAATAATGGTTTAAATTCCTTTTTCAAGGTAAAAACAACCAACCAACACAAACTTTTTTCGCCTTTGCGCGCTTTCTTTTCTTTTGTGTTTAAAACCTTTTCCACAAGTAAAAAACACAAAACTCACCAAAAGAAGTGAGCCGAACTACAACGCTCCAACTTTCCCATTGCACGCGAGAATACGTAGGCATCTTGTCACGGGGCTCGATCGAGCAAACTTTGTAAATACTTCTTTCTTTTCCCCGAGTTTTCTTATTTTCTTTTTTCTTTTACATGCATGATAGTGATTAAGCATAGATTGATATAACTCACCCTTTAGCTAGAAATAGAAAGTGAATACCGTAGAGTACTACGGGCGTGTGGGGTGTTAATCCCTTCCCCTCGCGTAACTAACTCCCTTACCTAGATTCTCTTGATTTCTCGGTCATAGGACCGCGATTTCTTCATTCAGGTTTACTCGATGTTTTCCTTTCTCCCTTGTGAGATAAAAGACGTTCGATGGCGACTCTATTGATACCAGTTATCAGTCGGAGGTTCAGCCGGGTGATTTCAGCTGTGAATTGTTGAAGCTGTGAGTGATTGTGTGTGTTCTTCTTTGTGATATTTTTTTGTTTTCACATTCTCTCTTCCAACCTTGTAACCCTATTTCGTTGTCTCTCTCATCGTAACACCATAACCCCTTTTACCCAGCCACCGCCAAAATCACCTTCTATTTTCAATTTCTTATCTCTCTCAGAAAGCTCCAGAATCACGCCTTTTTACCTAAGCTTAAATTCAACAATAATTTCAGACCTTGAAATTTATCTCTTGTTGAAGGAGCTTTAGTCACTGCCCCTCAAATTGGAGGTAAATCTAGTTTACCATTTCATTCAATAATTACACATGTTGTTGTTGTGTATTACTCTGTTTTAATCTAGTTTGTTGTTGTTGTTATGATTAATAATTCGTATTGGATATTATTATGTCAAGTATTATTATAAAGTTCAAATTTTTGTTATCTTTCTGTATGTTGAAATTTATATATATGCCCCAGTGATGATCTTGTTTGGTCCTGGAATCATATGTTTTTTAACATATCAGGTGATAGGTCTAGTTTCCTAGACTATGGCTTGAGTGAAGCTGATCCTGAGGTTCATACAATGATTGGCAAGGAAAAAGACTGTCAATTTAAAAGTCTTGAACTTATTCCTTCTGAAAATTTTACATTTAGAGTAGTGATGGAAGCAATTGCTTCATGCCTCACTAACAAGTACTCAGAAGATTTGCCCTGTAAAAGGTAAATTCTATCTACTTTTATTTATTTAAGAACTACCTCCCTTTTGTCTTCTATAATTTTGTTAATTGAATTCAGTTTTCATGTAAGGTATTAAGATGACAATGAGCATATTGATAAGCTCTAAGTCCTATGTCAAGAAAGGGAACTTACTGCATATCATTTAGATGGTTCCAAGTGGGGGTGTAAATGTTCAACCATTATCTGGTTCCCCGGCTAATTTTGCAGTATACACTGTAATTCTTAACCTAATTTTGCGGTTTCAACCTATCAATTTCTCCTATTTCTTCTAACTTCTTTCAAGGTAACAATTTCTTAACCTAATTTCTTCTCAATTTCATTTTTATGATTTCTTTAATTTGATGGTATTAATGATTTTCTCTGCCGTATCGGATTCTAAACTTTAAAAAATATACTTTTGTTTCTTGTTATCTTCTATTTGGTTTGGGTATATTCATGTGTGAATTAATGTATGTATTTGATTTCATGTTGTATTCTGTTTCTGATGTGATCATGTGGTTACTTTCTATATCATTTATTGTTACAATAATACGTTGCTGCTAATGTTATACATGTTAAACTATCTTAGTCTCTAGAAAGAGGAATAAGAAAATATTGGAAGGATATGTTGGGAGATTAAAATAGACTATAATAAGAAAATACATGTAGGTTGGATGTCTAAAGGAACCCACTTGTTATTTTCCAGCATTTCCAAGTTGTTCTGAATACTTTTATCCATCCGCTTGGGGGTTAAAGTGGGCATTTCTCAAATTAAGTGAATGACTAAGGGATTGTTTGGTTGCTCCCTTGTCATTAAACAAAACAGATTTTAGTAGATAAAAAAAATAGAGGAAGAAACGTGAAAGAGAGGAAAGGAAGAAGAAGTTCAACTCCCAAACTCTCATCCTCCCTTGCATGCAGCCCAAGATCAACCAACATCACCATCCCTGTTATTGATTTTCGCAGACCTTCATCTCAATCTCAAGGTGAGTCTCATAAATAGAGACTTGGGGAAAAATGGGGGTTTTGTGAAAAATTGGGATTTAGGATTTTGAGTGTATTTGTTGATGGATGCATGATCTTAATGATGTTTAGAATGTTATTATGATGTTTTTTCATGCTTGAATGTCATGGGTGATGGATTGGAAGTCGTGGAATGGAGTTTAGGGCTCTATGGCGTTCATTCGAACTAGTTTTGCAATCGAGATCACGCTTGCGCGATGGCGGGCTTATGCGCCTACATTTTCTAGAAAAGTGCAGAAAATGTAGACCGCTCTCAGTGCGTAAACCAGGCTTAGCATGATCCCCAAAAATCTAGAAAAATGTGTAAGTCCCAGGTCGTGCTTGGCGCGACAGAGACTGGGCTTAGCGCGGAATATTCTGCCTGACACCCTTTTTCTTGGGTCAAGGGAAGTAGTCTTGGACTATAGCCTTGTTCAATTACTTCATTAGCCTTAAAACACCCTTGTAAGCATAGAATAAGAGGAAAATAGGGATTTCATCACTTTCGATTTTTCGTTGAGTTTCGTCAAGTAAAACTTAAGAGGCTTGAAATGCTAAAGTCTTCCCATAACATGGATGTATGTCATATCCCAACTATATGTAATATGTATGTATGAATGATCTGATGTTGTGATTGTCTTATGATCTCAAAGCATACCATATGTGATTATGAGTATTGTTTTCCCTTCGTTCTGGTCGAACGTTCGGATGTTTGGATTGACATTTGGTTTGAAATGTGGATATACTTGAATCGGAGTAAAACCGCATTATCAGGTAGTAAAGCTTGTTTTTACTTATCGGCTAATTGTATGCCTTGATTGTCTTGTTTCACCTTTACACCTGAGCTGCCAAAGGCGGTGTCTAGTGCGGGTTTTGAGGCGTTTCCGACTGGTGTCTCGTCTGTATTCTTGGTATTGGTAAGTGTGTGACGCCACGTAGGCTACATCACCAGATTACTTACCATCTAGTGACGCTAAGAAAGCAATGTCACTAGGGTTTCGCCCGGTGGGCGTGTACGTTCGAGAAGGCGCGTTGCACTTGGTTTCTCACTGGCGTATATAACATGAATGCCATTGCGGTGGAGCAGAATATGGGTTTTGAGGCGTTTCCCACCTAGTTAACCATCGGTGTGCTTGGTGATGGGGTCTTGGTGCCACATAGGCAATGTCACGGCGAGAACTCATCTCGGATGGAATTCCACTTAAGAATGATCTGAATTCATCATGTGGTGTGCTTGTGCAAGTCTCTCGACGACAAGGTACACGAGAACTCACCGAGGGTGTTGTTTTGGTAGCTTGGATAGATAGGTATAACTCCTCAATTCCTCGCACATGGGTGCAGGTCTACATATTGTGTTTTGTAGTTTTGTATTAACACATCAATGGTTAGTTATGGAACTTCCATTTGTGGTGCTATCCTTGTGTGTACTTGTACCGAGCTGTGAGGCGAACCCTGGATTCTCGGTGAATCCATTTTGATGTATGCATCCTGTAGAACTGATCAAACCCCTAAGATAGGGAGGTTCACTGAGATTTAGTAATCTCACCCCATTTCAATTATTATTTTTCAAGTTCCTCGAGGCAGGATAAAGGCAAGGGTAAGATGGTTTAGTCTTGCAGTGGTGTTTCGTTGGCGATGCTCTATCTCTTTTATTATCCTTTCCACTTATGTATTTTGGATGATGTATTAGTAACTTTGAATTTATATCATTTTGGTCATGACTATTTCGGGAAAAGTTGTATCGTACTAATACTCATTTATTTTCTGCTACTTATGTATGACTTCGTTTACCATTATAATACCATATACGTATTATCCTAGGCTATGATATGTAAGGGGTGTTACAGTTGGTATCAAAGCAGGTAGATTATCGGCTTCGCCATGAAACATCATAAGTCAGCACAATTTCGCCTCATATGTGTAATATTCGACATGATTCCTTATGTTCTACTTATGGCATTGAGCCTGATCCACTTATATTTTTTACTATAAGTTTTTTTTTGTTTTCTCTTCAATATATTCTTATATTTGGACTAAATCAATTGATTTTTATTGAGTTTAAGGCGATATCAATATATATAATGTTATTTCTATATTATATGAAATTCTGGTATCACATATGAGATGTCGAAGGTAATGTCACGACACTAATTTATGTTTTAAACACAGCTAACATAACATAGTTATAGAGTGCAGAAAACAATAAAAACACAGAGAGTTGTTAACCCAGTTCGATTCTAACCAACCTATGTCTGGGGGCTTCTAAGTCAGGGATGAAGTTCACTATCAGTAGTATTAATTTAGAGATAAACCTCCATGTTTACACTCCTTACTTAATCACCTACCCAATGACCCTTGTATCTAAGATACCTCACTTAGATATGAGAACTTCTGCTCACTCCCTAAGTCACACACGGTGACACTCAACAATAACAAAACAGATGACATTCTTCAAAGACACACAATCACACTCGCTTCAAAGCTTATGGTGATTGACAACTTACAACTCAACAAACGTCCCACTGAATTATAAATACGTCAGAGGATCACAATTAACAATGAACAACCAAAAAAATAAACAACCAACAATTAAAATCTATGTTTCTAAATCTGGAACGGCCAAACTGCAAAACAGAGTTTGCAGTCTTTAAATAGAGTAACAGCAACTAGGGTTGCTTTACTCACAAGTCTTTAGTGCTTACTCTCTTTTCTCCATGAAAGCAGACCATAAAATCTCCAAGTATTTTGCTGAAGTCGTTCTCAAGCTTCCTTAATCAAAGCATACAAATAACAAGCAAACTGACTTTCTAAAATTCTGAACTTAAACCAATTTTGTCAGTTTCATATGTCAGGATATCTGCTGTGACATCTGCTACTTCAATAAACTTCATGGCATTTTCTGAGCATAATGTTTTACCAAAATTGATGTCAATCAATAGAACTAACAAACTCCCCCTTTGACAAATTTTGGCTAAAACATTACTTGGGGTATAAGCCATACAAACATTGCAGCATCACAATTAACATAGGCATTTAAGCACACATATCAGAGCAACACAGTAAAATCAGCATCACACACATATAATAGAGATAGCATCAGAAAAATAAAATAGACGTTCAAACATCAGTTAGAACATTCACAGATGCAACATTTTACTCCCCCTGCACACATCATACATGGACGCACAATTGACAAATTTTGGCTTCTCCTACATAGGAGCTTATTCTCTTGTGGAAACACATAATATCTTTAGAGATACACATGAAGCACACACAAAAACAATTAACATATAGCATCAGCTCCCCCTCATCACAATCATCACATCTTTTGCACATAGTTTTAATGCAGGATCTTCAATCTTTCTTTGGTCCACCTCAGTCATCTGGAGCACTAGGATATTTACTCCCCCTTTTTAGTCATAATATGCCAAAGAGAAAGAGAGAAATCACTCATTGCTATGCATCTTCATGTATGCAAATGCCAAGTTTTCCTCTTAGGATTTCAAATTGGTTTGCATCTAATGCCTTGGTGAAGATGTCATCTAGTTGACTTTCAGTAGTTACGTGTTCTAGTGTAACTGCTTTGCCTTCAACTAGGTCTCTAATGAAATGGTGACGAATGTCAATGTGTTTGGTTCTGCAGTGCTGAATAGGATTTTTGGATATGTTGATAGCACTTAAATTATCACAGTATAATATCATGACATCTTGTTTGACATTGTATTCTGTCAGCATTTGTTTCATCCAGACTAGTTGAGAGCAGCTACTTCCAGCAGCTATGTATTCAGCTTCAGTAGTTGAGAGAGAGTCATAGTTTTGTTTCTTGATGAACCATGAGATAAGATTGTTTCCCAAGAAGAAGCATCCTCCATATGTAATTTTTCTGTCATCAACACTTCCTGCCCAGTCAGCATCACAATATCCACTTAGAATGCAACTTGATCCATGAGAGTACAGCATGCCATAGTCAGATGTGCCATTGACATATTTCAGTATTCTCTTTACTTGATTGATATGACTTACTTTGGGTTCAGCTTGATATTTGGCACAGACTCCAACAGCAAAGGCAATGTCTGACCTGCTAGCTGTGAGGTATATAGGCAGCCTATCATACTTCGATAGAGACTTTGATCAACACTAACACCTGTTTCATCTTTAGATAACTTCAAATGGGTAGGATCAGGTGTTATTTTATGGCTTGCATTCTCCATGCCGAATTTCTTGACAATATTCTTGGCATACTTGCTTTGAAAAATGAATATGGAGTTGTCCATTTGTTTAACTTGTAGACCAAGGAAGTAAGTTAGTTCCCCGACAAGGCTCATTTCAAATTCTGATTGCATTTGTTTGACAAACTGTTGAACCATCTCATTAGACATACCACCAAAAACAATGACATCAAATTAGATTTGAGTAATCATAAGACACCCTTCTTTGTCTTTGACGAATAGGGTTTTGTCTATGTCACCCTTCCTGTAACTATTTTCAACTAGAAACTCATTCAACCTTTCATACCAAGCTCTGGGAGCTTGCTTTAAGCCATATAGAACTTTTCTCAATCTGTATACGTGGTTCGGAGCTGTGGGATCAACAAATCCTTTAAGCTGTTCCACATATACTTCTTCATTTAAGTAGCCATTTAGGAATGCACTCTTCACAACCATTTGAAACAGTTTGAACTTCATGTTGCAAGCAATTCCTAGTAGTAGTCTGATTGACTTAAGATGAGCTACTGGGGCAAATGTTTCATCAAAATATATTCCTTCTATTTGAGTGTATCCTTGAGCGACCAGTCTTGCTTTGTTTCTGATTACTCCTTCTTCATCAGACTTATTCTTGTAAACCCACTTGGTGCCGATGACATTGATTCCTTCTAGTCTTGGGACTAGATCCCAGACTTTATTCCTCTTGAATTGTTCTAGTTCTTATTGCATGGCATTGATCCAAGATTTATCTTTCAGGGCTTTGTTGATGTTCTTAGGCTCAATATTTGGTACAAAACATGAGTTGTGATAACTTCTCTTGATCTAGTGGTGACTCCTTTGTTTAGATCTCCTATGATGAACTCTTTGGGATGGTCTTTCTGAATTCTGATAGAGGGTCCTCTATTGACTTGATTATATTAGGGTTCTTCATTATTTTGAGGAGGATCCTCGTGCTCATTTGTGGCATCAGCTGAAGTGTCTTCTATGGATGTTTCAACATTGTCTAAGACATCAGCTTCCTCATTCCATCCTCTATCAGCAACGATGAAATTTATGGATCCATCATAACTTTTGTTCTATTGTTGAAGAATCTATATGATCTACTATTTATGGAGTATCCAAGGAATATTCCTTCATCTCTCTTGGGGTCCATTTTTCTCCTTTGCTCTCGATCAGCTAATATATAACATTTACTTCCAAATATGTGGAAGTATTTGACAGTAGGTTTTCTTTCCTTCCATATTTCATAAACGGTAGTTGAGGTACCCTTTCTTAGAGTTACCCTGTTATGAATGTAGAATGCAATGTTCATAGCTTCAGCCCAAAAGTGGTAGGGTAATTTCTTAGCATGAATCATTGCTCTAGCATATTCTTATAACGTTCGATTTTTTAGCTCTACCATTCCATTTTGTTGAGGAGTAATGGGGGATGAGAATTCATGACTGATTCCTTCAAAAGAACAGAACTCAGCAAATTTGTTGTTTTTAAATTCTTGTGCATGGTCACTTCTGATCACATAGTTGTCTTTTTCTCTTTGAATCCTCTGGCAGAGGTCTTTGAAGACATCAAAGACTTCTGTTTTATCCCTGATGAAATTCACCCAGGTATATCTGGAGTAATCATCCACCACCACATATGCACATTTCTTCACACTAAGACTTTCTACCTGCATTGTTCCCATTAAGTCCATGTGAAGTAATTTTAGGACTTTTGTTGTAGAGAGATGTTGAACCTTCTAATGTGACATTTTGGTCTGCTTTCCAATTTGGAATTCTCCACAAACTATGCCTTATTCAATGTTCAATTTTGGGATTCCTCTTGCTACTTCCATAGAGATTATTCTTTTCATTCCCTTCAGGAGTAAGTGTCCCAACTTCTTATGCCATATTTTAACTATATCTTTCTTGGCTAGAGAGCAAGTTGAAGAGAGGCTTAAGTCTTCAGGTATCCATAGGTAACAGTTATCTTTGGATCTTCCACCTTTCATCACAACTTCACATTTCTCATTTGTAACTAAACATTCAGATTTTGTGAAGTTCACCTTAAAGCCTAGGTCACAGAGTTGGCTAATGCTTATCAAATTGATTGTTAGACCTTTGACAAGTAATACATTCTCAAGATTTGGAATTCCTGGGCAGTCCAGTTTTCCAACTCCTTTGATTTCTCCTTTAGCTCCATCTCCAAAGGTCACAAAACTTGTAGAGTGAGATTTGATATCCACTAATAAGTTCTTAACTCCAGTCATGTGTCTTGAACATCCACTGTCAAAATACCAGTCTTCTTTAGCTAAGGCTCTAAGAGATGTATGGGCTATGAAACTATTAATAACAGCCTTGGGCGCCCACTATTTTTTGTTTCTTTCAGTGTGTATAGTTTGAGGGATCTTGGATTGAGACTCAGGCTTTGGATATCCATGTAGCTTGTAGAAGAATGACTTTATGTGACCAAATCGTCCATAATAGTAACATCTCCAGTGTTTGTGTCTTCTTTTGGAGAGTTTAATGTTCATTCTTTCATGATGTTGAGACATTTGTTTCAACATTTGTGGTTTAGATTGAAAATTATTTAGGTTTGAGTGACATCCTCTTTTGGTTATTTCATTATATCCCAGACCACTCATATCTTTTGCATCTCTTCCAATCAGAAGTATATTATCCAACGTATCGGATCCTCTATTCAGCATTCTGATTTGGTTAAATTGGCTAGATCAGACTTGAGTAGAGTTACTTTATGTTCCAGCTTCACGATGGTGTTTAAGTCCTTCTTCTTTTCTGCTTTCAATTGAGCTATAATTTTCTTTTGATTCTCCAGTTTAAGAGAATCAGTTAGATCATTAATAGCTTCGTCTCCCTTGTCATATTCTCCATCTAATATGCAAATCCCAATTAATGTTGTTACTTGTTTGCATGTATCTTCTTCAACTTCACTTCTAGAGTCTTCATCTGACCATGTAACTGCTAGTCCCCTTGTTTTTATCTTGAGATATGTAGAACATTCAGCTATGACATGACCAAAGCCTTCACAACATTGACATTTTGATTCTTTGTCTTGGTTGATTTTGTCATCTGGTCTGGTTTTTCTGCCAAAATCTTCTGACCTCCTGATGTCATGAGATATGTTCCTGACATTCGGTCTTGAGTCATCTTCCATTTTCTTCAGCACTTTGTTGAGTTGTCTTCCAAGAAAGACAATAGTATTAGATAGTCCTTCTTCAGTGTCCAGATCATATTCCTCATCCTTTTCTTTAGTGTTGGACTTGAATGCTATGCTCTTAGGCTTTTTTTCTGATCTCTCATTAATACCCAGGTCAAATGTTTTGAGAGAACCAATTAGTTCATCCACTTTCATATTGTTGATTTTTTGATCCTCTTCAATTGCTGTCACCTTCATGTCAAATCTCTAACGTAGAGATCTGAGAATCTTTCCTAACAGCTTCTCTTCTGGTATCCTCTCTCCCAAGGCACTGCATGCATTAGCAATCTCAAGAATATTCATATGAAATTCTTAAATTCTTTCTTCTTCTTCTTTTATTCTTAGATTTTCAAACTTAGTGGTGAGTAGTTGTAGTCTTGACATCTTAACTTTTGAGGTGCCTTCATGAGTAATTCTGAGAATTTCCCAAGCATCCTTATCCATTTCACATGTATTAATCAGTCTAAAGATGTTTTTGTCCACTCCACTGAATATAGCATTCAAGGCATTTGAATTTGCAAGAGATAATTCATCATCATCCTTAGACCAGTCTTCTGCAGGCTTTAACTAACCAGTAGGTTGATTGTCAGCTCCAATAATGACAGGATGTGTTCATCCTTTCAGAATAGCTTTCCAAGCCCTGTTGTCTAAGGACTTTATGTATGATGCCATGCGAGGCTTCCATAGGTCATAGTTAGAACCATCCAGAATAGGTGGTCTATTCATAAATATTGCCTCCTTGTCCATGTTACCAGAAAGTATCTTCCCTAGATCCCCCCCAGAGACAAAGTAGGATGCCTGCTCTGATACCAATTGAAATTCTGGTACCAGATATGAGATGTCAAAGGTAATGTCACGAAACTAATATTTTTTTTAAACACATATAACAGAGCAAACTTATAGAGTGCCGAAAATAAAAAACACGGAGTTGTTAACCTAGTCCAGTTCTAACCAACCTACGTCTGGGGGCTTTCAAGGTAGGGATGAAGTTCACTATCAGCGATATTAATTCAGAGCTAAACCTCCCTGTTTACACTCCTCACTCAATCACCTACTCAATGACCCTTCTATCTAAGATACCTCACTTAGATATGAGAACCTCTTCTCACTCCCTAAGTCACACACGGTGACACTCAACAATAACAAAACGGAAGACACTCTTCAAAGACACATAATCATACTCGTTTTAAAGCTTATGGTGATTTATAACTTATAACTCAACAAATGTCCCACTCAAGTATAAATACGAGAGAGACTCACAATTAACAATGAACAACAAGAACAATAAACAACCAACAGTTAAAATCTAAGTTTCTAAATCTGGAACGACCAAACTGCAAAACAGGGTTTACAACCTTTAAATAGAGTAACAGCAACTAGGGTTGTTTTACTCACAAGTCTTCAACGCTTCCTCTCTTTTCACCATGAAAGCAGGACATAATATCTCCAAGTATTTTTGTTGAAGTCATTCTCAAGCTTCCTTAATCGAAACATACAAATAACAAACAAACTGACTTCCTAAAAATTCTGAACTTAAACCAATTATGTCAGTTTCACATGTCAGGACATTTGTTGTGACATCTGATACTTAAGTAAACTTCATGACATTTTCTAAATATAATATTTTACCAAAATAGTTATCAATCAATAGAGCTAACATTATAATATATGTATGTAATGTTATTATTTTTTTCATATTACTTATCTTATTTTTAATAAGGATCATTCATTTTTTAAGAAAAGAAATAAAAATATCAATTCATTAATTGTATCAATTAAAATTATAATTAATTAATTAATCAGTTCCAACTTTTATTGAATGTTATACAAAATAATATTGATATATGTTTGTCTTATTAATTATATTATGAAAAATTATATATTATTTATTTATTAAAAAATATTCTTTGGTGAATTTCTAATATAATTTTATTAAAAGTATTTATCATATGCTAATAAAAAATTGTAGATTGTGCACATACATTCTAATCTTTTTTAAAAAAAGAAAATTGAAATACGTATGAAATACATTTAACTTTTGTAATATATTATACTAGTTTTAGACCATATAATTCTCTTTAGATAATATTTAAAAGGATGAAAAATAATATATTAAGGATTTTTATTTTATTTTATAATAAGTTCAATAAATTAAATTTTTATCTTTTATTTATAAAAGTGAAAATGATTTGGACAAGGTACAGAGTTAAAAATCTATTAGCATATAATATTTTATGAAATTCCATTAGATTAAGTTTTAGAGTTTTTTTTCGAGAAAAGAATTGGGACTTATTACAATCTTTTTTCATTTAACTATCCTAATTAATATTATTTTTTTATTAGTGATTCCTTTCCTTTTTTTAATTGAAGAAAATTTATTTATTTTTACTTTTCAATTTAAAATTATAAATACATAATATGTTACCATTATAGAAGGACACATGTAACTAATGAATATATATCAAAATAAGTATTTAACAACAATATATCAGAAAAAGAAAAAATACAATAAATAAAAAAGATATTCATGTACAGTTAATATATTTTAAGTTATTTAATTTTTTTGAATTTAAGTTTTTTTATTTTTTTGAATTTAAATTGTAAATGATATTCATGTAGAATAAATTTAAGTTATTTTCTTAATTTTTTAAATTATTGACTAAACAATAAAATAGTATTTAAAGTGTTGACTAATCTTATCTTATATGTATTATATGAATCCATTATAAATAAAAAAGTTATAATTCAAATAATTTATTAATATAGATTCTAATAATAAAAATATATAAAATACAAAATGATATAAAAAAATTCTTTCATAAATATTTTTATAAACAACTATAATATATAATTCAATTATTTAGAACTTTATGGAATTGAGAAAAAAAATTATATTAGTATTGTTTGTAAAATTTATATTTTTAAATCATTAAAGACTGCCATTTAAAAAGTATTTTATTTTTAATATAAGTTATAATTAAATTGAATCACATAATTATAACTGAAAATATATATATTTATTGAATTATACTTATTAAAATTAATATAATTGCAAACAAAATTTAAATAACTTCAAGATAATTTTAAATGTAAATAAAAATTATATATCAATTATTAGTTAAAATATAGTTTAATTTTTAATATATCTGTGCGAAGCAGAGGTCAGAGATCTAATTCAATAAAATTCGTGCAGATAGACATACGTGTATTTTGCGGTTAGACATCTAATAATATATTAAGGTAAATAAATTATTTATACTTATAAATCAACCACATTATAAAAATAAAAGAACTTAAATTTAAATATGCTTAATTAAAATACTTGATTATTTTTAAAGTTCAAAATCCTCTTAAAATTTTAAATTACCTCATTCAAACCCATTAAATAAATAAATTTGAATTATCATCCTGTAAATTGCTATATAATTTAAATAATTTGTTTTTAGATTGGACCTTTTGACATTTAATCATTAAAGAGTCATAAGATAATCTTCTTACTTAAGAATTAACGGACATGCACTAGAATTCACGTGTGTGAACGTGGAATTAAACCGAATCACGCAGCAGTTTACTTTCCTAAAAACTTCTCTCTGTTTTTTTTCTTTTTAAAGATCATGGCATGCCGTTAAATGTCGTTGTTGTGAAAATGTAAATTAAGCTGAAGGAAATGATCAATAGTACCGTCATATAGAAGCTTCCATATTCAGAATTTGTGACGTAATTTCTTAACTGTATTTGTTTATGCTTTTTCATAGTTGCTGTAATTAGGTACTTCAAATGGGTAGCTATCAACTAAAAGTATTTCAATGGTGTAGCTTTTAGATTTAACAAAACAATATAGATAATTTCTTTTAATATTTAAGAAACTTCTTCTAAACCTCTGTCGAAAAATCTAAAATACTCTTAGATTTTAGAGATGCACATGTGATCGCGCCGTATTTTATAATAATATGTGTTTTTACATACGTATATCTGAAGTTATTTTATTTGTCAAAAATATGGTGATTTTGATTGTGCATCTGTGAATTCACTCATAATTCATCATTTCAGATAATGCGAAGTTATTGAGTTGTTTTTAAACCCACGAACAAAACATACCCACATTACCCATTTCTATTCAAACATCAAAACTTCATATTTCTACTCCAAACCCTAACAATTCTATTATTTAAACTCAATCAATTTTGGTCATCTCTCCATTTCAACTATTTTCAAGTTATTCCAAATCATCTGTAAGGTTTCAATTTTGTGTAAGTTTTCTCCATTTCCATTTGATTCACAATGCAATGTTGTAATAGTTTATTAGGCTAATTAGTAAAAATGACATTGTGTACGTTGGTGTTACAATAGTTAAATATTGTTGTTTGAATGACAAAAAAAAATGCATTTGGATGATTTAGGGCAAGAAGTTGTTGCTTCTTGAAAATGGTTGTTCACATGTGGTTTCGCATGTGCACATTTGAAATACCCCCTAGACCAATTTCAAATATGCACATGGAAATTCTAACTTGAGTTATTTTTTTTAACCTGCATATTAACAATTATAATTAATTTTTCAGGAACATGGCTGACGACCAGGACCCAAGCAATCAATTGAGACAAGGCAGGGCAAGCCAGATAATTGCATCTGCTCGTCGAGAGAGAATTGAACAGTAGGTTAATAGGCCCCGAGGACGGGGTCAGGTACAAAGTGACCATTTGGCTTGACGTTATTCTTTTGCACCGAAGAATCGTCTGCCTCATGCGTCGACCTCTCGAGCGCATGAGCAGCTACCCGATGAGAGAGCAAGTCCCCGATAAGGCGGAGGTTCCCAAGGAGTTTGTGGTGTCTGGTGGGGATGAGGTACTCGAACATGTTGTGGTACCTAAGGAGGCGGAGCAGGGCTATCTAGGAGAGTCTTATGACATCTCCTTTTTTATCTACTATCATGATCATGCCACTCGACATGTTTGGGATAAAGAGGTATATTTTTTGTTGCACTTTTTCATTTTTAAGGTTTACTCAAAAATATAATTGTAACAGTTATGTTTTTGTTTTGTTTCAGGAACGATTGCCTATTAATTCCATGAATCACTCGCGAAAAATATTAGATTTGTTTATACATGCGGCTTCTTGGTTCCATGAGGTTGTGGTTGGATCCGGACTTGTCGGACTATGCTTGTTTTTTGTTACCCATATAATATTTTGATCGTACGCATTTTCCAAACAATTAATATACTAAATTATGTTTCCCTATGTCTGAACGTCTAATCTAATCATTATGTTTGTATTGTTATGTTTGTTTTATATTTTCAAAAAAATCTTAAAAAATTTGTTCGTTTATAAAAAAAGGGGTAATAATGTAGTTTTTAAACAAATATGACACAAACAGAAGTAGTTTCGCAGATGCACATCTGAAACTTTTTTCTTAGCATGTTTCACATACGCATATCTGAAACAACTTCTAAAGTTTTGCATCCAACATTTCCGTATTTAAACATATTTAAGAAAATGTCTTCGGATATACATATGTGAAACATGCTGAGAGGTGCATTCGCATGTGCATATCTAAAACAATTTTTAAATTAACATGTTAAAAAAGGGTGTCTTAAAAAATGCACATGCGTAATATGCAGAGAGGTAGGTGTGTTTACATTGCATATGCAAGACATTTTAGAGTTTTTAATAGTAAAAAATTCTACTATTAAATATAAAGGCATTTTAGATTTTTTAATAGTAAAAAATTCTACTATTAAATGTAAAGAGAAATTCTCATTATTTATTATTGGAATTCCTGGCAGCAGATACGTGATGTCACAGAGAATGTTATGACACGATGTCGACACTATGTTAACGATTCACCACGATAAATCTGAAGCGATAAAGAACACAATAAGTTGGTCACCCAGTTCGGTTCAACAAACCTACATCTAGGGGCTACCAAGTCAGGGAGGAAATTCACTATTAGTAGAATTAATTCAGAGTTAAACTCACCCGTTTACAACTCCTCACTTAAAACCTACCCAATGCAACTTCAACCTAAGTCCTACTTAGATCAGTACCCACTCACTCCCCTCAATCAGCGGTGATATCAACCTATTGACTAATTGAATTGTGAAGACACACTTCAATAAAATATCTTGATCTTGCTTCAAAGCTTTCAATCAAGAGACAAACACTCGTGCTTTAAAGCTTTGAGTGATAAACTACCCTTACAGCAAATCCTAGTCAATGCACTTATCAATTGATAGTTGCTTGGCTCACAAGAGAAACTAAATTACACAATACCAAGTTACAAATCCTAAATTACACAAAAACTGCTCTCTCTTCAAAACATTCAAAGTAGCGGCGGAATAAGGGTTCTTTTCCTTTTATAGAAGCGATCCACGAAACTTGGTTTTGGGCTTCCATAAAGATAGCTAGGGTTCACTTAATTTAATCCTAAAAACATGGTCTTTTCAACAACCAATTTAGGTTTAATTAAGTTTAACCTAACAACCACGTGAACATGCTTTCTAATAACGGAAAAACAATATTTAGCATTTCAACAAACATCACGAAAAATCTCGGGAACACAGATTCTGCGAGCAGAATGTCACGAATGTCATAACATACATCATGACATCGGATTTCTCGAAATTTCCATGACTTTAGCTTCGATTAAATTTGTCTTTTAACATCCTTAGCGGTAGGATTTATCTTCAATCTCTGAATGTCATAACATCTATCATGACATTGCTAAATCCTAGTTTTACCAAAATTAATGCCAACCTAAAAACACTAACAAACTCCCCCTTTGGCACATTTTTGGCTAAAACTACTTAACCTATCAGAGTACATATGCAGCAGAAGACAATAAACTAGTTCTAAGCTTTCCTAAGCTTCAAGTAACTAGAACTTAGAGAAGATAAATTCTACCCATACAAAAATCCCACAATTCCCATAATTGCCCCACAAACAACATTTAAACAGGCTATACAATTTCCCAGCCACAGTCACTGTCACATACAGTTGCCCACAATGATTCTTCTCCCCCTTTTTAGCCATAAAGGGCCAAAGGAAACAATACAATAACCCCAAACTCTGAATCAAACAATACCAGAAACAAATATACCAGTAAATAAGTAAGTACCAGCATTGTTGTTAGGGGTACATTCTTGTCAGGACATTACAAATCTGTCAATAATGATTACAACCATTCAAACAAAATTGGGAAAATACAAGAATCAAAACAGAACAGAAAACAATTGACAGAATAAAATTAGAGGCAACAGGGGCAGCAACTTCAAGTGCTTTCTTCTCCAAAAGAAGCACTGTGAAAGGACACATCTTTAGAGCCTTCTTTGTCAGCAACTGCTTGGTCAACACCATCATCTTCCTCCATATGAGCAGCAGAGGTATCACCATCAAGCCTTTCTTCCTCAACCTCTGTGTCTTTTCTTTTCAAGTAGAGATCGATGCTTCAAGTGCTTCCTTGCTTCAAGTTCCTACGGTCTCCTTTAGCACATGGCGTTTCGATAATTGGCTTTGACATTTGATGTCTCAGCTGATGTCATGACAATGTCAGGAACATGCTTCCCTTGAAATAGCTTGTAGTGGAAGCCAAGGGCAGGAGCTCTTTTACATACTGAATCTCTATTATCCAGAATGTCAGGGTATTGATCAGTTATAATACCACACAAGAGGGAGGGAAATGCTATTGGTCCTTTTATAGCATAACTGTCAGCATGTTTAAGGATCTGATCAAAGATGTAGCTTCCATAGTCAAATTTTGCTTTTGTTCCAACAGTAAAAATGAACCTCCCCAAACCAATGGAGATGGTTGACTTGTGATTCGTTGGGACCCAGTTTGCAGCACCAACCTTATGCAGTATGGAAAATTTGACACTCAACTTGCTTGCTGAGAGTTTTCCCTTTAGAGGCCATTGTCTTACTTGATTGGCAGTGATGGTTTGACAAATCTTGTTGTCAGTTTCCTCCAGCTCTGGCTGAGTATTATCAGATCTACCTAGGAATCTATTGATCACATTTGGAGAAAAACTGACTTTCCTCCCTCTTACATACACAGTCTGATAGTCATCAGAATTCCTATCCCCACAGTCATTTGAGAGATTGACAACAAACTCTCTCACCAAACCTTCATAACAGTTTGAGAGCTTTTCCACTGTTTTCATCAGTCCTGCCTCCTTAATCAGGTCAACAATCTCCTTGCACTCTAAAGCACTCTTGTTCAACTCTCTTTCTAGTGCAACCCTCTTTAAACAAATATACTTCCATCTTCCAGCACTTTCAGGATGATGGAACGAGATGTTATCAATTTCCACTTCAGGCACCTTGGGAAGTTTTCCAAGTGTTGGCTTCTTTCTTGAGTGTATGTCAGTGACATTCTTCTCAACATCAAACTCAGAGTCATGATCAGACTCTACAGGTTCAGGTTTCTTCCTCTTTTTCACAATAGGTGTTCTCTTTGGCCTAGAGTCACCACCAACAGTTTTCACTCTACTTCTCCTTGTAGAGAGTCCAGCCTTGTGATACTTCTCAGTTTTGCACACATCTTCAGTATCTTTCTCATTAACAGGGCTTTGCATGACTTCCTGTTTTCCCTTCCTCTTCATCATTCTTTTTGCAATGCTTGGATTGACATTGGCAATAAGATCATTGTCTGAGAACATCTCATCTAAATCAATGACTGGAGGTTCAGATACATGATCACTTTCTTGAACTGGAGACTCTTCCAAGATACTGTCAGAGATGTAGTCATCAGGGATTTTACCAGAGGTACACCTTCCTGGTGATTCTTCAAGAATGCTATCTGAAATATATTCAGCAGGGGCCCCTTTTGATGCAGCTTTTGCTGGGGACTCTTCAAGGATACTATCAGAAATTACATCTTCTTTATCAGTAGGGGTTTCATTACAAGCATCATCAATACCTACTTCAGACTCTTTAACAGAAAGGTCTTCATTGTTCTTGGCAGGGGAAGTATCATGGTCACCAGATGTCTTGACATTCTCAGTGACATCCGGATCAACTGCTAAACTAGGGCTAGCAGACTGACAGTTTAGGGGGATTGAAACCCCAGGAACAGATTGGTCTTCGTTGAGGATCCTGGTTACCAATCTAGCAATGGCTATATGCACAGCCCTAGACTCCTCTGTGTTTACCATTTCTGAGGGAGAAGAAGATGATGGTACAAAATTCTTACCCATGGGAGATGCTTGAGTTCTTCTTGCATTCCTTGTGCGCAATTTCTTGACCTTTTCTGGGTCAGTAGCTATTGCACGCAATGGAGTAACCCTCAGTGCTTCAGCTTGCATGACTTCATTATTGGTTCTAACGTCAGCCATGGATGGAGATGAAGATCTTGTTTCTTGAGAAGATGATGATGATGAAGCCATTTTTCGCTGATGGTTTTTGGGAGGATGAACGTGAAAATAGCAGAGAGTATCTGAGTTTCTTTTGGGAGAAGAAAAGGTGATACTACTTTCAAAAGAGGAAGCTATTATATGAGAATGTCTCTTCCTATTCTTGGACTTTTTAAAATAAGGAGGAAAATACCTAAATAACCCTTTAAACAACAGTTGAACCAAACATTCCCTTTCATCCCTTGTTGTAGACTCAGTTAATTGCTACAATTTCTCATTTGGACAATTACCCAACTTGTCCCTTAACATTTCAAACTGACTAGCCTCAAGAGCTTTAGTAAAAGTGTCACAGTACACTGTCATGACATCCTGTATGACATTGTATTCAGTCAGCATCTGCTTCATCCAGATCATCTCAAGGCAATTTCTACCAGTTGTCATGTATTCAACTTTAACATTGTATAAAGTCAAACAGTTTTGCCTCTTGCTGATCCAAAACATGAGATTGTTTCTCAAGGAGAAACATCCATCAACAGGACTTTTATTCAAGCTTCGAACAATAATTTCTCCACTAAACTTCTTGGACAGCTTCAAATGTGGAGGGGTAAGAGTCCTAGTGTGTCTGCCATTATTCATTCCAAGCTTCTTGACACAATTCCTTGCATACTGGCTTTGTGCAAGAAGTGTGGAGCCTTTCATCAATGTGTCTGGCATTCCTTCAGACACTATGTTATTATCACAGATGAATGTCACCATGATCTCTTCTCCTCTGACAAATAGGGTTTCATCCAGGACTCCTTTCCTGTATCCTTTGACAGTAAGATGCTGTGTTATCCTTTCATGCCCGCTCCTAGTACTTTGCTTTAGTACTTTAAAAGTGGTCAAATGTCTAGACATTGAGTGTGACATTCTGATTTCCTATCCAACTTTATATTTTCCACAGATTCTCCCTTTGTCCATGAAAGGTCTTGGTATCCTTGACTCCTCTATGGGCCGATCCTTTTCATTCCTACGAGGTGTGGATGACCCGATTCTTCTGCCTGACTTTACTTTCTCTTCATCTTTGGTTGTAGAACCCATAGAGGACAGAGAGGTGCTCTCAGATTCCCACTTGTAGCAGTTGTCTTTTGATCTGACTCCTCTCATAATCACTACTTGATCTCCATTGATTACAAGACATTCAGACTTGGTGAAGTTGATTGTGAATCCCGTAAGTGACTTATGCTAATGAGATTTGCATTCGGACCTTTCACAAGTAACAATTCATTTAGGCTTGGAACTCGGACGGTTTGAGTTTCCAATGCCTTTGATTTCTCCTTTAGCTCCATCTCCAAAGTAACAAAGCAGAATGAGGTTTAACATCTTTAAGAAGATTTCTATCTCCAGTCGTGCTTAGAACACCTTTGTCAAAATACCGGTCTTCCTTGGTAGACACACTAAGAGAAGTGTTAGCTACGAACAGGTCTTCTTCTTCCTTTGTTGAGATGATACCTGTTGGTTTAGGCTTCACATAAGACTCTTGATTAGGATATCCATGTGATGCATGCGGAAAGACTTTATGTGACCAAACCTTCCACAATAATGACATCTCCATCTTTGAAACTTTTTGTTCATGTTTCTATGATTTTGATGTTGCACCCAATGTTGTGACAAGCTTTGACATTGGTCTATTAGGTCATTCCTCCTTTTGTTATTGGACTTCTTATTCTCCACATACCACGAGGCGGACCTATTCCTTGACTTGTGGTATGACATCTTCTTTGTCATTGACTTCGGGTTTGTTCCATTCACGGTTATTAACGACTCTCTTTGCGGTCATATACACAGGCGGACACATTTCTGTTTTGGGTTGTGACACTGCTTTGACATTATTTTCCTATGTCTATTCTTCTTGATGTCACCAACGGGTTGCTTTTCGATACATATCCTAGACCATGCTTATTTCACGCATTCTGTCCAGTGAAGAATTTCTTCCAACTTATCATGCGGATGTCAACATTTTGTGATTTAGACATCGATCAAGTTTGGAATTGACATACTAATATCACTATTGAGATGATTTATAGTAGCTGCGTTTTCCTCTTTCTCGACCTTCAACTTCACATTCTCGACTTCCAACTTCTCGATCGACTTTTACATTCCTCATTTCTTGACATGCTTCTCCATTTTTATACGACTTCTGTGGTTTTAAGCTCTTCAAATGTCACTTCCTCATCACTAGAATCCATATCGAGTTGTACACTCAGGAGAAGCGGTGACAAGTTTGGCACCTTCTTCCTCGATTCACTTCACGAATCACCATCGGACAAGTGATAGCCATTCCTTTCTTTTGTTTCTTTAGAAAGGTGGGACATTCGACTCTAATATGTCCAAATCCTTCACATTCATGACATTGGACTTTACTTCCTTGACTTCCTTTTTCCTCGACTTGGATCTTCTGGAGTCATAAGATGCGCTAATGTCGGATGCAATGTCCTTGACATGTGACCTTGACTTTGGATCAATTCTCTGATCGGTTTGTTGAGCTATCTTCCAAGCATGGCTATAGCTTGATATCTTCTCCTCATCTTCCTCCTTGCATCCCCCTTGATTGGATACAAGTGCTATGCTCTTGTTCTTCTTGTCAACAGTTTCAGATTCCCATCTCAAAAGTCATAAGAGATCCTATCGGTTCTTCAACCTTCAAGGTCTTGATGTCACTGAGCCTCCTCTATTGCGGTGACTTTCATTGCAAATCTCTTAGGCAAGGATCAGAATCTTTCTCCGACTTCTCTTGACATCTTTTCACCAAGTGCTCGAGGCATTGGCAATTTCCAAAATATTCATGTGAAATTCATGAATGTTCTCATCTTCCTTCATCTTCAAATTCTCAAATTTGGTAGTGAGCATCTGAAGTCTTGACATCTTCACCTTTGATGTTCCCTCATGAGTAGTTCTGAGAGTGTCCCAAACATCCTTGGCTAGCTCACATTGATGAACCGGTCGAAGATATTCCTATCAATACCATTGAGCGAGCATTCAATGCTTTAGAGTTCCCTAGAGCTAGCTCTTCTTCTGTTTGCTCCATTCCTCCTCGGGTTTCAAGGCGGTGGTCCATCTTCCTCAGCGTGGTGGGATGTTTCCATCCTTGTGTGACTCTCAAGCTTTAATATCTCGATCTTAAGAAGCAACCATCACGAGGCTTCGGTAATCATAATTAGATCCATCCGATATGGGTGGTCTACCTCCAAATCCTCCTTCTTTATCCATTCGCGGAAACTATAATCCCTAGATCTCACCCGAAATAACAAGCGGGGTGCGATACCAATTGGAATTCACAGGCGGATCGTGATGTCAGAGAATGTTATGACACGATGTCGACACTATATTAACGATTCACGATATCTGAAAGCAATAAAGAACACAATAAGTTGTTCACCCAGTTCGGTTCAACAAACCTACATCTGGGGGCTACCAAGTGTTCACAGTGATTTCTGGTGAAACAACCGCTAGTCTTCCAAACTATTGAATAAGCGTTATAACTGTTATGTTATTCAATCCCTCTGGTAACTTGCAGGATCGACTAGATTGATCCTATGGGATATCGGCCGTTGGTATGAACTTAAGATAAAGATCCATATTTGAGACTTGTTTTTGGATGTTTTGTATAGGTTTAAGTACGTTTCGATTACTTAGTGATATGATCAAGTAAATAATGTATATTTGGTTCGAGCAAACAAAAACATTCAAATTTGAAATGGCAAGAAAGTATATAAATGCAATAATATTCAAATAAACTCTTAAAGTGTAAAAGATTTTCAAAGTAACTGCGCGAAATGTAAAAGACAAGAATGTAAATAAATGTATAAAAGCTTTCTGGGAAATAACAGCATTAATGTAAAGGTTTTTTGGAAAAGTAAAGAACTTCAGCGATGATAGAAAAAGCATTTAAATGAAATGACTTTGAAAGTAAAGAAACTTAAAAGACATTGATGCAAGATAAAGTTAGACTGGAAGGATAAAAATACATAGTTGAATAATAAAGCTTTGGTGCAATCATCGTACATCATTCGTGCATTCGTTTCCTAGCCATGTGGTATTTTGAATGTGGTGAATTTTAGTACAATAGATATGACACACGAAATCCTAACATTAAGACTCCTATTTATACTAATTCGACCATAGCGGTCGACCCATAAGATCTTGCCACGTTTAGAACATGCGACACACCATGCTTCTCTTGCTTCCACGTTTTGAACCGTTTCTTGGTAGCGTTTCAACTCCTTTTATCCGCTCGCGTTTGAATTTCAAATGTATCACTCACTTCGATTTGAACCCATTTCCTCGATACAATTCTATTGCCCGATCGAAGCTTGTTTTACACATATCACCATTATTTCCGTTCGACACTCAGACTCAATACATCCTTGAAGGGCTAATTCTTTTCTTTCAAACTATGACATTCACTATGTTCCTTGAATACTTTAACATCATCTCATCTCGAGCTCCATGATCCTTCTTGAATCACAAGACATCAAAATCTTGACTAACAAAATGCCCCTTTAAAATATGTATTTGAATCCTTTTAAGAAATACTTATTTTAAATATATCCTGAATTTTGATGTGACCCTGAGTAATTATGACCCTGTACAAGAATCCCATCATGTCAATCACGATGACCCCTGGGTTTCCGAACCGCCTTTACACAGTAACCACGGTATGGTGCATTTATTAAAAGCAATGATCACCCTTAATCATGCTTATTACCAAGACTAACTTCACGCCACCTCATCGTGCATCCAACCCACGTCCCCCACGTAACTTGGCATTAGTTGATGAGTGTTTCCACTTCCTCACTATAAAACCAAACACACTTCAGTCTTTTCACTTTTTTCACACTCTGAATCTTCTTTTTCCTCTCTTTCTCGTAAAGAACCCTAATTTCTTTAATCAAAACCCCAACAATGTCTTCATCAACACCCCAGGTAAAAAAGATTTCTAAGAAGAAGAATAAGAACACCGGACCAGTTTTGGAAAGCAAGGTTGGTATTCACCAAGGTCAATCTGTACTTATACGGGGAATCTCAAGAGCAAGAGCTCTTATACTCTCGGTATTAATCCTACTAGCATACGGAAGAGATTTGCCCTAATGGGTCCTCTCACGGTTTTGAGATTCTTAAGGATACACGAACCATATTTCTGTTTGTTATGATTTCAAACCTTTATTCAATACAATGGAAACCCTAGGGCGAGGCGATAATGTCAATGATCCTGTTGCTCCAAGGGCGTAGAAACTCCTATGACTACCCCAAAAGATCCTTTCATTACGGACTATGTTAAAACAACTTTAAACCATTTCGATCTGTCCAATGCGATGTAGCATATCGAGCGGTTCGCCAAAGTGGAAGTTAAGAAGTCACATCGGTGGGAGGAATTAGGTATCTATAATCTCTGAAATTATCAAACCGGGCTTCACATCGGTCATCCTCATTATTCGCATCCTGTATTTACGGGATAGCACCTATAATACCTTCCACCTCCCGGAGGATGATCACCACGTTCTTTGACATAGCGCCATCTGGACTAAAACCGGTGGGGAAACATATGTTCACGATCTTGAGGAACATTCAAGTATTATTGATTTCGATATCAAACTAGCCGACTTCTCCAAATTCATTAGTCATTACCATACGAGAAGGTGATAGTGTCTCGATGTTGAACACATTTCCTTCCTTACTCTTTGGCTATCAAGATCGTTTTACGCGAGGTCACTTGGTGGCTAGTAGATTCATTCCTCTAGCAAGAGATTTGCATGAAAGCAGGAGGATTAACTTAAGTGAACTCCTGCTAGTTGACCTTTATGAGAGAGATCATTTGTTTCGAGCTTGAAATCTCATACCTCGAGAACATCTTGTTAGTGGTCCCTTACGGTTGCTCGATTATGGCTAAATGCTATGTTCGAGTCTTAGCTCTCCACTGCGGATACTATTAATGAGCAAGATCTAGAGATAGTTGATCGAAGCGTTGAGGACACGAGGCTAAGAAGGCCGACTCTAGTGATGACAAGGCCGATTTCCAGGTTTCATTTCACAATACATTATGCTTCTCTCAAGCGCATAAATTTGAAGAAACCATGGCGCCTTTGCTTGAGGACTCATGGACCATCATGGTTCACTATGTCTCTTTCGGAGGCTGCTAAATGCAAGGAAATCCAAGATATACGGAAGGCCTTTTTATTGCCAAGACTAATCTCCTCAAAATTACTCCGACCAAGAACGGATCCTCTTGTTGCCTATCAACCTAACCCGTTTCGAGACAATTTAGTGCGTGTCAATTAATACGAACCCTTGTTCCAAACTCAAAGCGCCATTACCTGCGGTCGAACTTTTAAAGCCGAGATGCCAAGCTTCAACAAGAACAATATCAAGAGTTCGCCCGATTGACTTAATCCTTTCGAACCGGCTCCCTTTTCTTGAAAGAGTTTTCTAGATTGGTGGATTAAATTCTATCAATCTTATATGTTTGACACTCTTACCATTCAAGCTAAAGCGATGCTGCGTTCGATGTGCGGTACATAAAAAGAAAGGTATGTTGACCCGCTCGAGATTAAAGCTTTTCGGACTTACTTGAAACTACTTATGATCCGCGCTGCGAACCCTTTGTATATCGGCATCAAACCTTGAAGGAAAAATTTAAAGAAAAAATTTCTAAGTTCAAACTTCCTTGAGGTTGTCACGAGATAGGTATAGGTTGGCACTCGAAATGCATCCACCTAGATTTCCAAAACTACCTACTTGAATTGGCTCGGCTTGGTTTCCTCCATATCCTTGGTGGTTAATTTGCGTGAAATGCTCAAATATAAATCCCACAAGAAACCAAAGCCATCGGGAGGCTGTGACATGGGCTCGATCTTGGCTTCATAATTTCCAGGACATCTTAGCTATGACCTCTCCGCCATGTCGATTCTTTCGAATGAGGCGCAGTGCGAATGATTGGGAAATCCCAAATATTATTACTTTCTTTGTCTTAACTTTTCGTTTTAATTGCTTGATTTCCGACCCTCGGGATCAAGACTACCGCATCGAAGACCGGGGAAGGCAGTTCTCAACAATCCACGAGACAAATGATGGTGTACAAGTGACTCAACAATCAATCTGCAACCACAACAACGAACACTGCACCCACTCCAACAACTACTCGAATCACACCACCCACAACAACTATTCGATTAGAAGGTAAGCGACAACGGTATTTGAAATAGGTCGATTTTTTCGTAACTTAAGTCTAAATTGCGTTTTATACCATTTCAGACGAGTAAACTTCCTCCAACCACTCCAAAAAAGAGAAAACCTAGCACCATTGGGAGGACCCTCAAAGCTGGAGAAAGTTCTCCAACGGCTTTGAAGAAGAAACAGAAACAAAGCGTACCAAAGGATACTGACGTCTCTGGACTTGATTCAAGAGATGTTGCTCCCTCACACCAATCCAAAATTCCACCTTCGACCTCCAACGTAATGTTGGAACATATAGACAGTAACATATCTACGGATAGCCCACAGGTGAGTTTACTTCGAATTCTTAAAAATGATTATTCGTACCTTAGTTATCAGTTTCTAATCTTTCTTTATCTATGTAGGATGATTCGACCCGGATCGACCACTTCTACTCCTCCTCATGACATCATTCGATTTACTCTTCTCCTCATGGGGATTCGAATAATCCGATTGCAAAGCAGAGGCTCTTCTAACATGGCACTTGGAGCTTGATCGACACGATGATCGAGGCGCCGCCTCCTCGAGGAGACCAATGAAATGATGCTGAAGGCGCTACGAAGTGCCTCGAGCACTTCACCCAAATCCCTCGGGAATCTCAGGCGTGAACAAATACCTCAGGCGAGGAAAAAACCACTTGCCTCTCAAGAGTGAAGATTCTAGCGAGGGAAGGTGCGAGGATGAAGAAGGAGAAGGCGCTCGAAGTTTCGAGCGAAAGGATAGGGTCGATGCTGATGGTGATCAGAATGATGACATCGGTGGTGGATTTGGTGATGATGAACAAGATGATGGAAACGTCAATAATGACGGTGATGGTCTTTGTACTAATGAGCCAATGGACTTTGAAATGGATGTTACTCCATTACGTATGGAACTTCCTGGGTCTTCTCAACCCCAAACAGCTGAAGAAGAATTAGCCAATTTGAAAAGAAATGACCCTATTGGGTACATGAAGGCTAAGTTGGCTCAAAGGGATATTCCACTTTCTATAGCGGTCTTTGGTTCGACCTCTAATGCAATGCCCTCTGATGATAGGGTTGTACTTCTTCATAAAATTAGAAAAAAAATCCTTGATGTGGATCTATTTGAAGTGCTTAAACAAGATAGCACTGCCTGTTTCATCATGAAGGGATTACTGAACCAAGTTGACATCTACTGCTCTGCGGAAGTTAGTACCATCTGTTCGAACTTACGTCTTTGTTGGATAATGTATTGGATGCCTCCTCCGGGATGAATCTGCTGCAAATAAAGTCAAGAAAAGAGCTTCAATGAATGCTTCTTATGAACATGCTTGAAGCTTTCGAAAGAAGGTGAAGAGCAAGCCACGCATATTAAGCGGCTAGGCGACTATGAGCTTGATCTCGATCCATCCTCCTACGGGAAAGCAGTTCAAGAACTTGAGGCTAAGATCAAAGAGGCCCGGCAACAAATTGCCTATGAGTCCAACACCTTTGGGAATCGATTCGAAGAACTTCTTAACAAGGGCCTTCTTTGAAGCGAGCGGTGAGCAACTCGAAGGTGAAGTTGCCATCCTCGAAGGTGCCAACGCTTTACCAACAAAGACTTGAGTCTTTCAAGAATATCTTCGACCGGTGAGGAACAATCCCTATTTTGAATCTTGATTATTTTGTAACTCTTGTATTTTGACTAAATGTTTATTATAGCGCTTGAACAATGCCATTTTGGCAATTATGTTACCATTTGGCATTTCATTATAATATTGTGACTCGTCGTTAGTATTCGAATCTCCTGCGGTATGGTTTATACTTTTAAATACTTCCCATTTACCTTTAGGATTCGTTTATCATCATGATTCTTCTATTTCATACGCATTGTTCAAAAGCGTTTTTGCTATTCGAAAGGGCCTTGATGAGGTGACCATTTACCCAATGCTTTATTCTTTTTGTCCATGGGCAATATGACTTTCCATACTAAGTCATTAACGTTGAATGTCTTACCTTTTACTCTTTTGTTATATGCCACAGCCACTCTTTCCTTTTGCCTCATTAGGATTTTCAATGCATGTAGTCGACTTAGTCTAACTCGACTAACTCATTCACCATCATCTCCCAATATAATGGCGAGGAAATTCATGTTGTCTTTGGATTGATTTGTAGATGAATTTCTCTGAAGACGCATCATGGCCAAATGTTAGTTGGAAAGGTGTAGTATTGGTAGCTTCTTTAGGAGATGTTCTACGAGCCCATAGTACTTGGTCTAAAGTTTTATGCCAATTCTTTGGCTTTTTACCAATGTGTTTTTGATCAACCAATTATTACTTTATTGGTGCTTGACGACCATTTGCTTGAGCATAATATGGTGTTGATGTCAATAGTCTAAATCCATCTCGGCGAACTCTTGCATCTTTCTACCGATATCTGGACCCTTGTACGTAGTTATCTTCGGCAATCTGAACCTATAGATTATTTGTTTACGTATGAATTCAATAATAGCTTCTTGATCTGCGACTACTAGTGGTATCGCTTGATTCACTTAGTAAAATAATCTATTCCTACCAAGATATACTTGACCTTTAGGCGAGGCGGGATTGATTTCTCTATTAAATCTAACGCCCATCCTCTAAGGGCCATGGTTTAATGATCGAATCGGCTCACTCGCGGGGCATGTTGAATCCCATGTTTCGACATTCTTCACATCCTTTAGCGAAGTCTATACAATCTTTGAGCATGCTAGGCGGTACATATCATATCGAAATAGCAACCACTTCATCTTGTGGCACCTTGATGTGCCCCATGCCCCATTATGAACTTCGATAATGCTAGATCGCCTCACTTTCTCCTAGGCATTTGAGCAATACACCTTCTTGGGTCTTTTTGAACAATTCATTTCCCATAAGGACATATGATAGTGCTCTATATTTCATTTTCTATCTCGTTTAAGGTTGGATCTTTTAGATAGCTTACAATTGGGCTTCGTGATCTGCATCGATCGGTGTTTATGGCTAACACTTGAATCTATCTTTACCACCACAACCTAACTTAATATTTTTCGTCGATGGTGTTAGTCGGTAGCCATAACCCTACCTCTTATTTCGATCAACTCTTTAAAGTTTTTGTAGAGACTTTATAACACGAAGCCAAGTGTGCTAGGTCATTTGCTTCTTGATTCTCTATTCTTGGTATATGTTGGATATTCATGTATTGAAATTTTTGATCAATCATTAGCTATGAAGTATGTCATCAAATTTTCCTTTATGCATTTATATTCCTTCGTTATTTGTTTGACCACTAACTACGAGTCACCTTTAATTTCGACTTTAGTTGCCCCAATTCAACAAAGCTTCAAGTCCAACAATAAGCGCTTCGTATTGACTTCATTGTTTGAGCAACGAGGGCCATCAATTTATACTTGAATTTTGTTGGAATTCCTTGGGAGAAATTATAAGAACTCCAACACCACTACCCTCTTTGTGAGTCGAACCATCAAAGTATAATTTCAAGGTTGCGTCCCAACATAACCCATAATGGTCTTTTCGACCAATGGTGATCCACAATGAAATCGTGATTACTTGGCCTTTCACGACTCTCAAGGCATGAAGGTTAAAGAATATTACATTAGGGCCAAAGCCCATTTACCCACTCTACTATGCATAATTGGTTTTGACATGTGTTTGATAACATCGAAATGAGAGGAGACATAAACATCACGGGCTTTATATAATATTTAAGTTTCATACAAAGAAGTATAAACATAGGCATAACTTTTCTATGTTACTATATCTAGTTTACGCATCATTTAGCACCCTACTTAGATAGTATATAGCTCTTTCGATGCCATTACTATCTTCTTGTGCTAACATACTACCTATAGTAAATTGAAGCGAGATATATACGGTCTCATGGGCTTTCCCCATGAAGGTGGAACAAGATAGGAGGTTGAGAGAGGTATCTTTTAATTTCGTGAAGGCCTCGATGTACTGACTCCACTCGAGGCTTGGCCTTGTTTTAAGCAGTAGTGGAGAATGCTTGAGTCCTTCCACTTAGATTCGAGATGAATCTTCTAAGAAAATTTATCTTTCAGTGAGGGCAACTCTCTTTTGATGTAGGTGCTTTAGTCTCCATGATGGCTTTTGTCTTATTTTAGTTGATTTGATTCCCTTTTATGAACCACAAAGCCGAAGTCTCACCTTTTGCACAAAAATGCACATTTAAGATTCATTTTCAAGCCATGTTTTCTCATTCTTTCGAATGATTGGCTCGAGATAGTGCGGATGAGTTTACGAAGAGGACTTGATGACTATGTCATCAATATACACACATAAAATCTCAATAAAATCGTGAACAATGGAATCCATTGCTCGTTGGTAAGTGGCTGACATTTTCAAGCCAAAGGCATCACTACCCACTCATAGGTGCCTAAGGCTCTGGACAATGAAATCTTGTCTTGGCAACATCCTCTTGACAATAAAAATCGGTTATAATCGGAATATCCATCTAGCATGCTTAAGTATTGAACCTGCGTGAGTCTATTAACATTTACGCTACTGGCATAGAGTATTGGTCTTTGGGGTTGCCGTATTTAAATCCTAAAGTCTATGCATATTCTCGAGAACCATTTTCTTAATAACGAGCACTATATTAGCTAACCATTCGACATACCTTGTGGTTACGATGAACTTGCAGCGACAACCTTTCGACCTCGACTTTAATCTTCGTGAAACTTCTTGCGCGAACCTCCTAGGAGTTTGCTTGATGGGCTTCTTGCCATCCTTAATTGGAAGTCATGCTCTACTAACTCTCTTTTCAAACCGGGCATTTCATCGTAGTCCGAAGCAATCTTTATTTTGCTTGAGGATTTCGATCACCTCTTGCTTGAGACTTGGACCCGGTCATGCTTATATAGGTCATTCTTTTTGTGTTGTCATCCCCAAATTTACCTCTTGAGTTGATCTGTGCCAACATCTTAGCACCTATGTTTGTAGGATCCTTCTCGAAGCCGAGATACGTATCATATATGGCATCTAGCCTTTGTTCTATTTCATTTTCTTCGCGGGGTGAGTCTTTCGAACCAGCCCTTTCATGTTATTTTCTTCAACTATCTCTATTTGACCTCTGAAGCTATCCATTTGTTCTCGACCATGTGGCGAAATCCTTTCAAAGGAGGACTCGGTCATGAAACCTTGTTATCAATTCCCGACCTTACGGCCGTCTTCTCGAAGTACCTTGAGTCCTTCATCTCCTTTAATTATTTTCTATCCCAATACATGCCATCATGGCGAAGGGTCATATAATATTGCATCTACGGCCGTTCATCTCCTCATTTGGAGCCTGAGGGGCTATTTGTGCTAGATACTTGTCATAGTTTCTTTTGTTGACTAGGTTGTTGTAGTCATGAAGTAACTACGATCCTTCGATGTTCTCCACTATCCCATCTTCTCTCCATAGCACTAACCTTTGGTGCATTGTGAAGAGCGCCCCTACGCCATGAATCCATTCTCTTCCTAACGGCGGTTGTAGTTGGCCTTGGCCGATTACCATGAACATGGTGGGCTGCGGCTCGAACCAACGGTTAACTCCACTTGCACCACTCCCAATGTTTGGCCAACTTTCCCTTCATAATTTGATAGAACCATGTTATGCGGTTTGACATCATTTTCTTGTATTCCGGCTTTTTAACATAAAATGAGGCATTAGATTAACCGCTGCGCCTCCATCCACGGGACCTTATTCACACCACAGGCATTAACCTTTGCTCGAATGAACAATGGCTTGAATGATTCTTCATTCTTGGCTCGGGTGTTCGAAGAATACGTACGCTCTTGACGGCGCCATTATCCATGACTTAATAGCAAGCGGCCTATGTTTCATCATATCAATGGTATCATCCTCTTCTTGTTCTTGATTTGGTTTCTTGCGAATTCGGAAGGTAATCACCACGTTGCGGTTTAGGTTGGTGATGATTCTCCCGATTGAAGTTATCGTCGGCATATCCTCGTCTTCCTCACGGTCACGGGTATATTCTTTTGATTCATACGGTTTTGTGTCGACAAAAGTCTCCTACTAGCGGAGGTTTGTTTTGGGCTGCTTGCTTGTTGTTGGTTTGTTAGTCTTTGGACATCTCTTTCTTCTTTGGTGAAACTACTTCTTCAGCTGACATTTCCTTCTCGACCTTTCGAACACGTTGTTGCCTTCGCCATTGGGATCTTGACATGGGATTCTTCCTTTATAGTTTTCGGCCTCGACTCTTCTTTTCTCCAGCGGTGGATCCGGGTTAATGCGAAGCTGGGCGGAAACCTATCCGAATGATCACAAGTTATCCTCAGATAGCGAGCAATGGATCAACACGATGCCTGCGGGGAAGATATCCACATTTTGCGGTCATTATCCCTCGGGCGATCGGCGCGAGATACGACGACTCTCTTATTATCAGCGGACTACAGTGCGGCGTGCGGCTCGATTACAGCGGATGGCATCTTAAGCCATCTCGGCTACTTATCAACATTTCCTACTTTGAATCTTGCATATTTGGTTAAAATCAATACAAACCAATAACCTCATTCAAAGATGAGCACGAAGTCTAGCGTACGACTCCCTCCGGATGGCATCTTAAGCCCATCTCCGTGTTCCTTCCACTACCAGAAACGTCTACAGAGCCTAGCGTACGGCTCACTCCTCCAGCATCGATCTTTCCAGATGGCATCTTAAGCCCATCCCTGTCAATTCTCCTATCAACAACCTCAAGTCTAGCGTCTGGTGATTCCCAGTGAAATCTTGACTTCTCCAAATGGCATCGTAAGCCCGTTCCGTATCACCGGTGAGTGCAAATTTTCGGTGTACTCAGTGTTCAATCATCTTTTACCTCCGGTCACAAAGGCGCATGCTAATCTAAACCTTCGGTACAAGAAGATTGAGCAGGGGCATTGTCATACCCAAAATTTGCCCTCCATCTTCTCAAGACATTCCATACATCCATACTCGAGGATTCCTCGAGGTTGATCGACAAACCTTCTCCTGACAATCGACCCAAACTAGGGTTTGGTATTTCTCGACTCGGATGGACTTCCAACATCTCCAATGTTCATCATGCCTCCTCATATGCTTCAAATATTCTCCATGTCAAGTTTCAAGCCTCCTGAGTCAAGTTTCCTCAGACGATTGCTCGGATGGTTGAAAATCGGGTGTGATGGACAAAAGTCAACTATGGTCAACATCTGATCAAAACTTCGATTTTTGGTCAACATCCTCATTTTGAAGTTACATTCATCATTTGATCAAGGGTTGATCATGATTCATCAAGAAAACTCAAGATTTGCTCAAAGTTAAACTTTCCAATTAGGGTTTAGGTGAAAAGTCAATGAACTTTGGTGATCATAACTTTCTCATACTTTCTCAGAAATTTTCCACCACCTCTTGTTTTCAAGGAAATTCAATTCTCTACAACTTCATGTCTCACAGAATGTCCAAAAATGCTTCATTTGAGAGGTATGGCTCAAAACATTACAGGTCATTTTCAAAGTCAACAAAAAGTCAACTTTTTGTTTTGAAGATATATTGAGCATGGTAACTCCAATTGATATGAGACCAAAAAGGTTGGTTAGAGGAATCTTAGAGCTTTACAAAAAGTCCAAGAACACTCAAAAATGTGAAAAATTGAGCAAGTTACACCATTCACAAGTTGGGAAATTTTGAAAGAATGCACAAAGAGAAATACTTCTAAAAATCAAAAACTTTGCAAATGGGCCTACTTTTTCTTCATCCAAACTTATTCCTCATGCAATTAGGAATATCCAAGCCCAATGCCACGAATTTTTATTTTATTTTCCTATTTAATTTGGAATTTATTCATTTAAATACAAATTAAATTGAAAAATAAAGTATAAAATCCAAATTAATTGCAAAATTGATTTTTATTTCTTCTTTGTGATCCAATCAACTCATTAAAAGCCAGCAAATTCGAAATTTGATCAAATTGGAAAGATTGGATTGGAATTTAATCAAGTTTTGAAAATTTGATTTTATGCAAAAGATCAAATTTGATTTGCTTTGAATGGTGATTGATTCTTACCAAAACAATGCCAAATCCTTCAATATAAATACTTGATGCATACCAATCGAAGAAACGAAAAAATTGCTCGAAACCTAACCTAAAAGCCAAAATACGTGACCTTGAGCATTCATGACCTTGGTTCGATGGATTTCAATTGATTCTAAGCATTCCATCGTGTTCCTTGGATTGTTTAGAGTCGATCTAGACCTTTACAAGTTGAAAAACCATCAAGAATCAAGGAATTCCAGTTTCAATTTGTTCTTCCTTTTAAATCGATTTCTAGTTCTCATGCATTTTAACATGTTTCGTGGTTTTGTTTGTGTTTAGATGGAAGTTTGCAAACTTTACGCATAGTTTGATTGAGTTTTCATGGCGAGAATCGATGTTTACCATAGCTAGGGTTTCCTTGCAATTGGGAACTCACGAATCGTAAAATTGGAACATGAGACCACCACCATTGTGTTTAGAATCCAATTTGCAATCGATTCATGTACTCACCACAAATTTATATTATGTGTATGAGATTTTGGAAATGCGGGGGTTATAAGCGTCGCCTTTGAGGCCGGCTATGTTTTCAAAAATTCAAAGGTTGAAGATGAAGTTCTTGGCGGCGGAAGCGAGGCGGTGGGAGGCGGCAGCGTGTGAAAGCCCACTCGCCGTTTTCAAACATCGGATGCAGCGTGGCCCGATGGTTAAGGCGTTCCTTTTTCGGATACCCTCCCATGTCATGGGTTGAATCAAATCGAGGGGCGATTTTGTTTCTTTTTTCAAACTTACATATTTTCCATATTTTCATATTTTAATATTTCTATTCAATTTTAATTATTTTCATATTTTATTTACGCATTAAAAATCATCAAAATTATTTTCTTTTGCATTATTTTGAAAACCTTTATTTAATTTAATAAATTAAAAACATATTTTTGCATGCATATTTATTTTTATTTATAATTTTGCATTTAAATTATTGTAAATTCATTCTAAATTATTAAATTGCATCTAAAAATCCCAAAAATTATTTTAGCATGTTTACATTATTTCCGACATGTCATATTTTTCCAATTAAATATTTGCATTTTTCTAACATTTTCTCTTATTTCGATTTCATCATATTTTACGATTTCTCGTTCGTTTCACGGTTCTTCCAATTAGACGTTTCTTTACCGTTTTCATTTTATTTTCAATAATGTAGCGTATATGGGATGTAATAGTTTAACTTAAGATTTTTATTTTCGCATTTTAAATTATGTATACGCCCAAAGCCATGTAATAGCGTAGGACATTTACTTTCGCATTTACATTCGCATTTTAATTTCCGCCTATAAATTGCTAGTAATTAGGCGTGTATGGCAAGACTAAAATTGGACATAGCCCACTAACTTGCAAGATAAAATACTCGAATTCACACACTTCTTTCACACGCACCCTTAGGGTAATTCTCTCGTTGCCTTACGATTACAAATGGTCAAGTCCCTCGAGCGTAGAGGTATCCTAGCACCGTTGCCTTCAAAATAAATCATCATAGTCCCTTTGATACAAAGATCATAAGACCCACGATGTCGCCTCCGAATACATGATCTTGACCCTCGATTTGTCGCCTCTGAAAATGATGATAGTCGCCCGAATGTGCTGGGTACTTCCCTACAAGTTGCCTTATGACCATCGATGTCCCATCGAATGTCCGTCTACATCCAGCGAATGGAGCTACCTACTAACTAATGAATGCACTGGCGCTATTCTAAAGGAACATAGAAGTACAAAAGCGACCAATTACGGTGGGTAAATAAGTATTTTAGTTGCTCGCTCTATCAAATGCTTTTCACACCACGCACTCTTTTCAAAGTTCAATTTCTTTCCAAAACAAAACATTTAGAACACTTTGTATACACTCCTACATGAGTCATTACAAAGTCAAAGCGAAATACCTTTTTCAAAACATTTTTCAACCACCAAAGTAATTTTAAAAAGTAATCTAGAGCAACTAAGAGCCGTAGAATAAGCTGCGGATGGAAAGGGGTGCTAATACCTTCCTTTTCATAACCATTCTCCCGAACTCGAGAATCTAACGAAGGTCTTTTATTACTTTACCTTCCCTTAATTGGATAAAAATAAAAGTCGGTGGCGACTCTTGCTATCCACATTTGGATACAAACATCCTACAAAGTCAGTTCACCGTGTTCAGCTGGCGACTCTGCTGAGAAAACACCTAAAGAGAATTTCCTTAGGGATTTCTAGATAACTTTATTTCATTTGACTTGCTTGCTTTATCTTTAAGGGTTGCTTGGGTATTATATTGTTGGGATCCTACACGGATCCGGGTTTCCTTTTAGGTAAGTAGCATTAGATCATCGCGACCGCTAGGCGTATAACTAAGCGGTCAACATGATGGCTACGTTAGCGTGACACTTTGGTTGTCCGATACTCTTCATTCCCAAGTTGAGGGCGATGTTGGCTCTGCGTGGTGTCATCAGCTAACTAAACTTCTAGAACCTTAATTGACCCATCTTAGCCATTAGATGGTAGCGAGATGGCGGCTTTGGTGTGGCGAGGTTGGTTAATACTCGATGCTACGCTCATTGAGATCGGACTTTTGGGATATTTTCGATCGACCACTTGGCGATCGTATTGAAATAAGCCTCAAGAAAGATCTATGATATGAGATTCCTAGAACCGGTTACTATTATAGGACGGGATGAACCAACTCAAACTTTTGGTGGGGTAATCACCTAGACCTCATGCAAGCCTTAAACATAGGCTCATTGTGTGAATTGTTTGTGTGTGCTAAACATGACATCATGACATCATCCGCATTGCATATCATTTCTAACTATTTCAAGGACCTAGGGTTTATCTTTGCTCTTTTATAGGGATTATGGCCTCTAGAAAGACTATCGAATCAACTTCATGGGTATACCTTCTCATTCAAAATTGGTTTAGAGATTCCCGATCATGCTCGAGTTCATCAAAGACATGGTTATCGCTTGATTTGGTTATCTCGGTTTTGAAGAAGATATGATGCATGTCTATTCCGGTTCTTGATCCGAAACACCATTGCTTTACATTCCCGGATTATCAGTTGGTTCCTACCTTGGAAGAGTTCTCTAAGCTACTTGGGGTACCTATTCTTGACCAAATGCCATTCACCGGTTTAGAAAAGGTTCCTAAGTACGAAGACATCGCATCAGCTTTACATCTTAAGCGCTCAGACATTGAAGCCAATTGGGAAACTAGAAGTGGAGTTAAGGGTTTACTTGCCAAATTCTTATTTAAGAAAGCCCGAGAGTTCCTCAAAGTTATGAGTTTCCATGCGTTTGAAAACATTGTGGCCTTATTAATTTATGGTTTGGTTCTATTTCCTAACTCAGATCAATTCATAAATGTCAATGCCATCAAGTTGTTTCTTACCCGATCCGATTGCCTACCTTACTTGGAGACATCCTACATTCTCTCACACTCGTACCATCAAAGACAAGGAACTCTCATGTGTTGTGTGTTACTTTCAAGGTGGTTTATTTGCACCTTCCTCCATCGGTCTTGAAGAATGAACAAAGGTTGAGATGGTCTCAAAGGTTAATGTCACTTTCTCATTCGGACATCCGTTGAGTCTTTTCTCTCAAAGGACTTCACATTCATCGGCGTTGTGGAGAATTCCTAATGTACCTTGCTTGGTATAAGGGAGGTATGCCTGACCTTCACTAGCTCTCGTCGGTTTGGTTTTGCTCGAAGAGATGGTCCACATGATATGCTTCTCCAAGATGTTGTGTTCGACTCTGACCACGATCTCGAGTGCAAGCGAAGGTTCATACGCTTGGGGCATGGTAAAGAAGGCGATACCAAGACTTTGGGGCACGAACTCCATTCCTTGGGAACCTTACCTCAAATGGAGTGCGAGCTCGAGCTCAAAACCTCATGATGCCATTCACGCTGTTTTACGTAATTATGGAACTGTTGCTATAGGTGGCGTACCTATCTTGTTCTCCATCGACATGCCTCGATTTTGAATACTTGAAGAGATCACGGATTGACTAAAGAAGAAAGGGATACCTTTGAAGCTCGATATTATGCAAGTGAGAAGAAAGTACTAGAGTTGACAAAACTACTTCACGAGGAGCGAAACATCAACGCCTACATCGGCACCAAGAGGAAGCGCCCGTGGGAGACTTAGAGCTTCAAGATTTTATGTTTTTTCTTTTAGTATTTTGAACTATCTCTTGTACTTAAAAAGAAAAAGAGTAATAAAAGAAGTACTAATAAATGTCTGTTCATTGCTTGTATAACAAATTTAAATCTCTAAGGTCCTTGAAAACATTGCATTGCATTCGCATAAACATTGCATATCATAGCATAACATTGCATCACGGTACATTGAAGATTGGTTTCTCATCCTCTCGCTATTTATTTTAGCGAAATGGCTCTTGAGCGATCATCAAAGATCTCCGGGCTCGAATGCTCGGTTTGAGATGTTCACAGTTTGGTCCAAGGCCAAGAAGATCTGAAGAAGCTCATCAACGAGAAAGAAAAAGGTTGTTGGTCTCCTCGACATGGGCGGGCCTACAAGGGTGGTCTTAAGAGGTCGATCGGATAGAGCTCTCGAAGGAAGTGTCAAGAATGAGGCCCGACAAGGGTGATGGTGAAGGCGGTGGCTGACAGAAGAACTATGATGATGGCCAATACTCGATGAAGATGATGGTACAAACAACTTGGCCGTCGAATGTTGTGGAAAACACGAAAATGTCGGGCTGAATTTTGATGATCGAGTCTTGTTCACGGTGTTGTGATTCCTCCCAAGTTCAAAGTTCCAACTTTTGCTAAGTATGATGGCGTGTCGTGTCTAAGCTGCATTTGAAGTCCTATGTTCAAAGATCAATCCCACTGATGAGAGAAGTTGTGGATGCATTATTTTCAAGAGAGTTTCTCGGAACTCGATTGGAAAGGTATTATCGACTAGAGAATGACCGTATCCGTACTTGGAGTGATTTGGTGATGCTTTCTGAGACAGTATGAGTACAATGTTGAATTGGCCGCTCGCATGCAACTACAAAGCATGTCTATGGGTCGTGATGAAAGTTCAGGGTATGCTCGAAATGGAGATCTAGCGGTGAGTTGACCACCCTTGTCCAATAGGGAGTTGGTTGATATGTTTATGGGAACAAGGCCCATTCTTTAATCATCGATTGGAAATTCTTGGGATTCATAGCGTATTAATGACGGCGCATCAGTGGTATCAAGTGGAAAGATTCATGTAGAGTCATCTTCCAATCTTTGAAAAGATCTTTTGGTGGTAAGAAAGAAGCTAATCTTGTGTACAATCGGAAAAGTCGAGCCAAGACCGACCGCGCTCAATCGTAGGCGGTTGTGGTCTCTAATCACGCATCGGCACAACCTCGGTGAGACAGCAGCGTGGTCAGTCGCCCGAGGCGGTTCACGAAGATCAACATGCCTTTATCATGAGCCTTGCAACACATCTTTGGCGGTGACCAGGGATCCTCCTCGGAATGTCAATACCTTCTCTCAGATACAATCCTAATGCTAAGTGTGCTTACCATTCCAATAGCCGGGACACGATCTTGATGATTGTTGGGCTACGAAGAACAAGATTCAAGATATGATTGAAGCTAAGCGATTGAGTTTGTCCCTCTGTTGAGACTCGAGATGTGATCAACGCTCCTATGCCTAACCATGACAAGAGTTCCAATCTTTGTTGGTGATGATACTTATGTTTTCAACATAGATGACTTGACCATTCCTCGATGTTGTTAAGAAGAATTTGCTACAATGGGTGTCGATCCGGGATGCCGAGAATTGTCGTTGGTGCCCATCCGTACGATGGTTATGCTTGGTTGAGAAGATGTGTCCGATTGCATGATGGATAGCAGTGAGATACTATTTTGAAACCACACGGAAGCGTGTGAAGACATGTCTAAAATGAAGATCGAAGATGTGATTGAAGCTGCACCATCTGTGTGGGATACCTTGGGGCAGCCAAGTGGAAAATATGATTACATGGTGAAATACACTGTTCCTGATAGCTACAAGATTCCTCTTGAAGATGTTAAGGCGACCGGATGGGGTGACGATTTCCCAGAAGACTATGCTGATGTTAACACTATAAGAATCTCCGCTGCTGATCCAGTGCCCAAGGTGGCACCTCTCATTATCACTTCTCCAAGACCAATTCCATATTCCTCTGACAAGGCTATCCCTTGGAATTATGGAGTTGATGTTTACTATCATGGCGTCAAACAAGACCCTCTGACCATTGAAGATCTGACCATTGAAGCTACCATTCTTGACATCGACAACATCACGGATCGATGGTGACGAGCGGAAGAGTTTTCTCTCGGATATCTCTCCTCCAAAGACCTGCGACTCCGGCTCGCATTCCGGCTACTCAATCCATTCCCAAGCTAGAGGAATGAACGGTGACTCATCACCTTTCGACCAAGTACCAAGGAAGTTCTTTGAGGACACCTCGAGCGAGAAATGGAGGAAGTTCGAAGATTATCAAGAAGAGTGACTACAATGTTGTGGAGCAGTTGGGCAGACTCGTCCAAGATCTCCATGCTTCTGCTCTTGTGCTCGAGGCTCATACTACCTTGGTGAAGTTTAGAAGAATGCTCATGTACCGCAAGACACCACTGACCAATTTGAAGTTTGTATTGCTAGCACGGCTGCCAACAATGCTTACGTGATCTTGATTTGACTCCTAGGAAAGAAACACAACAAAGCCTTGCACATTTCCGTTGAATGCAAGGCGTTACCTTGTCTCATGTTTTGGTGAATCTGGCTCTGCTCTGAATATCCTACAAGGCCTTTTGATCGACTCGATGTCGAAGGGTTGGTTACGAGACCGGTGACATTATTGTGAGAGCTTTTGATGGTTCTGACGTGCTTGGAAACTCATTACACTGTCAAGTTGGTTCCCGGACTTTTGACTCTACTTTCTTTGTCATGGACATCCGTCCACTTACTCTTACCTACTTGGGCCCTTGGATACATGGGGCGCGTTATTACCTCCACTTTGCATCGAGCTGAAGTACCGGTGAAAGGAAGGTTGTTACGGTATGTGGTGAAGAAGAATATATGGTCGGTCATCTCGGTCATTCCGATATCTCGAGATGGAGGCGAATTCTTTGAGACTCCTGTCAAGCTTTGAAACAATACCAGTCATACTGTTGACTCTCTATCCTCTGAAGTTGCTCCAGTTCCTCCTAGGATGGCCTTGAAAGATGCTCAGTGCTTTTTGAACAAGGAGGTAGTCTTGTTTGGGGATAGCTCACGATCTTCCTTTCAAATTTGACAAGGCTGGTTTAGGCTTCACTATCAAGGTCGAAGATGATCGCGCGACGTCGGCCAACTTCCTCCGCATCGGCCAGTGGAGTTCATGCTATAGAGGCGCGGACTTGACATACAAGTGGATCTTCAACTCCGGACAAAGGGCTCAACAATTGGAAGGCGAAGGCGTCGTACCAATCTCCTTTAGTCAATCACTCGAATCTCGTTAATATGACTATGCTATTGCTAAATATGACTTGACAATCCGATCTACCAAGCGAAGGCGAAAGTGAGGAAGATTGTGAAGTGCCGGAGAACTTACTGCAAGAAGCGAGTTACTCTGAACGAAGAAGCGAGTTGAGGTTGTGAATTTGAGTCTGATGCAGACAGAAAAAGATCAAGATAGGAGGCGGGTCTTGAGTGTTAAGAAAAGATTAGTACAGATGTTACGAGACTACATCGAGGTTTTGCTTGGTCATCGAACATCTTTGGGTTTAGACATTGATATTGTGGTACCATTGCAAAAGAGGTTTTCTCGGTGAAACAGAAGGTTCGTCGCATCGTCTGAGATGTCGAGAGAAAATCAAAGCAAGTGATGAAGCGATTCAACAGGTTTCTTAAATTTACTTCTTATCCGCGATGGGTTGCTAATGTGGTGCTGTACCTAAGAAGGATGGCAAAGTCGAATGTGTGTGGATTCTGATTTGAACAAAGCGAGTCAGAAGCGATTTTCCACTTCCTCGTATTGATGTTACGGTTGACAACTACGCTCCTTATCGGCCTAAGATGAATGGCCGATGGAAGCCGCCAACAAGAACATTAAGAAGATTATCTGAAGATGACGGTGACTTACAAAGATTGGCATGAGATGTTACCATCTGCTCTTCATGGTTATCGCTTTCTGATCGAACATCCGGAGGCAACCCTTCTCTCTTGTATACGGTATGGGCGGTCCTACCAATTGAGGTTCGGATCCCTGACGAGTCCTCGGGGCCAGAGTTGAGCGAGCGATTGGATTGAGACCGCCTTGACCAGTTAATTTGATTGATGAGAAGCGGCTCGCATCTACGCCATGGACGATCTATCGAGCGAATGATCGAGCATTCAACAAGAAAGTTAAACACCGAGTTTACCAGTCGGTGATCTAGTAGTTAAGCGCATCATTCTTCCACAAGGTGATCGGGCAAATGGACTCCACTTATGAGGGACCGTTTGTAGTCAAGGCAGTATTTTCGCGAGCTATGATACTTAGCACCATGGATGGTGAAGACTTCCACACCACAACGCAGACATAGTCAAAAATACTACATAAAAGAGACCGCTAGGTCGGACCTAAACAAAATAAGGGCATCTGGTGAACCAAAAGGTTCGGGCAAAAGTTAAGGATATATACAAAACATGTACACGGAGTCGAAAACACGAAAAGCGGCGGGCAAAAAGGTATCCGTGGGAAAACCGAAAGGGCGGTCTAGGCAAAGTTAGGGATTTAAGCGTCGACTATGTCTCTTCGGATCACTGCTTCGGACTACTCGGCATTCAAGATTCAAATGGCGAAGATCGGTCGCTCACTTTCTCTTGACAAGGAGGCGAGATAGTTGAAATATGAGTACTAGCATAGTTGGAACTTAACGAGATTGTTTCGCATAGCTTTTACCTTTCTTGTATACAAGCTTGGCCATCGCCACTTTTCAAATGAATGCAAGTTCTTTCTCTTTACAATTCTTGTTGTTGTCGTTTGCAATAAGTCCAACGTTTGCTTTGAATGATTATCTTGACAATAAAAATCTCTTCACAAACATACAGCGGACATGCAAAAGTAATTGAAATGTCCCCAGCAGAGGACGACAAAAGTCACCAATCTGGTTCCCCACAGCATTGGTCCCCACAGAGGTGTTGCTCACTACAAACCTCCCTCGGTAGATGAGGAAAATCCTCAGCGGTGATTCCACTCAACTTAACCAGATTACACCCATCTTGGTGATAACACTTCATCCCGAGATATTTATCATCGTGAGAATGTCTCTAGTGCCCTTTTCTCCCGGTGTCCAGACTTGGAACTTGGTCAGATAGTGCACCGGAGGAAACCTGCGCCTCTTAATCCCCAGTAGAGTACCTCCCAGGCTCTCCCCAGCAGGGTCTACATACAAGATCCCCAACGAACTTCCTCTCCCCAGCAGGGTCTATATATGAGATCTCCAACAACGAGTTTCTCAATCTCTACCTTCCTCAGTAGTATCTAGGCCCAAGACTTGGTCAGATAGTGCACCGGAGGAATCAAAGTTATCTTTCTTCTCAGGATCTTCATCCTCAAACAGAAGTCAGAAATTTCCAAGCAGAACATCCGTTTCGTCTTCAAGATGGATATGTTTTGAAATACCAGAACATCTATCATTCATACATTTCTCATAAAATCATAATTCATGCATATGTCGTTCATATACATCATCATGCATCATATTTTGCATAAAACTAATCAATATTCTATCAAAGTTTCTCTTGTTTTCTCCAAAACAGGTGAATGTCGCTTCCGACAGCCGGTCCAGGATTAAGCCCCGAATCTCGACGGGAAAACTATCCGAACGACCACCCTCGCTGTTCTCCAACAGTGGATCCAGGATTAATACGAAGCTAGGCGGAAACCTATCCGAATGATCACAAGTTATCCTCCGATAGCAATGGATCAACACGATGCCTGTGGGGAAGATATCCACATTTTGCGGTCATTATCCCTCGAGGCGATCGGCACGAAGAGCTTCGACTCTCTCTTATTATCAGCGACTCTGATGCGGCGTGCGGCTCGATTACCTTGGATGGCATCTTAAGCCCATCTCCGACTACTTATCAAAATTTCCCTACTTTCAGAATGCTGCATATTTGGTTAAAATCAATACAAACCAATAACCTCATTCAAAGATGAGCACGAAGTCTAGCGTACGACTCCTTCCGGATGGCATCTTAAGCCCATCTCGTGTTCCTTCCACTACGAAGCGTCTGAGCACGGCGTGGCTCACTCCTCCAGCATCGATCTTTCCAGATGGCATCTTAAGCCCATCCCTGTCAATTCTCCTATCAACAACCTCAAGTCTAGCGTACGACTGATTCCCCAGCGAAATCTTCAACTTCTCCAAATGGCATCTGTAAGCCCATTCTCGTATCACCGTAGTGCAAATTTTCGGTGTACTCAGTGTTCGATCATCTTTTACCTCCGGTCACAAAGGCACGCATGCCAATCTAAACCTTCAGTACAAGAAGATTGAGCAGGGGCAGCTGTCATACCCAAAATTTGCCCTCCATCTTCTCAAGACATTCCATACATCCATACTCGAGGATTCCTCGAGGTTGATCGGACAAACCTTCTCTAGACAATCAACCCAAACTAGGGTTTGGTATTTCTCGACTCGGATGGACTTCAACATCTCCAATGTTCATCATGCCTCCTCATATGCTTCAAATATTCTCCATGTCAAGTTTCAAGCCTCATGAGTCAAGTTTCCTCAGACGATTGCTCGGATGGTTGAAAATCGGGTGTATTGGACAAAAGTCAATTGTGGTCAACATACGATCAAAACTTGATTTTGGTCAACATCCTCCTTTTGAAGTTACATTCATCATTTGATCAAGGGTTGATCATGATTCATCAAGAAAACTCAAGATTTGCTCAAAAGTCAAACTTTCCAAATTAGGGTTTAGGTGAAAAGTCAATGAACTTTGGTGATCATAACTTTCTCATACTTTCTCAGAAATTTTTCCACCACCTCTTGTTTTCAAGGAAATTCAATTCTCTACAACTTCATGTCTCATAAGAATGTCCAAAAAATGCTTCATTTGAGAGGTATGGCTCAAAACATTACAGGTCATTTTCAAAGTCAACAAAAAGTCAACTTTTTGTTTTGAAGATATATTGAGCATGGTAACTCCAATTGATATGATACCAAAAAGGTTGGTTAGAGGACTCTTAGATCTTTCCAAAAAGTCCAAGAACACTCAAAAATGTGAAACATTGAGCAAGTTACACCATTCACAAGTTGGAAAATTTTGAAAGAATGCACAAAGAGAAATACTTCTAAAAATCAAAAACTTTGCAAATGGGCCTACTTTTTCTTCATCCAAACTTATTCCTCATGCAATTAGGAATATCCAAGCCCAATGCCACGAATTTTTATTTTATTTTCCTATTTAATTTGGAATTTATTCATTTAAATACAAATTAAATTGAAAAATAAAGTATAAAATCCAAATTAATTGCAAAATTGATTTTTATTTCTTCTTTGTGATCCAATCAACTCATTAAAAGCCAGCAAATTCGAAATTTGATCAAATTGGAAAGATTGGATTGGAATTTAATCAAGTTTTGAAAATTTGATTTTATGCAAAAGATCAAATTTGATTTGCTTTGAATGGTGATTGATTCTTACCAAAAACAATGCCAAATCCTTCCAATATAAATACTTGATGCATACCAATCGAAAGAGAACGAAAAAATTGCTCCAGAAACCCTAACCTAAAAGCCAAAAATCTGTGACCTTCAAGCATTCCGCAGCCTTGGTTCCAGTGGATTTCAATTGATTCTAAGCATTCCATCGTGTTCCTTGGATTGTTTAGAGTCGATCTAGACCTTTACAAGTTGCAAAACCATCAAGAATCAAGGAATTCCAGTTTCGGTTTGCTCTTCCTTTTCCGAAATCGATTTCTAGTTCTCATGCATTTTTAACATGTTTCGTGGTTTGTTTTGTGTTTAGATGGAAGTTTGCAAACTTTCTGCATAGTTTGATTGAGTTTTCATGGCCAGAATCGATGTTTACCATAGCTAGGGTTTCCTTGCACGAATTGGGAACTCACAGAATACGTAAAATTGGAACATGAGACCACCACCATTGTGTTTAGAATCCAATTTGCAATCGATTCATGTACTCACCACAAATTTATATTATGTGTATGAGATTTTGGAAATTGCAGGGGTTATAGCGTCGCACTGAGGCCGACGCTATGTTTTCAAAAATTCAAAAGGTTGAAGATGAAGTTCTTGGCGCGGAAACGAGGCAGTGGGAGAGCGACGCGTGTGAAAGCCCACTCACTTCGTTTTCAAACATCAGATGCAACGTGGCCCAGTGGTTAAGGCGTTCACTGTTTCCAGATACCCTCCCATGTCATGGGTTCGAATCCGTCCAGGGCCAGTTTTGTTTCTTTTTTTTCAAACTTACATATTTTCCATATTTTCATATTTTAATATTTCTATTCAATTTTAATTATTTTCATATTTTTATTTCTGCATTAAAAAATCATCAAAAATTATTTTTCTTTTTGCATTATTTTCAGAAAACCTTTATTTAATTTAATAAATTAAAAACATATTTTTTGCATGCATATTTATTTTTATTTATAATTTTGCATTTAAATTATTGTAAATTCATTCTAAATTATTAAATTGCATCTAAAAAATCCCAAAAAATTATTTTAGCATGTTTACATTATTTCCAGCATGTCATATTTTTTCCAATTAAATATTTGCATTTTTTCTAACATTTTCTCTTATTTCGATTTCATCATATTTTCTGATTTCTCGTTCGTTTCACAGGTTCTTCCAATTCAGACGTTTCTTTACCGTTTTCATTTTATTTTCCAATAATGTAACTGTATATGGGATGTAATAGTTTAACTTAGGATTTTTATTTTCCGCATTTTAAATTATGTATCTGCCCCAAAGCCATGTAATAGCGTAGGACATTTACTTTCCGCATTTTACATTCCGCATTTTAATTTCCGCACCCTATAAATTGCTAGTAATTAGGCGTGTATGGCAAGACTAAAATTGGACATAGCCCACTAACTTGCAAGATAAAATACTCGAATTCAACACACTTCTTTCACACACGCACCCCTTAGGGTAATTCTCTCTCGTTGCCTTTACGATTACAAATGGTCAAGTCCCTCGAACGTAGAGGTATCCTAGCACCGTTGCCTTCAAAATAAATCATCATAGTCCCTTTGATACAAAGATCATAAGACCCACGATGTCGCCTCCGAATACATGATCTTGACCCTCGATTGTTGCCTCGAAAATGATGATAGTCCCTTGAATGTGCTAGGTTACTTCCTGAAGTTGCCTTCTATGACCATCGATGTCCCTTCGAATGTCCGTCTACATCCAGCGAATGGAGCTACCTACTAACTAATGGTGCGGCTAGCGCTATTCTAAAGGGCGTAGAAGTACAAAAAGCGACCAATTACGAGTGGGTAAATAAGTCTTTTAGTTGCTCGCTCTATCAAATGCTTTTCACACACTCTTTTCAAAGTTCAATTTCTTTCCAAAACAAAACATTTCCGAACACTTTGTATACACTCCTACATGAGTCATTACAAAGTCAAAGCGAAATGCCTTTTTCAAAACATTTTTCAAACACACAGTAATTTTAAAAAGTAATCTAGAGCAACTAAGAGCAGTAGAATAAGCTGCGGATGGAAAGGGTGCTAATACCTTCCTTTTCATAACCATTCTCCGAACTCGAGAATCTAACGAAGGTCTTTTTTACTTTTACCTTCCCTTAATTGGATAAAAATAAAAGTCGGTGGCGACTCTTGCTATCCGCACATTTGGATACAAAAATCCTACAAAGTCAGTTCACTGTGTTACACATACCACCAAGTCATTCTGGTGTTTCTTCAACTCCGACTTTTGGTTGCACAACATTAACATTCTCAATACTTGTTCTAGGAACCAAAAACCTCCTCATCTATCAGAATCAAACAAGCAAGGTCAAAACAGATCAAACAAGCAATGTGAAAACAAATAATCAACAATGTAGTAATAAATGCAAAAATACTGACAATGTCCATAAGGCAGAAATCGAACACAGAGAAGAAAACTGATTAAAAAAATACAAAAAAAATTACAAAATTTAATCTGATAAAGTAAAATAAGAATTTTGGAAATCTTTTTGGAATTTTTCGAGACTGTGAAAACAATAAAACATTCACAAAAAAATAGGAAAAGATGAATTTGGGATTTTGAGCGTGAAAACCCATAACTCTTTCAGTGTAAAGGATATTTGTTCACATGATTTTTCTACATTGAATGTGCAAAAAATATTCAAGAAAAAATGGTTTTCCTTAAAATCGGGTTTTTCAGGTCAGGCCAGACACAAAACGGACGTCCAGACGGGGAAAATTTTACCACGTACCCCTACATTTATTCCCATACCCCTACAATTTTGACATCTGGACGAAATTGCCCTTGAATAAATACTAATTACTTTTTTTTTTTTTTTACTTTTACCATTTTAACTTCTGAAAAAGGAGAGAGAAAGATAATTTTTTTACAAACCGGATAACATGGTAAGTGGGTTATCCGGTGTGTTTTTGAAAATTTTAACACACACCGGAAGTCACGTGTGTGGGTTATCCAGTTTGGGTTTTACACTCTGGAAGTCCCATCCCAAGTTTATCCGGTTTGGGTTTTACACTCCGAAAGTCTCATCTCAGGGTTATCCGGTTTGCTTCCTTTCACCCCGGATAACCCACTGCTTGGGTTATCTGGGTTGTTGCTGCGTATTTCGTAAAAAATATGTGATTCTGGATGAGCCCAAAAAATATCTCTCACAACTTCTGAATCGTCTTTTTTCCTGCTCCAGTATACATAATTTGATTCCTCTACCAGCTTAAACAAATGTTGCATTTCTGTTCTAGGCCCCCTTATATCTTTCTGTATTTTACTCTTGTGCTTAATATTTGCGTGATCCGAGTGACATTTTCCGGATTTAGCTATGACATGTTATCCGGTTCCTAAAAAAATACGTATCGGATGTATCCATTTTGAGTTATCCGGTTTGTTAAATTTCTGTTTCCTTGGCTATTCCGTACGCTTTCAAAAAATAGTGAAAATAAAAAAAAAATTCCATATAAAAATAAAAAAAGTAAAAGGATAAAATTGGAATATTAAAAAAATTGTAGGGGTATCAGAATAAGTGTAGGGGTATAGGGTAAAATTTTCCCAGACGGGAATCACACAAAACATACATAAAATGCAACAAACAAAATCTAAAAAAATAATTAACGGTTACAGAAAATCAAAAGAGGTGAGGAGGAGAATTCACCTCACGGCGGACTAGAGCAACATCAGTCATTGGTCGGACTCGATGGAGAGGATACGACAGAAACTCGTCGAAGAGATGAGAGTGGAGATACGAACAATGAGTTTTCTTTTTTTTATAAACCTATGTACGAGGAGGGAGGATGATTTGTTTGTTTTGTTTTAAGGGATATTTTTATGATTAGTTTTTTTTTTGTTTTAAGAGAGTTTTTATTTTTGTTTTGATTAATAAATAATTAATGGGCCGGCCTATTGATTGTTCATTTGGTTTAATTTTTATATTTCATTTTTATTAATTTTGTTTTTGATTATATTTAAAAGTTACTAATTTTAATCTAATTTTGTCTAGAAATTAATTATTAAATAAAAGATATATACAATAAAATAAAAGAAGGGTTGAGTCGGACGCGTATCTAGACTTGCTTGCTGTAAATCCGCCCATTGATGGAATAGCTAAATTATTAATTCGTATTTGTTATATAACTTAAATAATATGTTTTTAGATTGCACCATTGACATTTAATTATTAATTCTACCTGCATTGTTCTCATTAAGTCCATGTGAATTAATTCTAGGACTTTTGTTGTAGATAAATGTTGAACCTTCTGATGTGACATCTTGGTCTACTTTTCAATTTGGCATTCTCCACAAACTATGCCTTCTTCAATATTCAGTTTTGGGATTCCTCTTACTACTTCCATAGAGATGATTCTTTTCATTCCCTTCAGGTGTAAGTGTCCCAATGTAACACTCCAATTCTACCCGACGTTTATTATTGAAAATCAGAGTGCAGAAAATTACAACAAATGAGGCATTACATTCATCATTCAAAACCGTCATCATAAAAAGAATATCATAATGGATACATAACACGTATTAATTTCAAAATCTATAATAATTGTTTATTCTTCAAAATTACTTCATATTTATTCAAAAACTACGCAGCGGATTTATAATATTTCAAAACTCCAAACGAAATATAGCATCTTTCAAACAACTTAATTCAAGGAAAAAATTCTCAAGTATTAACATTCAATAATGCAACGGAAAACATTATAAAATCAAATATGCGTTTATTCCCCCGAGTGCTACGTATCAGAGAGACGACGCCATGAGCTACTAAACCTTATACTCCTCGTTACCTGCACGTTACCAATATAAAGGTAACGACCAACAAAAGAAGGGTGAGATATCTACCAATATAAACAGGTGTATGATAAATAATATATTAGGATTAAATCATATAAAATTATCACAACACAATTAACACGTCACAATAAATTCCCAATCAACAACATCACAACACACTTCATTCGTTAGCAACAACATATAATTACTTCGCAATTAACAACGACAAGACTTCCAATGAGACTCAACAATGCACATGCATGTGGTACCGGTGGAGTAAACTCCCTTCACTAAATTTCTAGTTATCAGAGGCACAAAGGCATAAGCCTTCTTCACAAATCCGCCAATACAGACCTTCACAAATGCAAAAATGAAATGTGATGCTACAACATGCAAATAACAACATAAATTCACTTCATAAGGCATACGCCTATCTCACTATTATTACCAAAAATCAGAGGTAATTATCGTCACTGAAAACACCCTGCAACTTCACATAATTCAACATACAACAACATATTCATCTCTAATTATTCGCAAACACAATCAACAACATAATACCTTCACACAAATTCAGCAAAATAAACAATCATAATCAACTACTAAAATATACAAATCATTCCGACCATTTTTAACTAATTCCGGACAACTATTTGTATCGCTTAATTTACTAAACCGGTTAATTCGGTACTACTTTAAATCCTATTCTTACTATTAATTATTATGAATTTGCTAACTTACTATCAACCATCCTTCCAATATTAATTAATTGTCATGTTGCCAATTTAATTGAACACATTATTATTACTACTCAGAATTACATTTCTATTCTCTAACTATACTACTAATATTCCATTTCCTTGTATTTAATTACACTGTAATTAATTTACTTGTACTTGTGAGTTCTACTACTAACTAACATTCTGCCATCATCTAATATTATTGTTGTTACTATATTTTATTATTTGACCCTGCTACAGTACCATTCTGTTAATCACACCCACTGCTATTTCCATTGGAATATTGATGTCCAAATGCTATCTACTCATCCTATTATTATTCACTGTTATTTCTATTATCCTACACATAAATATATAGCAGGTACCTAAAACAAATAAACTGCACGTGCAAAACAAACAGAGGCGCCCACCCCCTCCCAGACAGGGACGAACGTCCCTCCCATCTTCTCCAAGAGGCGTCCGCCTCCACTTCAAGCCACCTGGAGGGCGCCCGCCTCCAATCCTTCAAGGCCCCCGCCTCTAAACTTCAAGACCTCCGTCTCCATTTGTTTGTTTTCTCCTCTTCTTATGGCTACCGTCCGATTGATCACTGTATTTCACTAAATTCCAACCATTCTTACCCTTCGATTAACACCAGCAATACTACCATATACAATTTAATCATTTAATTCACATACGGTCTACACAAACACAGATAATTTTGTATAAATTCATCCCCACATACGATTTATCATAATCCCGTTAAGAAAGTTAGAACCCCACCCCTTACCTTACATTTTACGGTGGTTATAACTCCGATCGAATTCCTATTTTCCGATTCCGATTGTGCACTTCCGGTATTCTCTTCTTTTCTCACGTACAAACCATATTCCTATTATTTTCTTCCTTTATATACTCCTTTAAATACTCCTTAATATTATACTCTATTATTAATTAATTATTTATTCTACTCCTTTAATAATTCAAATATTATTCTATCATATATTCTTTTTGGCCAATTAATTAATACTTCCCATTTTATTTCTCACATTATAATAAAACTCACTAAATACTTTAATTAATTAATTCTACTCATAATAATAATTCTCCGACTAAATTGATTATTCACGTAATCTTCTTAAACCGACTTATAAATCCGTTAATGTCCCTTATATTTATTCCGGTAATTTCTTCTTCGACTAAATTCCAACTAATAATTCCTTAATACTTCATTTAAATAATTAAGTGATTTTCCGGGTGTTACACCCAACTTTTGATGCCATATTTTAACTTTATCTTCCTTGGCTAGAGAGTAAGTTGAAGAGAGGCTTGAGTTAAGGTATCCATAGGTAACAGTTATCTTTGGGTCTGCCACCTTTCATCACAACTTCAAATTTCTCATTTGTAACTAAACATTCAGATTTTGTGAAGTTCACCTTAAAGCCTTGATCACAAAGTTGGCTAATGCTTATCAAATTGGTTGTTAGACCTTTGACAAGTAATACATTCTCAAGATTTGGAATTCCTAAGCAGTCCAGTTTTTCAACTTCTTTGATTTCTCCTTTAGCTCCATCTCCAAAGGTCACAAAACTTGTAGAGTTGGATTTGATATCCACTAATAAGTTCTTAACTCCAGTCATGTGTCTTGAACATCCACTGTCAAAATACCAGTCTTCTTTAGCTAAGGCTCTAAGAGATGTATGGGCTATGAAACTATTAATAACAGCCTTGGGCGCCCACTATTTTTTGTTTCTTTCAGTGTGTATAGTTTGAGGGATCTTGGATTGAGACTCAGGCTTTGGATATCCATGTAGCTTGTAGAAGAATGACTTTATGTGACCAAATCGTCCATAATAGTAACATCTCCAGTGTTTGTGTCTTCTTTTGGAGAGTTTAATGTTCATTCTTTCATGATGTTGAGACATTTGTTTCAACATTTGTGGTTTAGATTGAAAATTATTTAGGTTTGAGTGACATCCTCTTTTGGTTATTTCATTATATCCCAGACCACTCATATCTTTTGCATCTCTTCCAATCAGAAGTATATTATCCAACGTATCGTATCCTCTATTCAGCATTCTGACAGATTTGGTTAAATTGGCTAGATCAGACTTGAGTAGAGTTACTTCATGTTCCAGCTTCACGATGGTGTTTAAGTCCTTCTTCTTTTCTGCTTTCAATTGAGCTATAATTTTCTTTTGATTCTCCAGTTTAAGAGAATCAGTTAGATCATTAATAGCTTCGTCTCCCTTGTCATATTCTCCATCTAATATGCAAATCCCAATTAATGTTGTTACTTGTTTGCATGTATCTTCTTCAACTTCACTTCTAGAGTCTTCATCTGACCATGTAACTGCTAGTCCCCTTGTTTTTATCTTGAGATATGTAGAACATTCAGCTATGACATGACCAAAGCCTTCACAACATTGACATTTTGATTCTTTGTCTTGGTTGATTTTGTCATCTAGTCTGGTTTTTCTGCCAAAATCTTCTGACCTCCTGATGTCATGAGATATGTTCCTGACATTCGGTCTTGAGTCATCTTCCATTTTATTCAGCACTTTGTTGAGTTGTCTTCCAGGAAACACAATAGTATTAGATAGTCCTTCTTCAGTGTCCATATCATATTCCTCGTCCTTTTCTTTAGTGTTGGACTTGAATGCTATGCTCTTAGGCTTTTCGTCTGATCTCTCATTAATATCCAGCTCAAATGTTTGGAGAGAACCAATTAGTTCATCCACTTTCATATTGTTGATTTCTTGATCCTCTTCAATTGTTGTCACCTTCATGTCAAATCTCTTAGGTAGAGATCTGAGAATCTTTCTTACCAGCTTGTCTTCTGGTATCTTCTCTCCCAAGGCACTGCTTGCATTAGCAATCTCAAGAATATTCATATGAAATTCTTAAATGCTTTCTTCCTCTTTTATTCTTAGATTTTCAAATTTAGTGGTGAGTAGTTGTATTCTTGACATCTTAACTTTTGAGGTGCCTTCATGAGTAGTTTTGAGAATTTCCCAAGCATGCTTATCCATTTCACATGTATTAATCAATTTGAAGATGTTTCTGTGCACTCTATTGAATATAGCGCTCAAGGCCTTTGAATTTGCATGAGCTAATTCATCATCATCCTTATACCAGTCTTCTTCGGGCTTTCACTCACCAGTAGGTTGATTGTCAGCTCCAATAATGACAGGATGTGTTCATCCTTTCAGAATAGCTTTCCAAGCCTTGTTGTCTAAGGACTTTATGTATGCTGCTATGCAAGGCTTCCATAGGTCATAGTTAGAACCATCCAGAATTGGTAGTCTATTAATAAATATTGTCTCCTTGTCCATGTTACCAGAAAGTATCTTCCCTAGATCTCACTCAGAGACAGAGCAAGATGTCTGCTCTGATACCAATTGAAATTCTGGTACCAGATATGAGATGTCAAAGGTAATGTCACGACACTAATATATGTTTGAAACGCAGCTAACAGAACAAAGTTATAAAGTGTAGAAAACAATAAAAACACGGAGAGTTGTTAACCTAGTTTGATTCTAACCAACCTATGTCTGGGGGCTTCCAAGTCTGGGATGAAGTTCACTATCAGTAGTATTAATTCAGAGCTAAACCTCCCTGTTTACACTCCTCACATAATCACCTACCCAATGACCCTTCTACCTAAGATAACTCACTTAGATATGAGAACCTTTTCTCACTCCCTAAGTCACACACGGTGACACTCAACAATAACAAAATGGAAGACACTCTTCAAAGACACACAATCATACTCGCTTTAAAGCTTATGGTGATTTACAACTTACAACTCAACAAACGTCCCACTCAAGTATAAATACGAGAGAGACTCACAATTAAAAATGAACAACCAGAACAATAAACAATCAACTGTTAAAATCTAAGTTTCTAAATCTGGAACGGCCAAACTGCAAAACAAGGTTTACAACCTTTAAATAGAGTAACAACAACTAGGGTTGCTTTACTCACAAGTCTTGCTTCCTCTCTTTTCTCCATGAAAGCAGGACATAAAATCTCCAAATATTTTTGTGGAAGTCGTTCTCAAGCTTCCTTAATCGAAGAATATAAATAACAAACAAACTGACTTCCTAAAAATTCTGAACTCAAACCAATTCTGTCAGTTTCACATGTCAAGACATCTGTTGTGACATCTGGTACTTAAGTAAACTTCATGGCATTTTCTAAAAATAATGTTTTACCAAAATTGTTGTCAATAAATAGAACTAACATTACACTTATATATATATATATATATATATATATATATATATATATATATATATATATATATATATATATATATATATATATATATATATATATATATATATATATATATATATATATATATATTATTTTCATATTACTTAACTTATTTTTAATAAGGATAAACAAATAAAAATATCAATTCATTAATTGTATCAATTAAAATTATAATTAATTAATTAATTAATCAGTTCCAACTTTTATTGAATATTATAGAAAACAACATTGATGTATATTTGTCTTATTAATTATATTATGAAAAATTATATATTATTTATTTATTAAAAAATATTCTTTGATAAACTTCTAATATAATTTTATTAAAAGTACTTATCATATGCTAATAAAAAATTGTATATTGTGCACATACATTCTAATCTTTTTAAAAAAAAAGAAAATTAGAATACGTATGAAATACTTTTAACTTTTGTAATATATTATATTAGTTTTAGACTATATAATTCTCTTTAGATAATATTTAAAAGGATGTAAAATAATATATTATGGATTTTTATTTTATTTTATAATAAGTTCAATAAATCAAATTTTTATCTTTTATTTATAAAAGTGAAAACGATTTGGACAAGGTACAAAGTTAAAAATCTATTAGCATATAATATTTTATGACAAGTCTATTAAATTAAGTTTTAGAAAGCATATAATATTTTATGACAAGTCTATTAAATTAAGTTTTAGAGTTGTTTTCGAGAAAACAATTGGGACTTATTACAATCTTTTTTCATTTAACTATCCTAATTAATATTATTTTTTTATTAGTGATTCCTTTCCTTTTTTAATTGAAGAAATTTATTTATTTTTACTTTTAAATTTAAAATTATAAATACATAATATGTTACCACTATAGAAGGACACATGTAACTATTGAATATGTATCAAAATAAGTATTTAACAATAATAGATCAGAAAAAGAAAAAATACAATAAATAAAAAAGATATTCATGTACAGTTAATATATTTTACGTTATTTAATTTTTTTAAATTTAAATTATTTTATTTTTTAAATTTTAAATTGTAAATGATATTCATGTAGAATAAATTTAAGTTATTTTCTTAATTTTTTAAATTATCGACTAAACAATAAAATACTATTTAAAGTGTTGACTAATCTTAACTTATATGTATTATATATTATGAACCCATTGTAAATAAAAAAGTTATAATTCAAATAATTTATTAATATAGATTCTAATAAATAAAAATATATAAAATAGAAAATGCTATAGAAAAGTTCTTTCATAAATAACTTTATAAACAACTATAATATATAATTCAATTATTTTGGACTTTATGGAATTGACAAAAAATTATATTAGTATTTTTTGTAAAATTTATTTTAAATTATCAAATACTTCCATTTAAAAAGTCTTTTATTTTTAAAATAAATTATAATTAAATTGAATTACATAATTATAACTGAAAATATATTTATTTATTGAATTATACTTATTAAAATTAATATAATTGCAAACAAAATTTAAATAACTTCAAAATAATTTTAAATGTAAATAAAAATTATATATCAATTATTAATATAAAATATAGTTTAATTTTTAATATATCTATGCGAAACAGATCTAATTCAATAAAACTTGTGCATAGATACACATACGTGCATTTTGCGGTTAGACATCTAGTAATATATTAAGGTAAATGAATTATTTATAATTATAAATCAACCACATTATAAAAATAAAAGGACCTAAATTTAAATATGCTTAATTAAAATACTTGATTATTTTTTAAGTTCAAAATCCTCTTAAAATTTTAAATTACCTCATTCAAACCCGTTAAATAAATAAATTTGAATTATCATCCTGTAAATTGCTATATAATTTAAATAATTTGTTTTTAGATTGGACCTTTTGACATTTAATCATTAAAGAGTCATAAGATAATCTTCTTACTTAAGAATTAACGGACATGCACTAGAATTCACGTGTGTGAACGTGGAATTAAACCGAATCACGCAGCAGTTTACTTTCCTAAAAACTTCTCTCTGTTTTTTTTCTTTTTAAAGATCATGGCATGCCGTTAAATGTCGTTGTTGTGAAAATGTAAATTAAGCTGAAGGAAATGATCAATAGTACCGTCATATAGAAGCTTCCATATTCAGAATTTGTGACGTAATTTCTTAACTGTATTTGTTTATGCTTTTTCATAGTTGCTGTAATTAGGTACTTCAAATGGGTAGCTATCAACTAAAAGTATTTCAATGGTGTAGCTTTTAGATTTAACAAAACAATAAAGATAATTTCTTTTAATATTTAAGGAACTTCTTCTAGATCTAAGTCGAAAAATCTAAAATACTCTTAGATTTTAGAGATGCACATGTAAATCTAAAATACTCTTAGATTTTAGAGATGCACATGTGATCGTGCCATATTTTATAATAATATGTGTTTCTACATACGTATATCTGAAGTTATTTTATTTGTCAAAAATATGGTAATTTTGATTGTGCATTTGTGAATTCACTCATAATTCATCATTTCAGATAATGCGAAGTTATTGAGTTGTTTTTAAACCCACGAACAAAACATACCCACATTACCCATTTCTATTCAAACATCAAAATTTCATATTTCTACTCCAAACCCTAACATTTCTATTATTTAAACTCAGTCATTTTTGGTCATCTCTCTATTTCAACTCTTTTCAAGTCATTCCAAATCATCGGTAAGGTTTCAGGCTTGCAGCAAATTTTCTTGACAGTCATTAGAGGAATAGTCAGCTCGTTCACATCATAAACATAGGAGTCATTGCCAATAGCATTGGCACTTTTACCATGGTCAGACATTGATGCGTTGATCACATTCAGAGTTTCGACGGGAGGGTCGAATTAAATTTCCCTTGCTTTAATCATGTCTTGAATCTTGTTCTTTAGGTCCCAACAGTTGTTGGTGTCGTGCCCTAGGCTGTTGGAGTGGTATGCACACCTTGCATTAGGATTATACTTCGGAGAGGAAGTGTTGACGTGTTGAGGAGGATCCCTCAAAGTAATGAGCTCTACTTTCAACATATGTTGTAGTGCTTGAGATAACAGCATGTTGATCTTTGTAAATTATCTTCTTGGCGCGTTCTGGCTACGCACGTAGTTTTGTTCAAGTTGCACTGGCGCGGGATCTGAGATCAGGAATGCCCCCATCGATTGAGTGCAATCATTTTTGTCACTGCTCTTCTGACCATACACAACATTGACTTCTTTCTTACCACCAAAAGGCCTTTTCGCAGCGTTTGAAGATGACTCTACTTGTATTTTTCCGATCTTGATTCCTGCTTCAATACGTTCGCCTGTCAGTATCAGTTTAGTGAATCCAGTTGAAGAGTTGCCAATCAGATGATTGAAGAATGGGCCTGTCAGTATTCCCATGAACATATCAATCAATTCCCTATTAGATAAAGGTGGTTGAACTCTACCTGTTAAATCTCTCCATTTCTAAGCATACTCCTTGAACTTCTCATCACGACCCATAGACATGCTCAGTAGTTGCATGCGGGTCGGTGCCAATTCATCATTGTACTGGTACTGTTTGTAGAAAGCATCTGCTAAATCATTCCAGGTATGAATGTGGGTACTCTCTAGCTGATAATACCACTCCAACTGAGTTCCGGATAAACTCTCTTGAAATAAATGGATCCACAATTTCCTGTCTTCAGTATGAGGATGGATCTTCTGAACATAGGACTTCAAATGCAGATTCGGGCAAGAGATGCCATCATGCTTGGCAAAGGTAGGAACTTTGAACTTGCGGGGAATTACCACACCAGGAACAAGACTCAGATCATTATAGTTTAGCTCTAACATTTTCAGATTTTCCACAGCATTCAGACGGTCTTCAAGTTGCTTGTATTTTTCGTTGTCAGGAGGATATTGCTCGCTCACATAGTCTTCCTCTTCTTTTTCAGACTCATGATGGCTTCCTTAATTTTTTTGACACTTCCTTCAGTTTCGCCGCTCTTGTCTGAGAATTCGAGCTGTCTAACCACCTTGACCAGACCCTTATGATTTCTTCCCACGTTGAGAATAGCAATGGTCTTCTTCTTTATGTTGATGAGCTTCTTCATATCTTTCTGTCCTTGGGCCAAATTGGTGAACATTTCCTAGAATTAGGAGTTCTGAGCATGGAGATCTTTGACGGTCTGTTCAAGAGCCATTACTGCGTTATAAACAGCGAGAGAATGAGAAAATCGGTCTTCAACGTACCTGTTATGAAATGTTATGCCATGATATGCGATGTTATGCAATGCAATGTTTTCAAGGACCTTAGGAATTTAAATTTGTTAAACAAGCACGGACAAACTTTTTATTAGTTTACTTTTTAGAAAGTGCAAATGAAAGTTTAAACAAATAAAAGAAAATTCTTAGAGCTTAGGTCTCCCATGGACGCTTCCTCTTTGTATTGAAGTAGGTGTTGATGCTTTGCTCCTTGTGAAGTAGCTTCGTCAGCTTCAATACCTTTTTCTCGCTTGCATGGCATTGAGCTTCGAAGGTATCCCTTTCTTCTTTAAGTTGAATCCAGGATCTCTTCAAGCCTTCGAAATTAGTAGGCATGTCTGGATGGAGAATGGTATAAGGTTCGTGACCCCTAGTAACAGGTTCCATAACCACTGGTATAACAGTTGTAAACGGTATCATGAGGTTTTGAGCTCGAGCTCACACCCATTTGAGGTAAGGCTCCCAAGGAATGGAATTTTTGTGCCCCAAAATCTTGCTATCAGTCTTCTTCACCATGCCCCAAGCGTGCACAAATCTTCGACGGTAGTTCTGGAGATCATTTTTGTAGTTAAATACAATGTCTTGGAGAAGCATATCATGAGGGACATCTCTTCGAGTATAACCAAACTGACGTAGATCTAGAGAAGGATTGTAAGTGATACCTCCCCTTATGCCAAGGGGTGGTACATTAGGGAACTCCCCACAATGCTCAATGAAAGTGAAGTCCTTTTGAGAAAAAAGACACCAACGAATATTTGAATGAGAGAGTGACATCAGCCTTTGAGACCACTTCAATCTTTTCTCGTTCTTCATTACTGATTGAGGAAGGTGCGAAATAAACCACCTGGAAAGTAACGGTATGCAACACATGAGAGCTCCTTGTCTTTTGGTAGTACGAGTGTGGAGAGAATGCAAAATGTCCCCAAGTAAGGTAGGCACATGATTACGAGTGAGGAATATCTTGATGGTGTTTACGTCTACGAACTGGTCGGGATTAGGAAATAACACCAAGCCATAGATTATAAAGGCCAAAATGTCTTCTAATGCATGGAAAGTCATAGCCTTTAGGAATTCTCGATATGTAACACTGATGTTTTAGATGGAAACCCTTAACTCCGCTTCTTGTTTCCCAATTAGCTTCAATGTCCGATCGCTTTAGATGTAACACTGATGTGATATCTTCGTATTTCGGATCTTTTTCTGAACCGATGAATGGTACCTGATCAAGGATAGGTATCCCAAGTAGCTTAGAGAACTCTTCCAATGTAGGCACCAACTGATAATCTGGGAAGTAAAGCAGTCATGTTTCAGATCGAAGAACTGGAATACGACGTGCGTCATATCTTCTTCAAAACCAGAGATAACCAAGTCGATTAGATAACCATGCTTTTTGATAAATTGAGCATGATCGGGAACTTCTGAAACTAATTCTTTGAGTTGAGAAGGTATACCCATGAAGTTGATTCAGATAGTCTTCTTGGAAGCCATAACTCCTACAAAACAGAGCAAAGATAAATCCCTAGGTCCTTGAAAAAGTTAGGAATGATATGATGTTATGATGTCATATTTAAAACAAGTAGCAAGCACAAGAAATTCACACAATAGCCCTAGGTTTAAGGCTTGCATGAGGTATAGGTGTCTACCCTACCAGAGTTTAAGTGGGTTCAATCTGTCCTATAATAGTAACCGGGTTCTAGGAATCTCATATCATTGATCTTTATCGTAGGCTTTATTTCAATACGACTACCAAGTGGTCTACTGAAACATCCCGAAAGTCGAATCTTAATGAACGTACCATCGAGTATCAACTAACCTCAGTTTGCACCGAAGCCGGCCATCTCACTACCCTCTAATGGCCAAGATGGGTCAATTAGGGTTCTAAAAGTTGAGTTAGTGCTTATGACACCATACAGATGCCAAATAATTTCCTCAACTGAACATGGGGAGCATCGGGACATCCAAAGTGTCGCACTAGCGTAGCCATCATTTTGACTGTTTCGATATACGCCTAACAGTCGCTATGATTTATTGCTACTTACTTAGGTAAACCTGGACCTGGGTGTAGGATCCCCCACAAGTATAATACCCAAGCAACCCTTAAAAGTAAAGCTGATAAGTTAACTAATGAAAGAAATAAAGTGATCTAAAACCCTAAGGTAGCCTCTCTTTAGGGTGTTCCCTAACAGAGTCGCCAGTTCTGTGATACGGTGGGAGAACTGACTTGTTTGTTTTGCATTTTATTGCAAATGTTACAGATAGTAAGAGTCGCCACCGACTTTTCTTTTATCTAATTAAGGGAAGGCGAAAAGAATAAAAAAAGACCTTCGATAGATTCTGAGTACGGGAGGCAGTTATGAAAAGGGAAGGTATTAGCACCCTTTCCATCCGTAGTTATCTACGGGCTCTTAATTGCTTAGCTCACTTTATAAATTGCTTTCTGTGTGTGTTTGAAAAGATATTTTGAAAAGGCATTTCTCTTTGACTTCGTAATGATTCTCGCTGGAATGTATACGAAGTGTTTGGAAATGTTTTGTTTTGGAAAAGTGTTTAACTTTGTAATGATTTACGCTGGAATGTATACAAAGTGTTTGAAAATAGTGTGAGGTGTGAAAAGTATTTTTGAATTGATTAGAGCAAGCAAAAGAGTCTTATTACCTACTCAGAATGGTCGTTTCCATGTTATTTTGCTTTCTTTTAGGGTAGCGCTATCCATACCATTAGTTGGTAGGTAACTCTATCTATTGGATGTAAAGGGACATTCGTAGGATCATCGTATTGTCATAGAAGGCAACATGTAGGGATACCTTAGCATATTCGTAAGGACGATCATCACTTTTCGTAGGCAACAACCGAGAGACGAGATCATGTATTCGTAGGCAACAATCGAGGGACTATGATCTTTGATTCGAAGGGACTATGATGATATTATTCGTGAGCGTCTTAGCTAAGATATCCCTATGTTCGAAGGACATGACCATGTTTCGAAAGGCAACAAGAGAGAATACCATAAGGTGTGCGCAAGTGTGAAGAGTGTGTTATATTCAGATATGTTATCTTGAGATTAGAAGTGATCTAGGGTTGTTTTTAGTTTTAGCATGCAAACCCTAATTAACTAGCAGTTAAATATGTGCAGAAAGTAAATTACATAATGTAAAAGTGCGGAAACGTAAATCCTAGGCTAATACATGGGTTTGGGGCAGATACGTAATAGGAGTGCGGAAAGTAAAGGTAGAAAATATCAATCTACGCTATTACAGAATAAAACTTTGCGACCTATACATCTTTTCTAGAATTGTAAATGCGAAATAATGTAAATAGTCAGAATAATAAGAAAATGTTAGTAAAAATGTTTTGAAAATTAGTAGAAAAATGCTTTTAAGGTTAGTAAACCTAACTATATGAAGAAAATATTTTTTGGGAATTTTCTGAATTTATTTTAATGTGGAAAAAGTGATTAAAAGCTAATTTATGATTAATTAACAATTAATTAAAATATAAGTGAAAAATGATTTTTTTTTAATGTCAAAAATTAAATAAGTATTTTTCTGACCTAAATGCAAAAAGAAAATATTTTTTTGTGATTTTTGAAAAGGTTTGAATTAATTTTTCAAGGAAATTATGTAAAATTGAAAAAATATAAAATAAAATGGTTAGGAAAAATTGAAGAGGAAAGGTGATAAAAAAAGATTTGGTCCCTGCAAGATTTGAACCCGTGACCTGGAGGTCATTGGTTCAAAAGTTTACCACTCAACCACACTACACATGTTGTCAATAACATGCCTCCATCTGTATACGTGTGTTACCTGCATAAAAATCAGAATTTGTAAAAAAAAAATAGCAAAAGGTGGGATTGGAACCCACGACCTGAGGGAGGAAAGTGACATAGCACGCGCATGGTGAATCGTTGGGGCAGTAATACATCCAGTTATTTATGTCATTGGATTAATATATATGTGATATTAATCTCCTAATTTCTGATTTTCTAATAAAGACACACGCGTGGGACCAAGGACTATCATGCAAACCAATTGAAGCACGCCATGCTTGCCTCGCCGGTCAAGCCAAAGTCAGAGGTGTCGGAAGTCAACTTCAGTCACCTTCTCCGATCGTTGTAAACATGGAACCTAAAAAAATCAATGAAAACACAAACCAAAACAACCCAGATCTAGTAATTAGGATGCTACGAATCCAATGGAACAATTAGTTTGTCTTGAAACGGCTTGGAATTAGGGTTTCGACGAAGCAGAAGCTTCGTGCCCTAACAATGGTGAATCGTGGTTCTAGCCTCAAACCTTGCAAACGATGGTGTTAAATAGTCATAAACATCAATATAAGCATGAATATGTAGATCGAAATCATTTATATTGCATAAAACGAAGGTTTGAAATTCGAGAACCTTACCAACCGGTGCAACCTTGTGGGGATGGTTCTGGGCACGGTTTTGCTTGCCTAAGGACCTGGATAAATTTCTGGTCACCTCAGGAGAGTGAATGAATGGCTGGAATGGCTTAAAAGTGGCTGGAAAAGTGAACTCGAGTTTGCAAGTTTCTTTGAATTTTTTGGAGAATTAGGCTTCTTTGTGGAGGTAAGTGTTCGTTCTCTGGCTTCTGAATGTATCATGTATATATAGAGCATAAGAAAAGGTCAGAAATAATGAGGAAATATATTTCCTTGAATGCAAAGAATATCTCATTTGAAATTTCATCAAATATTTCCCAAAATGACTCAATATTGCCTTAATGCTTCTTGCACAAATTTGACAGCTTGCATGGGTTATCTTGGACCTCAAGACAAGTAGAAACCAAGCCCAACTTGTCATAACCTGCTCCTTACATTTTATTTTATTTAAATTGAATTTAAATGATTTAATTCCAAAATAAATTAAATAAATGGAAAAGAGGCGTGTAAATGGAATTAGGGGTCGTGGATATTCTCAAGAATAAGTATGGATCATGAAAACTTAAGCCCATTTGAAAAATATTTGCATTTGCTAGTTATTTTCCTTTGTGCGCCTCCTCAAAAATGTCAAACTTGCACAATTTGTATCTTGATCAATTTTCAACATTTTTTAGTGTTCTTGGACTTTTTAGAAAGATAAAGATGTCCTCTAAACACTCCTTTTTGTTTCATCTTCATTGAGATTTCCATGTTCATGAACACTTCTTTGCAAAGAGATGACTTTTTGTTGACTTTTAAAAGGACCTGTAATATTTTTATCCATAACTTCCAAATGAAGCATTTTTGGCCAAAGTTTGTGACACATGAAGTTGTAGAGAATTTAATTCCCTTCAAAATGAGCGTTGGTGGAAAATTTTCTGATAATGTCTTTGAAAGTTATGCTTGGTCAAAGTTCTGTTGATTTTTGTTTGAAAAATCCTAATTTAGAAACTTTGACTTTTGATCAAATATTGACTTTCCTTGAGGAATCATGGTAAATCCTTGATCAAATGATGAATATTACTTCAAAATATTGATGTTGACAAAAAATTATGAAGTTTGATTGTATGTTGACCACAATTGGCTTTCTGTCCAATACAGTTGATTTTCAACCATCTGAGTAATTGACTGAGCAGACCTGAGCTGTAAGGCTTGAGATTTGACATGGTGATCCATTGAAATATATGAGGAGGTATGATGACCACTTGAAGAATTGGAAATCCATTTTGACTTGAAAGGAGCAAAACCCTAGTTGTGGGTTGATTCCTTAGAAGAGGATTTGTCTAGTCAACCCTTGTGAAATCCTTAAGTATGGAGATGTGAATTATCTTGAGAAGTAGGAGGGAAAATTTTGGGGTATAACAAGCATTATACTTGATATTTGGATGTGTAGAATCCATATCTTGTTCTTGCACACATATGTGTGCATTCTATTGTCTGTTTGTTTGGTTTTCACCTTTCTTGCAGGTTATCGCATTCATTTGGATATGTAGAATCCATATCTTGTCCTTGCACACACGTGTGTGCGCTATTTGTCTGCTTTGTCTGGATTGTAGTTTCTTGAAGATACATTGGATCTACGTCGAATGTGTATAGACACATGTTCTTGACCGTGCATTTCGATGCACATCCTTTATTTGTATTGTCTAGATAGTTTTTTGCAGGTTCATTGGATCTACGTCGAATGTGTATAGATACACGTTCTTGACCGTACATATCAATGCACATCCTTTGTCTGGATTGCAATCTTATGCAGGTGTATTTGCTTCAGATGTGTATGACACACATTCCGATTTTTCTTACTGATGCTTCCGCATATTTCTCACCGAATTTCTTTATTGCGTGTCAGCTTACTCGAAGTTTTCCGGAGTATTTCTTAGCTTGCTTTTGCTTACGAATTTTTATCCGTTTGGTATTTTCTATACCTTTTTATCGCATTCTTTTACCGCTTTTCTAGAGAGAATGAGAATTAGGACTTTACCGCTTTCCTTGCCATGAGAAGTAAGATTAAAGATGCATGATGAGGCTTCCGTAGTTAGAGCCTGTTCAGGAACCCCTCTGATTTATTTAAAGACCCATTTAGGGCGATTCTGTTTGCTACTTGTGTTTGGTTTGTTTAAAGTCCTCTTCCGTGCATAGGGAGGCGCCTTGAGTCGTTGTGTTTATTTTTTGTGCTTGCATAGGTCAATAGTGGTTAGGCAAACCGCTAAGCGGCACCACCAAGAAAAGACCCGCTTTGATGAGATCTACAGGTGTTGTATGTTATGATGATATGATAGGCACACAAAAAGGATTCGCAACCGACCCCCGCACAGTTCTAGTCCGTGTCATCTCAACACACGTGAATTGTGTCGCTTCCTTTATCAAATCAATAATAAAAATTACAAGAGTTCCATATTCTAACTCTCCACGCCTTTTCTCGGGGTTCGTATTTATTGCTGACACTAGCACTCATTGCTCTTCACACTTGACTATCCATGTCATGTTGTGATACATTTCACAGGAATTGAATGTGTCAACTCCTGTTTGACTCCAGTATACTCATTACTGTCGCAGGCTATGGGACTTCCTTCTTATCCTGCGCATGTGTGATCATTTGTCTGTGCATTGTATTGTTTGTGTGCTTCTGCCAAAGCACTTATTTTCTTCATCCCTTTTGTCATCTTCGACTCTACCTTAGGTATCGATTCGATATGGACATAGATTTAGGTTGTAAACTGTTTCCATTCCCTTTTGTCATCTTCAACTCTACCTTAGGTAGCGATTCGAGATAGACATAGACTTAGGTTGTAAACCTTTGCCATGTTCCCTTAGTTGTCTTCGACTCTACCTTAGGTATCAATTCAAGATGCACATAGATCTAGGTTGTGAAACTTTGATATGCTCCCTTAGGACTCCCTCGGCTCTATCTTAGGTAGCGATTCGAGGTAGACTTTACGTTGCAATCCATGCATGACAACATTAGGTATAGAACTAGTTAGTTTCCCCTTTTGTTTTCTTCTTCTTTTTTGCATCCTTGCATGTAATACAACTAAAAATTGTTTTCTTTTCTTTTGAAAATCAAAACACTTAATAATGGTTCAAACTCCTTTTTCAAAGGTAAAAACAACCAATCAATGCAAACCTTATTCGCCTACGAGCTTTCTTTTTGTGTTTAAAACCATTTCAGAAAGGACGTGCTTCACATGCACCGTTCATTAAAAAACACAAAACCCACCAAAAAATGTGAGTTAAACTACGGCGCTCTGACTTTCCCATTGCATGAGGGGATACGTAGGCATCTTGTCACGGGGCTCGATCGAGTAAACTTCGTAAATACTTCCTTCTTTTCCCTGTGTTTCCTTATTTTTCTTTCTTTCATATGCATTTCCCTTAGCATAGCATTGCACCGATTAAGCGATAAGTAGATATACCCACACCCATTAGACAAAAAATATATGTGGATACCATAGAGTACTACGGGCGTGTGGGGAGCTTATCTCTTCCCCTCGCGTAATAGACTCCCTTACCCTATCTCTCGGTCGCAAGACCATGATTTCTCCCCCTCAGGTTTACTCAATGTTTTCCTTTCGTCTCACGGGATAAAAAACGTTCGATGGTGACTTCATTGATATAGTTATCAGATGATGTTCAGCCGGTTGTTTCACTTTATAAATGAGAAAGTAAGCATTTAAACAAGGAGATCTAATATTAGTTGGGGTGAACTTTAATTTAAACTATACCTCAAGTTGATTTCATAAATACTCTGTCAATTGAATCCCACCTAAAATTCTAACAAAAAGAATGAATTTCTTAATACACTCTGTTAGATGGAATTAAGCCATATGCATTTGCAAAAATGTCCCTCTAAAATCAGAAATATACTTCCATGCGCACCACTTTCAGGGATATTTGAGTGAAAACCAGAAGTATACTTCTGGTTCCATACCAGAAGTATACATTTAGTTATGGCATGACACTTAGCACAAAAATAGAACAATAATTGGAAAAATATAATTAGAAATTTAACAATCTATTCAATTTATAAATTGAATAAAAGACCTACAATTTATAGATTGATTAAAAGACCAAAAACGTTATCCAAAATGTATTTCATAATAATGGTATCTAAAATACAAATTTGATACAATACGAAATCAAAAAACTAAAGTCAAAATACAATAAAATAGAACTGTTGGGTATGGCAGACGATGATCCGACCTGTCACCCTTGAGGAGTCTCTCCTTTGTCTCCTATGTGACAGAGCACCCTGAGCCTCTGCCATGATGGCCTCCTAAACTCCTTTGACATCGAATCCGTCAAGAAATATCCCTCGGTCAATGTCATCCCTAGCAAGCTCCATGATACGGCAGCACCTAGGCAGCACATCCTGAGCATGATCCATCCTCGCCTGCTCTTCCTCCAAGATCTCCTGATGAACCAGCCTGGGTGGGTTCCTTGGAGCATCCTCTATCATGTATGGATGGGACACCCTGAAGAAACACAACATGTAACCATACACAAAACTCCAGTTGTTTGGAGCCATGGTACTCCTGGCCTCCTCAAGTACAAGATGATTCTCAAAATCATCGAAAAGCTCATCCATCTCCCTCCTCTTCACTATCGGAGGAGCACATACAGTAGGATTCCGAGGAATGGTCTGGTTATACCCGAAATGACGCATCACTCGCTCGGACATATAAGAAACAGTCTTCTGAGTAGCACAGGCCAACCATCTTGTACATAGCAAAACCTCATCAAACGGTATCGTCTCATGGTGATCGGCGTAGGCACTGAAGTGGATGTCCTCATGCACTATTCGGTCCAGGAAAATCCGATACGAAGATGTTGTGTGGTTGCCTCTGAGTGGCTCGTATGCGCAAGCACACAACATATCTTCAGTATAACCCTTAGAAAGTGACCATCCAAAAGGCAGGGGAAGTGTTGTAGGATCCATCCTTGAAATATAAAAATTAAACTAGTTAGTTTCAAAATCAAAATAATTAAAAAACGAACCTAAGACAAATAGTGTTTTACGGTCAACAGAGACATGTTGTCGGTGATGTGCCTCGTCCTTCACTTAGTTCGCTCAGCCAACTTGGTATACAAGTTGTTCTTGCTAGAATAATTCTATGAGTATATTTAGGGATTCAGAGATACAAGTTAGATTTCTTGTGCTCCAAGCTAAGTGTCTTGCTTATCCCTCATTCGGGAGCTTATAGAGGTGCTGAAGACCTCATTAATCATTGTTCCATAACGTCTGAGACCTTCCAAGTATGTAACTGAGGCTTATCTTTAAGACTAGAAATGTTCGTCGCTGCCAATGATGGCCAACGCCATAATATGCGTCGTCAGTAGTAAATTGGCAGTTACGCACTTAATGATCCGACCTAGGCATAATGGTCCCATAATTGGCGGGCTGCTCATACCCTTCTTCATCCGAGTTATAACCCGGACAAGTGATTCTTCGTCCTCTGGGGCTGTAGTTATCAGCCTCTAGATGCAACCTCTTGGAGCCGGGGTGTCGGCCCAGTAGGAACCCCCTTGCCTTCTATCGACTTAGTCATCGGCCCAAACTTGGTCTAAGTAATCAGAGTGTGGTCACACCTCGAGTAATGGTTTTTATGTATGAACACAAGTAACTCAAGTAGAAAGCCCCCCGGTTCCACCCACTGATCGCATTTAAATTAGCAAAAAACCTAAGGTACATGATGTTAGTAAGTGGCACTGATGTCCATAAATATTTGGGTGACAACAAGATACAAGAGGTATGCTCTCATGGCATACCCCCTGTGAAGGTTAACCTTCTCGGGATCACCATCAGCAGTTGTAGCAAGCGCAAGTTCATTTGTAAAAACCTCTGCCAACCAGCTATATCTCACGTGGCAAACATGTGTCTTATCAACCTCCGCCATGGCTTTCTCCACGGTAACTCCCAACCTATCAACCAACAAAGTAATGGCCTCATCTTTCTCCAACTTCTGGTGATCCAAAAACTGCCCCTCTAATCGGCAACTGAAGCAGACACACGATGTCATCGAGTGTGATCGTCATCTCGCCATGTGGCAGATGAAACGAAGACGTCTCCTTGTGTCAGCTCTCTACAAAAGCGTTGATCATCCCTCAGTTGACCACGCTATATCCATAGAGATTCAAATCTCTCAACCATGTAATGCATAGAAGATCATCAAACCATGGCTCGAGAGTGGGAATAAGCCTGCTGATCTTCCTCCCATGGCTTATGACCTTCAGTGTATTGCGATCTTGCAAAAAAAAAATCATTGTTAGAATTCATAATAATATTCATAACATAATTAATAATTGTAATATAAATGTAAATTTCATACCTCTCTATCCCATATATGTCTAGCCACATGGGTGGAATAAAGAGCGAGCAGAGATAAGTCAGAAGGTCCCCCTCCAAAGACCTGAGGGGCTGTCGATGCCTCTAGTATCTCTGGTGCCTCGGGTGGCACTGGTACCTTAGGTGCTTGGGTGTATGAGGATCCCGTCTCAAAAATCTGTGATGGTGAAGATGTGCGTCTGTGGTATGACGAAGGCGATGAGGGATGGACTAGAGACTCTCGTCTTCTACGAGAGGAAGAAGTATACGGGGTAGAATCAGAACCAGCAAAATGTGCATCAAATATAGCCTGTCCAGATGTCGAAGGAACCTGTGCGGCCTAACTCCTCTCTTTCCGCACAAAAGCATGTTGTGCAACCCGACCATGCCTCAAATGCGACGGTCTCTCAGACATATCTCTAGTAGAAGTAAGAACGAAACGTTAGCATATGACTTACAGATGAAAAAAACAATGTAGCAAGAAACCAGAAATAAACCCACAGTTTTGTTCTTGCCCAGAAACCGGAAATAAACCTCTGGTTTCTTCTGCGAAATAGAGTTTCGTACCACCCCACCCCAAAATTCCAAATGCGTCCAAAAACACGAATTGATCGTCAAAAATAGTTTACAAATTGTGTTATAATGACTCCTAATGATATAAATTACAAAAAACAATACATTTAAAACTCTATTTCACTAATTTCAATAGAAATTACATAAACTCTAAAAATTTCTTAAATCACTTACTTGATTGATTGAAGTAGGTTGTTGGTTGCTTGATTTCGTTAGTTGTTGTACTTATGCAATGGTTGATAGTTTGAGGAAAATTTTGATTTTGAGAGAAAGGGTTTAATTGACTGATTGAGAGAATGTTTGTGTTAATTTTTTAAAAGTTTGTTGTTATGGGAAGGGGAAGAGAATGTTTGTGTCTAGGAATCAGAATTTTACTTACGGGTTGAAATCTGAGGTATACTTTCAATTTACACTAAGCCGTTTTCAACTTTATTTGTATGATATAGAATATAAACCAAAAACATATTTCTGATTTCTAAAGGTATTATTAAAAATTTAGGTGATGTCCTAGAAGACCCTAGAAGACCCTAAGGTAGAATAAGAAATCCATAAAAAGAAAGAGGCCCATGTGAGCTAAGAAATGGTAAATGAAAATAGTTGGATCTAAAGTATCCTATTATGTTAATAAACCAAAATGGAATCTATCTTTTGAACTAATATATTTTAACTATAAAAAATGTTAATAAACCAAATTGTGGTAGACACTAAAGTGCACGTGCCAAAGCATGGTATGCACAAGCCTTTAGCTTCCGTGGTCGTGGTTAGCACGGTTTCTTTATAAACATTGTTTGATAGAAATATGGATAAACAATTGCATAACATGGATAAACATTGTTTGATGGTGCGTGACATTATGCAGTATAGGTGTTAATTAAATTACTTCTAGACTAGACCGTTGTTGAATAAGAGACAGTGAGTTGTTTCTAGAACCAATGTTATACTAAATAATATATGTATAGGTTATTCTTCTTCTCACGTATTGGATCAGGTCGATAAAGAATCTGAGACTAATATAATAGATGTTTATATGTTGGTGATGCAATAAGAAAAGTGAGGTAAAGCGAAAATGAGATATTGAATGAGCGTTGAGAGATTATAGAATTTGAGAAATTAATTGGGTTTTGTGTGGTTCTCAATGATGATAGATTCTAAATCAATTTAGACACACAATTACATCACATTTTATACTAATTTATTGTAATATTTTTATTCTAATGTTTAATTCTCAGCATCGTTCAAGTTTATTTTCATTCTTCATTGTTATAAGCTTGATGCAACACTTTTACTTACAACTATTTGATTATTATTGAGAGCATTTATATTGAATCAAGAGCAACACACAAATGAGAGATACCACATATTTATTTAATATTTTAAGATAATAGATGTATGGGTCTTTTTATTTATAAAATATTCAATTTTTATTATTCTAAGCAATGTCTCACACTTGCCTCCTTCAAATAGAAGGTCTTTTATCCACATACACTTATATCGTCGTTGCAGATACAATAACATGACACGCCGTCTGACCGCCATATTATTAGAAAGACTTTCGATACAAAGAATCGGTCCCTTAATTAAACCATCGATTCTAATACCATTGTTGGGTTATCATGAAAAACATCTACCTTAAATCAAGAGCAACACACAAGTGATAGATACCATATATTCACTCCAAACTTTAAAATAATAGATATTCGGCTCTTCTTGTGCTCATTTTCCTCACTATTCCAAATAATATGACACTAGCCACTCACATTTATATGCAAAGAAACCACTCAAATTTATCTAATTTCTTACTTAGTTGTTTTATTTACTCATTTTCTTTTGTTTGATTTTCTCTATTTGTTTTGTTTAATTTATCAAAGGCTTTCATTTTACACGTTATCAAAATTGTTACTATCTCTATGTAATTTCCCATCTTGTGATAGTAGAGACTTTGATCATAAATCTTTTATGAACAATTAATATTACTAATTTTTGCAACAACAAAAAATTAGGTTAATCTAGTATTATCAATCTTCACTATTGTAATTATAAATTTTGCATAATGATAGATAATTAAAAGAATGTTGAATTGTAACTTTAGTCCTTTTATTTAATTTTTTTTTATCCCTCCACTTTAAAACTACTATTTTAGTTAAGTTTCGTGTTTGAACTTAGTCCTCATTTTAATTTAGTGTTTATTTTCAGTGACTTGGCACAATTTTAATTGAATTGGCATATAATATTTTATCCACCTCAATGGAATTTGAACCTATAAACATTATAGCACCTTGAACTAAGATCCCAACCACTACACTAACACTTTGAATTTGTAGTTATTTCTCTCAGGATATGTTAGTTTCATGGTTTTAGGATTGACATAATTTTGTCAAAACATGGTTCTATATTCATGTTGATTAAGATGGTGCATCATTTTTATCAATTGTCATAACAGGTTTGTTATGAGTTTTCAACCAGATGTTGAAACAAATGTCATGACATTGTTGTCTAATACAACATATGCTGTTATTTTTAAATCTTGAAAAATTTGGTTTATTTTTGTGATATTTCTTTTAGATATATCTCAGTTATTTTTGCAGGTCAAGTAGATGTAATCTGGAACAAGCAAATCAAATCTCCATCAACATTAAAGTTTTTAAATTTGGTTGTTGAGCTAATTTAGGATACTTCAAATTTTGTTACAAGATCCAAGAAAATATTTTCCAAAGCAATCAGCACATAGATTGAGGAATAATTGGGCAGAGAATTTGAAGCGCATAGACTGTAGAGGTGTATTTAAAGAAGACTCCTAACCTAATGTAATTTAGTTCTTTCAACAATTATAAAATTAGGGGAAGAAAAATATAGTCTTGGGTTTTGAGAGTCTCTTGTGCATTGTGTGGTGTAAGTCACCCATGTATCTTTTGATACTTACGGTCAAAATTATGTTCTCACTTAGAAGCCTTTAGGTAATGAGTTGAGTATTGTTCTTGGATGAAGCTTTTAAGAAAATTCAGGTATTGTGCTTAGTCGAGATTCTTAGATGAGTATTGTAATGGAAGTATGATCTTCTTGTTGAGTTATTCTCGATACAATCATTAGGATTGGGACTGTTAGATATCACTAGGGTGATTTAGAAAGTGAGATGGTGATTTCTCATATTTAGAAGGTTCCTAGGTAGAAGTTGCATTGGATAGTGATTAGGCAAGAAGTTGTAAATTGAGATTGTTTAGCTTTGAACTAATACTGCTAATAGTGGACTTCCTTCCTGGCTTGGTAGTCCCCAGAGTAGGGGATGTTGCATCGAACTGGGTTAACAACTCTATGTGTTATTTATTATTATGTTGTTTAACTTTCAATATCTTTATAACTTGATGAATTTATTTAGTCTTTCAGCAGATGTTATAACATCTGCAGTGACATTATTTTGATGTTGAAACATCAGTATAAACATATGTTGATTGCACCAAAGAAATTTTAATTGGTATCAGAGGATACATCATGGTCCATTGGGTGAGCTTCAGGGAGTATTTTGCTGCTACTAGTGTTCTTTTGGAAGACTGGAGTGATAGCATTCTAGTTATCAATAGACAATATAGCTTGAAGAATTATTAGAATAGGAGATTCCTGGTTCTTAAGAGATAAAAGGGAAGAGCTCGAGCTGGTTCTTTGTCACTTTAAAATTATTAACTTCATATTATAAGGAATATGTAAGTTCTCTACATCACTTGTAATGTAGCAAAAGACACTTGGGAATTTATCAAGTCCACTCATAAATGCACTTTTAAGTTTGTTTAGAAGAAAAATATTCAGATGTGAAGATGATCAAGAAGAAGTTTTATCAGGTTTCTAATCAAGAGGTTTGACTTGAAAGTGACAAGCTATTGTAGAAAAACAAGAGCATTATTTAGGAAATTTTACCCTAGTCTCTAATGAAAGGTTTCATTTTATTTTTGTGTTCCTTTGAAGGCAACCAAATCAGGTGTTGAAAAGGTTGAGCAAGATGTCTAGACCAAATGTCCAGAACATTTGTACTGACTTCAGCATATTTATGATGCTAAAAAGAAAAAAAAAGTTGGAACTTGTGTATAGATCAAATCATTGTCAAATCATTCTTATGAGTGTGATGAACTTGGATATTTGTAAAGAAGAATGCCCTACTTATCTCAAGAACAACTTTATGGATTTTCTATGTCTGGTTTGACTAGAAAATGGATTTCTAATGAAGATTTTTGTATTGAAGAATTATCTTGTGTTCTGCTGGATATTTTTTTATTCAAAGATGTGTATATCAAGAATAAAAATGGATGTCAACCATGGAGAAAATAGAAGGTGATTTATTCTTTATCTTATGTCTTAAGAGAATGAAGTTTTTTTTACCATATATGACCTATAAAGTGAGGTGAGTGTATTATTCTTAAAACTTGAAATTTTAGTCTAGTCTTTAAGAATGTGTTCATATCAAGTTTAAGGTTTCTTCTAGAGGAAATATTAATGGAAGTATTGGGTTTTCAAGTTAAGGTTATCCAAGAAAGACTCAAGTGACAAAGGTTGTTTTATCAAAAGGCGGGTCAAGAATGTCAATCCTAATATCTTAACATTGAGTTGGACATCATCTTACTCATGCTACAGACATATACTAGCACTGAAGATATCTCTTATGTGAAAATTTGATCTTAACAATTTTGGCTACTTTCTCTAAGGTCGGGTTCATTTTTGTTTAACCAAGTTGTTGTTAAAACCTAGGGAAGGAGTTAACTACTTTATCTCATCATATCTTCTTAAAACGTCAACTAAGATGATTGATATTTTGACACTAACTGTTTCAGAAACTTAACTGCAATAAAAGTGATTCAGATGGTTTGTTTAAGTCTCATTCTAATCAACGGTTACTTTGTTGTGATGTCAAAAAGGGAAGTTTAAGGACATTGGGTAGTTAAAGAATTCAGGATGAATTCTCTAAGTTTTGGTAATTGGTTTTTCTTCTTACTCAAGGCCATTTGACTTTGTGATAAACATTACTCAATTGCGTATCTAGGTTTGGAGGTATATGTCATCAAGGAAGAATGTTTTGTTTCTATAAGGTGTTTGAAGTTCCTATGAGGATTTAAGAACAATTTCTATTTGTGGATTTCACGGGTATTTAATTGTTTATCCTTTTACTTTGTGGTCAAGAAAGAAGAAGTTAATATGTCACACCAGAAGGTGTAACATCAGACAGTTGCAAAAGATCTAGAACATGTTCTATATTTTTGTTTGGTTCAATGCAAGATGAGTGTCCCGATCGATAGAAAGTTATTTTGACATCCAAATACAACACACACCATATGTAAATATAGTTTTTTTCTTTCTTCTTTTCAAATCAAAAGAAAAAGCTACACATATGTCATGTCTCTAACAATATATTACTATAAATTTTAAAATAAATCACGTTGTTGTAACAAGTTAAAAAATAAATATAGAAAAAGATTAATTAAGTAGTTTAGAAAACTCATTGGCCGGACAGATCACACCCAATTGCAATTACAAACTTATATCTTTACGGGACCATCATACCCTCTGATTCTCGGCCCAAGCAATCAGTTTGGGCTAAGTTTTAAAATACCAGTAATTATAGAGAATTTTTTCTGCCATCATATTTTTAAATCTGACACTCCCTTATATTTGTATATTCCGAAAATACCTCTGACTCTATTTATTCAAAAAATTTACTTTTTAGAAGAAAAAAAATGTATTGTTGATAAAATAAACCAAAAACTAAATTTTTGGTAGGTCGGAGCAAATTTATGGTATCGTTATTTGGCGCATATTGAAAATTCTTTGTAATTTTCAAATTTTCGGTACCAATATACCGGATATTTACAAATTACCAGTGCAATTTACCGGATTTTGCTAAATTTCAGGTGCGATATATCGAAAATTTAAAATTTTCGATACCTTACCAGTATCGGAAATTTTAAAATTTCGGTATATTTTGTAATGAAATACATACCAGAAATTTGAAATTTTCAGTACTGTTTTTTGTACCGGAAATTTGAATTTCCGATATGCTATTAAACTAACTTTGCATTCCGGAAAGTCCAAATATACGGTATCGGAAATTTGAATTTTACGAAAGATTTCACCAAAGACGGTAAAATGGTAACTTTCTCACAATTTCTAGTATTTATCGCACAATTTTTGATACGTACCGGAAATTTCGAAACATACGGTATTTTGCTGGGATATTTCGGTAAAATTACTCTTATTAGGGGGTGCTTGGTACAAATGGGGGATAGCAGAAAAAATTCTCGTAATTATAACTCAAATATGGGATTTTTTTCCTATAATCCCCTTTATCATACCTGGCACACCCACCCCCCCTCCCCCCCAATTTTTGATATTCCGAAAATATCCTTAGTTTATTTACTCAAAATTTTAACTTTTTTGGAAAACAAATTTACTTTTGAGAAAGTTGTGAAAAAGTAAATTTTCGGTACCTTTTTTGGCGCACACCGGAAATTCTTTGTATTTTACAAAAAAAATGGTATTTATTTCCGGATATTTCCAAATTTGCGGTGCAATTTACTAGAAATTTAAAAAATCCGATATATTTTAGAAAAATTATTAAACGTACCGGAAATATTTCAAATTTTCGGTATAAAAGCAATACCAAAAATTCCATATTTTCGGTATACTTTATTCAAGTATAAGTTTACACGTTTAAAAAACAATAAAAATCAAGTCCCAATATTATCAGAAATTTGAAATTTTCGGTATATAGAAAAATACTAGAAATTTTAAATTTCTGGTTATTTATTATACTGAAGCTATACCTGAAATTTAAACTATCCGGTATTTTTCGGTATCGGATTTTTGAATTTTTTAGTATATGTTCTACATACTGGATATTTAAAATTTTCGGTAAGAATTTTAATTGATTATGCATTCCAAAAATTCAAAATATTTAGTATCGAAAATTTAAAATTTCTGATACAAAACATGTGACACGGTAAAAATAGTAAATCTTACAGAATTCCGATATTTTCTATAAAATTTTTGGTATATATATCAGAAATTACTTAATATCCCATATTTTCTGAAGATATTTTGATAAAAACACATAATTGGAGGCGGAAGATATAAAGTCTCCTCAAATATATATGTCGTGAGAAATTTGAAATTTGAGTTTAGCCGTCCAACATTTTAAGTTTCATTTTTTAAAACAATGCTTGAAAATAGGATGGATGGCATTCATGTTTTAAAAATAAAAGGATATTGTGTAAGAGGTTAGAAATGTTGAAGTATTATACTCAAATTATTCCACCTTTTTAATTTTTAGTTTATTAATAATCTTCTTATAACTTTAGAGAAGACACTGATGACATCTATGCATACACTCACAAATTTGATAAATATGAAAAAAGAGATGAAGATGCCAACATACTTCTTTAAAAGAGTGAACATCACTTCCCCAAAGCCAGGAATCATAGCCCGCATCTCTAGCACCCCATACATCATTATGGCGGTGTGACTATTTGGACGATCTGCCGATTATATTCTTTCTCCTAGTGAATTATACAATCTCAAAAGAATAATTTTCAATGGTATGTAAATATCATTTTAAATGTTATAACATTTTTTAAGAAGTCGATGCGTGGAAAAAAATAAATTTTATCAATGACGTGTATCTCCCATATGGTAAGTGGTTCTCTATTACTAAAGATGATCTTATCTTCTACAAGCAAAGTATCATTACAACCTTAGTAACTTTCTTTGTATTTTAAGATCTTACGACCTCACCATCATCACAAGTTATATTTCAACATTGTTCATGCAAAAGAAAATTCTTCTGCTAAAATTAAGAAGGAAGTGGATTTTGGTTTAAAGAAAGTAGTAATCGACACTATATTAAATGTTGTAATATCTACTAGAACATCATGGACAAGGAAAATACCTAATCATAGTGAAGTCTCTCAAAAAGAACCATATGCATATATATCATTTAAATTCAGATATTGATCAGGATTGAGTCAATTTCATAGACTCAAGGTGTGTTGAATAGCTGTTATATGTTATCTATTTTCAACAAAAAAAAAGGTATTTTTCTGTTATTGAGTCAGTGTTTTTTTTTTGTCATATTTTTTTTTCTCTCTTCCATCTTGTTAGAGATTTAGTTGTGTTTGGCTTAGGTTGTTTTTGTTTGGGTGAATATTTTTTTTCTTTTTACCCTTAATTTGTTTTTGTTCTTAAAAATTTAAAATGATATAATATTTTATAGTTGATATATTTATGTTTTATTAGAAGTTTTATTAGAAATGTGAATAACAAATATAGATATGAGTATTTACATACCCAAAAGATTTAGGAACGAGTGCTAAAAATTTATCCAATCAGATATGGGATCGAGTACAAAGATTTTTTCCTTCTATGGATATAGAGATGAGTACTATAGTACACTTCTCATACCTTGTCCATTGACATCTCTATACTCTTTAGTTTCATAAAAAATATCTCATTCCACTTTTACTCTTTCTCAAAATAGTTGTTCTTGTACTATATCAATACATCATTTATTATAAATATATTTGTTTTATCATAAAAACCAACACATTTAATTATTTTTTTAAGAATTTCATACTGCTCAAATAAGACAGTTTTTATGAGACAGTTACGCCCTACATACTCTTTTCATTTTTTTAGTATTCATTTTTCCTTTCTTTCCAAATCAAAAGAAAAAGCCATGAATTAAAATGTATATACATACGGTGTCAATATTTAGTGCGCATATATCATGTATCTAACAATATATTACAATAAGTTTTAAAATAGAAATTAATCGTATTGTTGTGACAAGTTAAAAATTAAATATAAAAAGATCAATAAGTAGTTCAAAAAATTCACCGGAGAGATCACACCCAATTGCAATTACAATCTTATATCTTTACTGAACCATCATAAAGCAATAGGTCTAGGCCGAGTTTTAAAATACCAGTAATTATAACTCAAATATATATGTTGTGAGAAATTTGAAATTTGAGTTTAGCCGTCCAGCATTTTAAGTTTCATATTTTAAAACAATGCTTGAAAATAGGATGGATGGAATTCATGTTTAAAAAATTAAAGGATATTGTGTAAGAGGTTAGAAATGTTGAAGTAATTTACTCAAATTATTCCACCTTTTTAAATTTTAGTTTATTAATAATCTTCTTATAACTTTAGAGAACACACTGATGAATTGAAAGATAAAAGCTCCTACCTACACCTTCATTTCTGTTTCCCAAGTGTCATAGTCTCACAGTTCTTTCGGTACATCCTTGTAACTACAGCCTAAAAAGACTATTAACATAATCCTATTTATATTTACTATATGCATAACACTCTTGAACTTATTGCATAGGACATACTTTTTCAGACCTGAACCCCAATCCTCTGTGCTACCTGCATCACCAAAATATTCAAGTCATTTATATCTATGCATAGACTCACAAATTTCATAAATATGAAAAAGAGATGAAGATGCCAACATACCTCCTTAAAAGAGTGAACATCACTTCCCCAAAGCCAGGCATCACAGCCTGCATCTCTAGCACCCCATACATCATTACGGCGGTCATCCCCAACATGAACAGCATCCTCAGGTTTTACATCCAATAGTTCGCACGCTTTAAGAAATATAGTTGGATTTGGTTTCTCTGCTGCAACCTGTATCAAAAAGGCATATCATTGAATGTCATGAATTCATAAATATGATAATATGCTTATAAAGCCTTCAATTAACAGCACTCTGTCACAAAACCATTGCTCAAATGCATGGATGCTCAAATGTATTTGGGGTATAACAAAGAAATGAAATTTGAAATAACTGTCAAGAGGATCTAACAGGACAACAAAAAAATTCCATAAAATCTACCAAATAATTAATGCTAAAGCATTCATAATATACCACAAAAATTTATTTTGGCCATCAGATTTTCCATTTAAATTATCACCTAATTTATTTAAACTTTCTTCATTTACAAGCAAAGATCGATACATCTCCAACACTAAGGGTATTGCAATTCTCATGTAAATCCCTTGTTTAAAATGTAAGCACGGTTAGCTCAATTAGGGGGTTAGTTCTACAACATAACTTTGCAGCTCAGAGTCATGCTAACTGCTAAGTTGTTTCCTCCTCTAATACATTTGGTGTGTCATGATATTAGCTTTAAAGTTGATAAATTTGTGATTCTACAAAAGAAAGTTTAGTATTGATATATGATATGAACAAAGGTTTACGCGTTTTCAATATCATGATAATTTATCTGTATTGGATTTTCTAACTCCTATCATGTTTCTGCAAGACGTGACTCGAGACACAGAATGATTCAAGAAAAAAAAAAAAAGCAATTTATTTACCTCAGCTGATACGGCTACAGCATCAAACCAATCATCACAGTTTAACGCCCGCAAGAGAGGTCTTAACCGAGTATCAAAATTCGACACAACAGCCAACTTCACACCTGATTCTCTAAGAGCTTTGAACACTTCTCCTGCATTAGGGTCACATAGGTGCCATGCCTGTGAACAATAAAAACAAAGAACATCAAATCCTACTCAAATAAAAAAAAGAAAAGAAAAAGAAAAACATTATACAACCAAAAAAAAGTATCAATCAAAAGTCTTACCTTATCAGTCACATAGTAGTTATAAAGTTCTTCAAAGTATTGAGAATCATCACATCCAGTAGAATTACTAACTATATATTGCCAGAACGGTCTACCATCATTAACATATCTGCAAAGTATTTTATATGAATTTATTACTATAATAAATACAATAAATGAAATTCCAAAAAATTGTAAAGAAATCTCAAATGAATAACGAACCTGAGACGAGATTTGCCCCAAGGCTGACTATAAGCTCTTCTGTATCTATGCAAAATCTCTTCCTCTGAATACTCCACTCCATATTTCTCCCCAATCTTTCTATATATCTAAAATTAAAATTAAAAAAAATTAAAATTAAAAAAAAAAATACAAAACAAAATAAATAAGAGCAATGAAACATGTGAAATTGGAAGAGTAAGAAGAACCTGAGCCATAGGTTGAGAAGGAAGAACAAGGGTACCAACGGCATCAACGAGAAGAGCCTTATGCGTAATCTCCCCATACAGAGATCTTCTATAATCAGCATAATCCTTCAAATACGTACCACCGCTATCAAAACTCTCATCAGCCGCCACCACCGCGGCGGAGGAGGAGGAGAATAACGCCGACCGCGATGATTTAACGAGTGGCGCAAGCGCAACTGACCTCGATTTGGAATATAGAAGCCTGAAACGACTCATAACGGCCATTTTTGAGAGCTCTTGGTTTTCTTCACATTTATTTATGAGTGAGTTAGTTGCTCTCACATGAATCACACAACACACGCATCGCACGAAAAGGAAATGAAACGGAAAAAGACTCTGTTGTTTCTACGTGAGTGATTGCTTTATTTATTTTTTTGGTTTTCGGACATGGTGTTAATTTGTGGCTCAGGTTTATTGTATTTAATAGTTAGTTTTTTTATATTAAAAATAATGAGATTCTTATGTATATAATGTATCTATATGATAAATTCATAAAATGTGTCAAAAAAAAGAAATGCTCAATTCATGGTATTATATGTATGTAACATGAGTATTGGATCAAACCTCATAGATATGGTATTCCTTTTCTCTTTACAAAGATTTAGGAAATACAATATTTTTATTATGGAGGTGTGATATCTGGACATCTGGTTTCTAATAATACGACACCATATACATATAAAACAAATTTGAATCTAATTAAATAGTGAGAGAAAAAATATTAAAAAATTACAATCATATATAAATACGGTGTGAGACATCTTTTGAGATGTCAATAATATTTCTCTTTATGAGGTGTGATACTCTTCATATTTCGAACGTTTCAATGCTCTTTTTCTTCTTATTCTTAAATAAGTACACTATTTTGGCAGGCCTTCAAGATTTATTTTCACCTATTATTGCTCAACGATGGTGTTGCCTATAGTGAGAAATGAAACGACAAAGCCTTGATACGAAGAACATACTCTGATACAATGTGTTTTTCCTTCTTTGTAGATTTAATTTAGATTTCAGTTGTCAAACTCACGTTTTCATCACCACATTGAAATATTTGTGATTTTGGTTCCAAACATCGTAAGAGTGTTTGCATTCAAGAACCCTAGTTAATAATGGATTCAAGTTTGTAGATAATAGTAAAATAAGAGAGGTTGATCTTGGACAATACATGTTTCATATTCAATTGAGACTGAATCATTTCTTTTATCAAGATTTGTCTTGTACTTGAGAGGAATTTATGGATTCGCCACAAATTTATTCATCTTTTATTTAAAGATTACCCCCATCAACTTGTTGATGGAGTTGATTCCATGACAATAACTTGTTATCTTGATGCTTAATTGGAAATTTTGGACCAAATGAGCTAAAAGATTAAAAGTTGGAGTATTGTAAGATAATTAATTTTCTGTGTGTTTTCTCATTATATATATATATATATAAAGAGAGAGAGTATATGAGAGTTGATCTGATTTGGCAAAATTACAGGTAAATCATAATTACAAATAAATACATATTCTTTCACACCCCACAGTCGTAGTAGGAGGTCGGCGGTCGCTTAAACTGGTCTAAAAATCATAAAAGAGAACTCTAAGGAGGTCTTTCGTCAAGATATCAATAATCTGGTGTCAGGAAAGAACATGAAGAACGCGAGCCTGGCCATGAGTGACCATATCCCAAACAAAGTGAATGTCCATCTCAATGTGTTTAGTACGCTGATGTTGGACATGATTGTCTGATAGATAGATATCACTGACATTATCACAGTACACCAGAGTAGCCTGAGAAAATGGGAAATGAAGCTCTTAGAGAAGGTTACGAAGTCAACATGATTCTGAAACCACATTAGCAACACCCATGTACTTAGCCTCTTCATTGGAACAAGAAAGTGTGGATTGCATCTTGGAAGACCATGAAATTAGGTTGTCACCAAGAAAAACACAATAACTAGAAATAGATCGACGAGTGTTGGGACATCCACTCCAATCAACATTTGTGTAAGAAACAAGTTTCACGATGGGAGAATGATGGAGATGGAAATCATATTGTAAGGTGCCCTGAACATAACACAAAATATGTTTCAATGCAAGCATGTGCTTGGTGCTGGGAGCATGTATGTGAAGACATATTTGTTGGACAACATAAGAGATCGTCGTATGGGTACCTACAAAGGTATTGAACTTCTTCTTGATGTCAACTGGAGTAGTGGAAGATTTGCATGAGGTCATGTCGGCTAGAATAATAATGTTGTTGACATAGATACTCTGATTAAGAAAAATCTACCTGCATATTTGGTCACTGCATTATTCAAAAAATAGTTTAGCAAAAATCTCATATCTTTTATAACAAATTCGAAGGTAACTAAGAAATGTCATGATAAATTTATATAGGTCATTATAAAAACTTATAAGAATGATGTCATATACATAAAATGTATATCATGTCAAAGCCATGCCGGAGAATGGCAGACACTTCATAAGAAAAACAAATGGAGTATTGCTTTAGACGTTATGGCAGTTGCTTTTGTTTTGTGATATATATCATCTTATTCTTATATAGAATAGAGTACATTAAAAAATATTTAGTTTTGGATTTTGTAAATGTATTTACTTTTCATTTCTCTGTTTATGTATACAAAGAGAATTTCATTACACTTATTTTGGGTTGTTTGTATCCTACGGTCTCTATTTATAAGCATACTATTTTATATCATCTCCCTCGTATATGAAATTTAAATAAAAAGATGGTGTCATTTTTAGCCTTGTTTTATTTCTTTCTCCTTATTTTTCTTTCCTAAAAGCAAACGTAGTAATCAAAATCCTCGTCACAATTCTGTCTGTGGCTCTCATTGACTCATCAAATTAATCGAAAAACATGTGTGTGGGTCCCACAGTGGGAGCTACGAGTGCTCAGCTTCTTCTTTGATTCATTTCTGGTTTGAGCTTTGGCTTTCTGTGACCAAACTCTAGTATCGTGACACGTTGGAATATGAGAGTCTTATTCTAAGACACGATATTATAAGACAAAGGTGATTTTTTTTAGTTTTAAATATAGGACCGTTTATTTTGGATTTTTTAAAAACTAATTTTGTCTAAAACAAAATTTTATAAAAGTTTTAAATGGAAATTTTGTTTGAATAGTTATTTTTAAAATATTATTTTAAGTGATTCATCATTTTAACGAAAAAAAATGTTGACATCAAAATTTTAAAAAATCACTTAATTTTGAAGCTATTTCGAATAGTTTTTCATAAAAATTATTATTTTTAATATAATTTTTTGAAAAATTTTTAATTTTGACTATATTATGATCTTCAATAATGTACGTTTATGTTATAGAATATCAAAATTAGCCTCACAATTTAAAAAATAAATAAATAAATAAATTTGTAATATTTTAAAAAACGGTTTCATAAAATTCATTTTTAAAAATATAAAAAAAAAAGTTCATTTTTTTTAAAATTCAAACAAATTGGCCCATAATCTAAACATTGATTATTCGATAAATCAAAAAAGTAATAATCTCTTATAAAAGTAACAAAGATAATACTACTTTCATCCCGATATACTACTCCGTACCAATTTATAATCAAAAACTTATATTTCACAATTACTAAGAAAATTTAAATTTTAGTGTGTTTCTTGAAATATATAGATGTAATAGCAATTTTGATTGGTTGTTGTCTATAAAAAAAAAAAGAGAAAGCACATTAAATACAATTTGTATTTAATTTTATCTTGAAAAAGATGAATTTTTTAGAATAAAATAGTTAAATGAAATAAAATTAATATTTTTTTTTATAATTTAAAACAAAAAAAAATGAATATTTTTTTCTTATAAAACAGAGGGAGTATAGGAGATAATTTATCTTTTAAATTTATTGAATTGGTCAGTTTATACACTAAATATAAGGTATTATTATTTTTCCAAGAGTCATGCTAGCATATTTAAGCATATTATGATTAAAAAATTTAAATATAATTAAATATAATAAAATTATATTTAAAATTTCAAAACAATAAATACACTACAAAAAATTCTGTATATAACTCCTTAACATGTTTAATAAGGCTTTTTCCTTTTTTTCAATTGGATTCCGTATAGGGGTTATATTCTCTACCGGGAGCAAATTTATTCAAGATTGTTAGTATTGTTGAAATTTTAAATTTTTGACAGCAATGATTGATTGTTGAGTAACGATTAAGCTTCATACAGATATGGGTGAGAAATTTGTGGAAGCAATCAACCCAGATGATAAAGGAACAAGAGAAGCATGATATGGACCCGGGGTGTTTGATTACTTTACTAATAGACCAAGTCGCTCTACATGGATTTTATTCTTAATGATTAGTTTTTATTCTCATCATTCACATTTAAATATAAAAGTAGAGATTAATTTATTTCTAAAGTTATTTTATTTTATTATAAATCATAATTTTTATATTAAATTTAATTAATGACTAATCAACATCTCAAATATATATATATATATATATATATATATATATATATATATATATATATATATATATATATATATATATATATATATATATATAGACTTATATTAAATTTCAACCGTTAATAACGATCAATTAAACGTTTGTATAAATAGTTTATCTTTTAGAACTAATTAATTATATGTTTTTTATTTTATATGATTCTTTCATCAATTCTTTTAAAAATTAAAATTTAATATAAAAGTTTTAGATTTACACTTACACTTGTGTGAACAGATCTTGACTATTCAAGTACAGATTTATATTTAAAAAATTTCAAAAAACATTCAAATAAAAAATTTATTATAATAATAATTTTTAAAATATAACTTTAGATATTACATCATTTACTATAAGTTTTTTAAATATTAGAATTTTAAAAAATTGTTTAAATTCGAAACTATATCACATGATTTTTTATTAAAAACATTTATACAATATATTTTTAACATATATAAGAAGTCAAAATTAATCTTTTAATATATACAATTTTAATTTTTAAAAATAATAATTTTAAAAATATTTAAATAAAATATATTTTTTTTAAAGTTAAGACAAACTGTCCAATACCACTAGCAATTAATATAGCTTTATTTCTTGATAAGAGTTATAAAGATGTCGAAAGGAAAGAAGTGGATATCATTTGAAGATAGGACTCAACTTATCTAAAAAAAGCATCCCTCTTAACTATTTTTGAAAAATGTGATGGATAGTATACTAGTGGAATAGTGGAGAGTATGCACTGTTAAATTTGCTGACTTGGAATCCTGAAATGTTGTGGCTATTATAGTATTTCATTTTCCATCCACACAAAGGAATTGTGGTGACTTTAAGGATAAGAGGAACCAAGTAATACGATGTCTCAACCATAATGTGGTGGCGACTCACTGTTGCAGAATCAATTTCAGTTTTAATGTGACAAAACATGTGATATATCTAATAATTATATCATAGTTCTTTAGAAGCGCATCATAATATTTTTTACCATTTATTACATTTCAACTTTACAATTTAGTCCACCTTAAACATTAATTATATGACCATCGTGAGTGTCGTCATTGACATATAATGTGACAAAATTCCAATGACCATCACACCAATGTACTTGATGACATAGATCGATATGGATAATTGATATAAAAATTTTATGCAATATGATCTCTAAATCATGCATATTTTCAACTAATTCTACCGAAGTCTTTAGATCAAACTAAAAATTTTCAGGTACAATTCAAAATTATAATATTTGCACATAAGCAAAACTTAACATTGTTAAAACAATAGTAACTCATAGGTTTTAATTTCTGCAGAAAATTATACATAACATAAAGTTTGTATCAAAACCAAACCAAAACATAGAACATAGAAATAAAGAAATAACTCCCACTAATTCAAGACAGTCTCAAAACCAAGACACATATTAGCAACATGCTCATATGTTCAATGGATAACTAACTTAAAACTCCATCCTGGTTTATATTATAACCAGTGTAAAACTCCATATTGGTTTGAGATCATCCATAAAATATATATTTGAATTGGAGGACAATCACTCTTAACCATGTTAATTTTTTGGTTGGAAGTTGGTAATTAAATTGGTACATAATGTAATCTAATGGGGTGAATTAGGTTTTATGAAATTTTCTATTTCTTAAGCGATGATTATTTCCTTTTTAATTTTTTGGAAATATGATTAAGAACTTGGAACATGATTGCAGAAAATTAAAGTTCATGAAAGTAAATGAGACATAAGAATTATACTAGTCCCCCTTATACCAAGTGCACAGCTAGTCCCTTCACACCTAGTGAAAGATTTTCACTATATTAAATCTTGGTACAGCCTCACACCAAGACTCTCCTACAATATTCTAATATAAACACAAAACTTATGGTGAACTTTGAATCAACCTAATTCAGAGGACCTTTTCACAACACCAACACTATAGTGGACTTTGAATCTCCACGAATCAAAGAACCTTTTATAATAAAAACATAAAACATACCAATTTCTATTTGCACACACTCATAGAAAGTACACAAACATTCTTTACAAATTATGTCACCACACACTTGGTGATCAATTATAATATTTAAACAAATTTTAATATATGAAGTTGTTCTTTAATCAATTTCAGTAGACAATTGATCTTCTCTTTTTATATACAATTCAAAATATATGAGCCTTAAGTGCTCATAAATTTGAATGAGACTTTTTCAATGATATATGCAAATTATGCAGAAAAGTTTTGCATGATATTTTAAAAAGAACACTAGAGAAGAATTTGAGTTGTATGAAATTTGTGTGAAAGAGGTGAATGAAAAATCTGATAAAAGTTGGTTTAAATATGTTTCATGATACCTCTATGATTTGATGCAATCTTATAGAAAATATTCATGAACAATTGCAATGTATAATTGTTACCAGTAATATCGAAGTTTCTTATATAACAAGCATTAGGAATATGACCTTATGTAATGCAATAAAAATATGTAGGCTTAAATAATATCTTAACTTCTTAGGATGAATTACAACTTGGACTTTCTATGATTCCTCATTATTGAGTTATTACTAGCCTTAAAATGATAGATTGACTTCTATTTGGTTTATCAAATTTAGAGTAGTTAAGCTCAGTATCTTTGTTTGTTTAGCACATTTTATAAACCAAGTTTTTCATTCTCATATTTTTTTAAGACTTGGTTCTTAACAATTTTTGATTCAAGAGTTTCACATTTATTACATGTTGAATTTTTTTTACTTGGTCTAACTCCCCTTTCATTCCATTAGTCTTACTTTCTATAAATAAAAAAATTCTTTTGTTTTGAACATATTTTAGAAAGTGTCAAACATTATGCATGAAATTCAAGGAAAATATTATATAATTTATCATAAGATGGTTCAAGATCACTAACCTCATTTTCTTCATTATCAAAATAGTGTGAACCTATTAATACCATGTTTGCTTGATCTTCGTCTGAAGATAAACTTACTTTGCTATCTTGCCATGCCACATGTACTCTTTCAGATTTTCTATCCTCCTTGTTGTTGACTTTGATATTATTTTGAATAGTAGGACACTCACTTTTGACATGACATCTTCTTCCATATTCAAAATAAGTAACTTTCTTTCTTGAAGTTGATGCTTCTCTTTGACTAAATTCCTTTGTATTTTCCTTAAGAATTTTTCAATTTTTTATTAATGCATCATCTTCATCATCTTCAGATTGAGATTCTTCTTCTTTATTACTATCATATTTAGATTTCAAAGCAATTGATTTTGCTTTAACTTCTTTCCCTTCACGCTTCTCCAATTTATTATGATCCAATTCATATCTTTGAAAACAATCAAGTTCCATTTCATGTTTATGAAGTTTTCTAAATAATGCAGCCAATGGAATTTTTGAAAGACTCTTATTTTCGGATATTGTCGTTTACTTTTGATTTCCATGCTCTAGAAAATGATCTAAGAACTTTGAAATTTAAATCATAATTTGTGCTTTTTACATTTGCATGCATGTAAATCTTCTAGAAGTCATAATATTCATCAACGAAACATGGAGGTTTGTTGTTACTACAACCATCTACTAAGAATGGTTTTGTGAAATCCATATTTTCATGGATCGAGGAGCAAGTTACCTTAATCCACTTAAATGTCAATTGAGAGTGCAGCCTAAGAGGGAGTAGAGTGAATTAGACTTTATGAATTTTTTTCGTTTTTAAGCAATGATTCTTTCTTTTTTATTTTCTAGAAATATAATGAAGAGCTTAGAATAAGAGTGCAGAAAAATAAAGTGCAAGAAATTAAATGAAACACAAGAATTATACTAGTTACTCTTATAAACAAGGGTGCATCTAGTCTCTTCACACCTAGTGAAGAACTTTCACTATGTTAGATTATCGTACAACCTCACACCAAGACTCTCTTACAATCTTCTAACATAAACACCAAACCTATATTGGATTTTAAGTCAACCAATTCAAATGACTTTTTCACAAACACCAACACTATGATGGACTTTGAATCTCCTTGAATCAAACAACCTTTTAAAACACAAACAAAAAATATACACTTTTTATTCACACACTTATACACATACTTTCTTTACCAATTATATCACTTCACACTTGGTGATAAATTATAATATTTGAAAAAAGTTGAATATATGAAGTTGATCTTAAATTAATTTCAATAGACAATTTATCTTTTCTTTCAATGTATGATTTAATAATAAATGAACCTTTGGATCAATCGATTGGCACTTCCAAAATTTCCAATTTTGCTAGACAGTGACAAACAAGGAATCAATTGCTAGAAATGTGTGTTGAAAATTACGGTAGTTTCTAGAAGATGATTGTGGCGGTTTTAATTTCACTTTACAATTTATTTTTTTAAATAATTGGCCTGAAATATCTTGATGAAAGGATGTCTTAGAAACTATAGAGATGAATGTATGGTAGATTTTCTAAGCATCTAAAGTTTATACATAAGGAATTGTTATTGTACCTTATCTCATGATCAATTATTTTTTATTTCCACAATATACAGAGCTTATGCATTCGTGATTATTGATTCTTTGATAAAATTTTGTTTTCATAAAAAATAAAACAAGATAGATGAACATCTTTTTGACATAAATATCATATCCTTGTATAAGAAGGTTCGTGGGCATATCGTATTGAAAGCTTTCAAGATCTAGAGATACTCTCAAGAAGAATTCTTGGGGATAAAAAATAATCAATTTAGATTGAACCTATTAAAATCTCTGGTGTCTTTCTCTCTCCCTAATTACTTTTACTTTTTAATTATTATATCTCCTTTGGTTTTCTGCTGTTATTTACTTGTTTGGTTTTAAAATATTCTCAAACTATGATTTTCTAAATGTTTTTTAATAATTTACCCCTCTTGTGTATGGAGTCACATGTCCAATAGCTATAATAATTTTGATTTATTCTCTTTGTCATCATCCAACTACAATTACATGCACGTCACATAGAACCATAACTTCTGTAACACCCCTTTCTAAACTCCAAATAAATTATAATATAATCATAGTAAAATAGCATGTATACATACAAAGGGTGTCACATGTTGTTTTCCACAAACATAGAAAACCAAATAAACAACTTCAACATGCACCTGGTCATAATTATAACAACTATTTAAACTTCATGCTTCATTAAATTATGCATATCACAGTAGAATATTTTTTCTCAGATAATATCAATGATTATATATCATACTATAATCATAAGGCGACATATAAACCAATTCATAATACATAAGAATAAGAATCCAAAACATCGGGCACGAAGGACACTCAACATAATATCTCAATCATTCACTTCAAATGAAAACATATAACAATATCTCATGACCAACATGAGTTCAATTAATCCCTATGTTACATGACCAGAGCAATGACTTACTACCTAAGTTAAATGGATCAATCTAGCTAAACTCTTCAACTAGTCTCGTGCGAAGCACCACTGTCCTTGTAACCTGGACGATGACACATAGAACATCATATACAACATAAGGGTGAGAATTCATATCATTGTGAATATATATAGTATAAACAATGTATTTAACACACATACATACAAGAATTCATCACAATTAATATAATTGTCTATACAACATGACATTACTATTCAATGTATCAACACAATTATATTCAAGCATTTCAAGTATACCAACATACAACATCACCAATTATCACGGATCACATCAATTTATCACATACATTTACACATTCCAAGTAAAACATCACATAACAACAAATGTGAATTCAATTCAATTAATGTGACTCATGCATGTGGTACCATCGTGAACATCAAGCTCACCTCGCTCTCGATTCTATATCTCGAATCAGAGCCACGCTTCCGATCTGGACATGACCAAAGCCCATCATTATGAACATATAGTTCACCGCTTCTATTTCCACACAAGGATCAAGCAACCAAACAAAGTTTAATATATCTATGTATGCATGTGCAAACATAAAGGTTGTACCCCAATTTTCCCTCCTAAGATTCACTCATACTTCATATCATTGCATTACACAAAGATTAAATGGTCTCTCTCTCTCTGTCTTATCTTTGGGTTTTCCTTTGGGAGATCACCAAGCACCATTTAATGTATGTGATTATTGATGTTTGACTAACAATAATGTGTGTATACTTCACTCTCTAAATGTTGTAGGTGAATGGTGAACAACTCTCTTATTCAAGGAGTCAATAGGTTCATGTGTGTATTTCCATGCATTCTCTCCTCAATTATCAAGATTTTTGAAAGTATTGTCTCCCATTTAATATTTCTCTTGTCATCAGCTATGGTATCTCATGTTGAGTATATGCTTCATGTTTTAAAGATATCATCAAATTCAAATAATTCACCATTCTATGGCCATCTACCTTGAATTAGGTTTTTGGACTTCTGCGGATCATATCTTGGTATTTGTGTGAAGTTTGTGGATGATTTCAAAGTCATTTGATTATTAATAAGACTTATAATATGAATATGCTTGGATATAAGGAGTTTTATTGATAAGAAGATTGTTTTAGAAGTCTATGATTGTCCACTCTCTCTATGGATGCTTCATTTATCTTGTATGACTTCAAAGGATCATAACTTAGTCATCCCTTGTCTCATTGAGCTCATTTTTATTTCACAATGAAATTAAGGATGTCTAATAAAACTTAGTTCAATTGGTAAGAATAAAAAATGCTTGGAAATTTGCCTATGAAGTCAAACAATGACAAGTTCTTGATGAATTTCTCAATTGTTGGTCAATCAACTTCAAAAGATCATATCTTGATCATCACTTATCATTTTGAGGTCATTATTTTTGAACAAAAATCTTGAATACATGAAATTTATCTCTATATAAGTTTTGAAGATTGAAAGTATTTAGAAGTTTCTTGAATAAATCAAAAGATTATAGATCATTTCATGAAATTTCCTCAACTTCACAAGGCCATAACTTGCTCAATTTTTGGATTTTTTGGTTGTTCTTTTTTCAAAATGCTCTTTGAGAGATATAATTCATTTCATCTTTGAAAATCAAGAGCAAATTTTGAATGGAAGACCATGTTTGGATTGAAAGCATTATAGGTCATTTTTTGCCAAACTTAAGAAATTTTTCTAAGTGTGAAAAAGTCAATGTGTTTTTGGTAATTTCAAAAGATCATAGCTTTCAGCTCAAGTTGACAAATGCTACATTTCCAAGTGCATTTCAAAGCTTGTAATCTCAGCTTTCTAAAGAGTCCAAGAGTGTATCATAAAGGTCCTTGAGTGATGAGAACCATGGTTGCCAAGCGGGTGCCTTGAAACTGAAGTTTCCATCGAAGTCAGATTTAGTTTTCAATAATGTGACTTCTAATGATCAAATTGATGTGCGTTTTTTACTTAAACATGATTAACAAAGTTGCCAAGCTCGATTATAGGGATAAAACATACTATTTGGATGAGTTTTGACAACTTGCAAGTCACACTTTGCTCATGATACATGTGTGCACGATTTCACTCCAAATTGCATCACACACCCTCCTTTCTGATTCCATTTACCTCTCTTATAAATAAGCAAGATATTCCACTCATTTCCTCAAGCTTTGATAGCCAGAAAACCCCTTCCAAACTCTCTCTCGAATCATATTTTCTGCAACTTCGTTTTCAGTCTCAAAGCCATTCCAGTTTGAAATTAACCATTCATTCTTCTTCCTTGAACCTCACTGAAGCTAACAGAACAAGAATTGTGTCTTGAAGCTTCCTGAATTGTGCTATCCAAGTCCAGTTTCAGAGCTCTGAAAGTGAACTTCATTCAGGAAGGAATCTCCATCAAACCTTACAAAATAAAACATCATTGCACTCTCCTCATCTTCCTAATCCTCGTGATCTTCACCATTTGCATTTTCATCAAGTATTGACTGAGAATTGCATCAAAATTCTATTCGCTATTATCTGAGTATTTTCCAAATTTCACTTCACTTAATTTAAATAAATTTTTCGCGAGCATGTAGTTGAGACCGTCTTGAAGAGACGAATCCAAGGATACCACTTATGTGCATTGATTTTACAGTTTGAGAATTGCGTATGGATGATGGCCGAAGGTTGAAGACGACCTACGTGTCTGTCTCCAATCAATGAGGGCTTGATATGTAATTTTTTGTATTTAATCTGGTGTGTTTGCTTCACCGTGCACGCCTCTATGGAGTCCTTGGATATGATTACTTTTATTAGTCAGCATCGATCCAACGCGTGACATTATTTCTTGTTTTAATTTTTAAAATTTATAATCCGGTGTGAAAATCAAGGAGGTTCATATCAAGCACAGCGCGCCATATCCATTGGATGTAATTACTAACGTGTTTTGACTATGATCAGATGGTCCAAATTTTTTTGACTTTAATTTTATTTTCTGATTTTATATTTTAAATGTTTTAAAGTTCAAAAAATTATATAAAATTCATTTCTGTCTCAAAAATTATGAAAAAAATTCACAATTTTTTTTTGAAATATTATCTTTTTGAATTTTACTTTTTCATAATTTTATTTTTAGATTTGATATTTTTTTATGATTTTTCTCTTTTATTTGATATTTTTAATTGTTTTAAAATACTTTTTGACATTTTAAAATTACAGAAAAATTATGGAAGGATCCAATGGTCATTTGAAAAATATTGGTGACTGATAAGTGTCAAAATATAGTTATTTTGTATATATATTTTGTGGCACTTATCTGTTCTTGTTTGTTAATAATCGTTGAATAACCCTATTTTTTGTTGTAAATGTGTTTTATTGTGTTGTGTACATAATGTACCGTTTGATTAGTTTTAATGTATTTTTGTAGGTATTTGTTGCATATTTGGAGCGTGGAGGAATAAAGTGTCGAAGACACGGCTCCGAAGACACAATTTTGACCAGAAAGTCAGCAACTTTCGCGCTTAGCGCGCTAAGGCGGTTTAAGTAATAAAGTAGATCACGCTTAGCGCGGCTAGCACGCTTAGCGCGATATGCGGGATTTTGTTTTATAAATTCATTTCAAAACAGATTTTTAGGTTATGGTTTTGAGGAAGTTTTTGCTCCCAAATTCCATTGCCATACTCTTTTGATAAATTAGCTTAGAAAACAACATTAGGGCTTGCTCATGGATGATTGGAGGTGGATTGTTCTTCGATAGGCATTGACAAACCGGTGTAAATGAGTGGTTTATCTCTTCTTCTCTTTGTTTATTTCTCTATTTTGTTGGTTATGTATGTATATCTACTCTTACTCATGTATATTTGTCGCCCTTGGCGTTGTATAAAGTTTGCTTTACAAATCTGTGTTGGTGATTGTCTTAGGTTTTTACTCTATGTTAGAGATTTGAGCTTTACTAGATATAGATTGCTTAGATTCTTACCTAGGATGATTATATGTTAGTTTATGAATGCTAGAAATGAGTTTAGAGCTGACATTCACTTAGGGTATCTGAGCTTAATGCCTCTGTGTTGGTGAGATATGTCAGAGATGGATATTGGGGTGACGCAGTTGAATTCTCAATTTGTGTTAGAAATAACTTAGATTGTGAGAGGTGTGTGATGACACGGATGAGTATCGTAGACCGAGTATAACTGGACGGTCGATTTAAGTCTGTGTCGGGTAGTGTGCGTTCGTTCCAGACAAGTTGTCCATCCTTTATACTTTTTGTTCATTTACTTTTTGTCTTTTATTTTCAACCCATTTAATCCCAAACTCATTAACGGTAGAATTGTCGAACGACGAACCAATAACTAATCTTTGTGGACACGGTACGATATAACCGAACCGATATATATCACACGGTAAAAATAAATACTTTACTTTTTGCTTGCTCGCTTTACCGCTTCAACAGTTACCTCATTTTATTTTTATTTTTATTTTTTATTTTACTATTTTTTGCCATTTTTGATTTATTTCACTTTTTATTTTATTTTCTAAAAATATTTTTTGACTTAAAAAAATTCTTAAAAAATTTTCAACACTTGTTGAGCTCTGTTTGACTTTGGGTAATTTTCTTGGAATTTTATTTTGATGAAAAAAAATACTATTTATGTATTTCGTCAATAAAGTCCAACTAAATAACCTAATTTCAAAATTACTTTTAATCCTTTTATTTGATTTGATTTTCATTTTTTATTTTGCTGACTTTTGAATTTAATTTGGAGTCACAAATTTCCTCAACATTAATGGAATTTGGGTGTTGATAAGTCTCTTGACCAAATCCACCAAGAAAGTTGATTGATTTTGACGAAGTTAGACAGAATAAATTCATCTGATGCAAAATAAACTTGGAAATCATTTCTTCCTCTTCATCTTATTTTTCTTTTGTCCCGATTCAGAGAAAGTGATCAATTGGTGGCATGAACTTTAATGTTCTAACATAAGCCCCAAAAGATGAATTGAGCTTTGATCTTGGTTCAACACCTATGGCACTTGTCGTGTGGTCGTGTTGATTTCTAATCAAGCTTCTGGCAAGTTTCCACTAACCTTGTCCATTTGAAATTCTCAATCATCTTTGATCAAGTGATGTGATAATTCACAAACCGAAGATATACTTGACAAAAAATAATTGAAACTTGTCGTGTGATCGTGTTGATTCTATCAAGCTTCTGGCAAGTCTTCATGCGTAAGTTTCAAGATGGTCACCTTGCTGACGACTAACAATTAACAATTTGATGATATACTTGACAAGTTTCAAGATGACCATCTTGCTAACCTTTATTAATTGCTTTTTATTTTTTGCTCTTTATTTTTATGGTATTGGCTCTTGATGTTAAGTACTAGTACTCTCACCTGGTTAGATCTTTCTTTACCCTTACCTTTTACTTTATGCACTTAGGTTAGCCTCTTCATCTCCTCCCCATTCTTTAATTTTCAAAATCTTCCATTTTTTCAAAGGATTCTTGTTTTCAAAACTCGAACCGCTTTCATAAAAAACTTGGACTTAGGTCCATGAATTTTCAAACTTGTTTTCTTAATAAACTTTCAATCCATTTAATAATAATTTGACTTTTCTTTTCATAAGACTAAAAAACACCTAACCTCACTCAAAATTTTTGAGCTCTTTGTAGCTTTTCTAACAAACATTTTCTTAAAATCAACCAACACATAACTTTAGTTTTTTTAGCCGAACTAATTGGTTTTGATTTCAACATTGCACATTGTTGGTATGTAGGCCTGTAACTCATTGGAATTTCTATCAAATCAAAAATTATAAAAAAGACTTCTTTTCTCCCCTCACCATCCATTTTGTACATATACCTTTTTTTTAGCACACATATACAAATTTTCAAAAAGGTTCCTGCGGAGTACCATAGATGCTTTGGGTGCCTAACACCTTCCCTTTGCATAACTAACCCCAGGTCTCAGATCTTTGATATTTTTTTAGGATTTTATTCGCTCTTTTTCCTAGTTCCTTGGATAAAATAAAAGTGAGACAGCGACTTTTTTGTTACTTTTTTGAGTTAAGTCAATTCAATGGCTTATGCTCATAGTTTTTGCTGCTACAAAAAAGTGGCGACTCTGCTAGGGATGTTTGACCTATTGCTGGACCATCTCTAAATGGGTTGACCCTATTTTTTGTTTATTTGTATATATGTGTTATATTTTGTTTATATTGTGTACTTGTTTGTCTGGATGTTTTTCTGGTTTTTAGGGGTGCTTGGTGATCTTATTTTTGAGTCCTATACTCAGACTCGGGCAAACTTAAGATATGACGGGTGGTATAGTCATGTTAAATTTTAGGGAGTAATCCCGAAGAAGGATACATGAGATCCCTCACTCAATAGAGACCTCCTTGACTGTGGTATTTTGTTTACTGAGCGATCGAGAAGACATGACTGCTTTCGACCTGAGAGTCCATGAAGCTGAGCAGCCGTAGAACCCTTAACCCATCCTGTCCTTTTTAGGGGTAGTGCGGGGACTACTACGGAGTTATCCGGAAGTAGTTGCTACGCGATACTGCACTCAAACAAGTTTCACCTGAAGGTATTGCTAATTACTGAGTACATCGGGAAGTTGGTAGTATTGGATGGAGGAATAAAAACTCTGGGGATTCCTTTAGAACCTTAATCTATAGGTGACAAAGCTTAGAATACCTTGTGGATAGTACTTTTTGACTCCATGCTCGTGACGTCGAACCTATGGACCCCCATATTTGTGATCTTTGTGTGTGATTGTTGCATCATGCATTCATGCACCCATACACATTTTTCTAGACGGTTGTTCAAGGAACTTAAAATTGACCTTTGCAAATATCTCAAGTATACTTTGACCATGGATTATAGACAGAGGAGGACTCGAAAATACAGTTTCAAGGAACCTAAGATTGAGGGACTGATGAGCTCGATTGATGAGATTGAGAGTCCAAAGGATCTCCGGAAGAAGTATGGGACTATTATATCTTTGATGAAGACGATGATGAAGGATGGTTTGCTTTTCACCTTGGTTCAGTTCTATGATCTGTTATACGATCGCTTCACTTTTCCTGACTATCAGTTAGTTCCTACCTTGGAGGAGTATGCTTATTTGTTTGGTCGATCTATTACTAGTGTTGTTCCTTGTACTGGTTTGGAGGAGGAGCCTAAGTTTCATGAGATTGCTGCTATTATCCATCTAAATAGGCCAGAGATTGAAGACAATATGACTATCAAGAGCTGTATCAGAGGATTACCGGTTGCATTTCTTTTGAAGAAGGCTCGTTATTTTGCTGATATGAAGAGTATGGAGGCTTTTGAAGCCATCTTTGCCTGGCTTGCCTATGGTTTGTTCTTGTTTGCCAACGTTGACAACTTTGTTGACGTTAATGCTATCAGGATATTCATGATTGGGAAGGAGAGATTATCGGTTGTACACCATTGCTATACTTTTAGTTTGTTTCTCACTTGCCTACAGTTGATGCTTTTTGGGATCCTATGAGGAGACCTCGTTGGGCACCGAAGATCATGGCTCTCACTCATTCTGATATTGTATGGTATCGTCAGGTTTATTATGATGTAGAGATTATCGACAGTTGTGGTAGCTTTCCCAATGTGCTTCTTCTTGGTACAAAAGGATGTATTAGCTACAATCATGTTCTTGCGCGTCATCAACTTTGTTCATGCTCGGGGGGCTTATGTTCATACATAAAATATATTGTCCGGGCTAGGAGAGATAAATAGAGACTGAGATGGGTCTGCTAGCTGATAACCGGGAAGCACCTCGGTGAGACCCCGAGGTTAGAACCGGGTACTTAGGTCGGACGCGCTAGACGTATATCCGCGGTCGACCTGTGTTGGCCGAGTAGTACCAGACCAGGTTGATTTCTGTTATGGAACCTATTAGAGAGAGGTTATACACATTATGTTACTTATGTGTCGGTTTCGGACATTACAAGTTATTAGTAATCGGTTACGAGTATTAATGAACGGTTACGTCATCATGAACCTTAGTGATGGTTGTATTATATAAAGAGGCCTTGTGGCCATGAATGGAGAACATTCTCTCATTCCCTCTCTTAGCTACACGCTCAAGAGAGGTCTCTTACACCATATCTTAAGGCTCCCATATGCGGGGTAAGCTAGACCCCTAGCTTGGAGGTCATGCATCCCTTGTATGAGCCTTCGAATCCCTTAAGATCATATATATAGTTTTTTCCGCAAGAATAATATATATTTTTCTATTCTTTAAAATTTTAAATTAATATGTAATTTTAAAATTTTATTTTATATGACAAAATTTGGTTAATACAAATATAAAAGATAAATTATCCCGTAATTTACAAAGATAATTAAGAATTTACCTAACTTAAATGAGCATCTCTTGATTTTGTAAGTGTGACATCCGCATTTAAAGGAAACTAACTCAACATATTTAAGGAAAATAAAAAGAATCTTAATTTAACCTATTGAATTTTAAGGGTATAGGAAAAATCCAGTACACAAGATTTTAAAAAAAATTGATGTATATGCTATTGCTACCGGGATGTCAGATTTCCAATTTTTTTATTGATAAAAGACATATAAATCTTATTATAGCTACCAGATTAATTACTTTATCTTTATTTGATGATGTTATTCTTAAAATATCCTTCAAGTAGCATATAATTCATTTTTCAATATCTCTTTCATTTATATAAATCAAGTTCTTATGTAGAAAATCTTAGTGATTTGGGTAAGTTTTTGGTGGATAATTATGGTGGTGATATAGAGGTTTTAGTAAAGGACAGACGGAAAGCTACTATTGAGTTATGAAATTGGTTAAATGTTTAAGAAAGTATGCTTAGATTGAAATTTAGGCAACTTTGGTTGAAGGATGGAGACAAAAATACTCGTTTTTTCTATAATTATTTAAAGGAGAGATATATGAGAAACGCCACCACTTTATTGGAAGGTGGGAACAATAGGGTGGAAAGTGTGGAAGATATTAAAGAAGTGGTTAAGAATCATTTTGAAAGGTTTTTTAAAGAAGAGGATACCAGAAGAGCTATTCCGGAGGGTCTAGTTTCCAATAACTTGAATGAGGATGATAGAGTGTGGATTGAGAGATTGTTTTCGGAGGAGGAGGTGAAGCAAGCGATTTGATCGTGTGATGGTAATAAAAGTGTTGGTCTGGATGGTTACTCCCTTGAATTTTTTCAACAAAATTGGGAGGTAGTAAAGAAGGATGTTGATAGAATTGTGTCGGATTTTCATGATAAGGCTAGGCTTACGAAATCTTGTACTTCATCTTTCATTACTCTCGTCCCTAAAATTAAAAATCCACAATCCTTATCCGAATATAGGCCAATATTCCTTGTGGGAAGCTTGTATAAGATTCTAGCCAAACTTCTAGCGGTTAGGTTGAGAAGTGTCATTGGCAAGTTTCTATTGAATAAGCAATCGACTTTTATCCCAGGTAAAAACATCGCAGATGAAGTTCTTGTGGTTAACGAGGTGTTGGATTTAGAAAAAAGAGAAAAAAGGAGTTGTGTCGTTTTGAAAGTTGATTTTGAAAAAGCTTACGATTGTGTAAGTTGTAATTTCTTGAGGTATATCTTTGTTAAGATGGGATTAAGTGTTAGGTGGATGAGATGGATGGAAGAGTGTATTTAACTAGTAAAATGTCCATTATTATTAAAGGTAGTACTACGAAGGATTTTAAGGTAGAGAAAGATCTTCGTCAAGGAGATTCCATTTCCCTCCTCTTGTTTGTGTTGGTAACAGAGGTTATTACTTTCTAATGAGAAAGGTCATTGATATTGGTGACTTTAGGGGCTTCAAGATTAATGAAGACGAGGAAGTGATCATGCTCCAATTTGTAGATGATACAATTATTATGACGGAGGGAGATATCACAAATATTTAGAGTTCTTAGGGGATTCGAAATGATCTCAGGCTTGAAGATTAATTTGCATAAAAGTAAGCTTTATGGAGTTAATGTGGGAGATTGGTACTTAGAAGCGGCTTCGTCCTTTTTTTCTTGCAAAGTAGATAGCCTTCCTTTCTAATTTCTTGGAGTTAAAGTGGGTGATAGTCCTAGAAATTTATCTATGTAGAGGGATTTAATTTCCCCTTTGAAAAGGAGGTTTGTCGTTTGGAGAGGAAAACATCTAAATGTAGTGGGTCGAGTGGTGTTGATCAACTCGGTACTTAGTGTTATTCCTATTTATTCTTTGTCCTTTTATAAAGCGCCTTCAAAAGTCTTAAATGAGATTCGTAGTATTCAAATTAACTTTCTTTAAAATGGTTGAGAACTTAAAAGGACGATTCACTGCGTATGTTGGGATACCATTTGCAAACCTCAAGAGGAAGGCGGCCTCAGAGTAAAAAATGTTGAAATTTTAAATGTGGCGTTATTAAATAAATGGAAATGGAGGATATTGAAGGAAAAAGAAGCGGTGTGGAGTAGCATTCTTAAACGTAGATATGTAAATTCGAGTTTAAAAGTTCTCATTGGTGAAAAAAGTGTTGTGAATAATAGAGACTTTATATGGTGGATGAACCTTTTGTTATCGGATAATTATATTAATTTATCGGGGAATCATTTTGCAAGGGAGGTTATTAGTTATCGCATGAGAAACAAATCAAATATTCATTTTTGGTATGCTTGCTGATCAGGTGATCAAACTACGATAGATGCATTCCCCAAGCTCTTTGTTGTTGTTGTCGATAATCTGCCGGTTGCACCTGCGGGTCTACTCACAGAATCAAGCTGGGTGTGGAATCGGCTGATCTGTGGCAGCTTTTTAAATAAGATGTCCATCTTGTTGTTCCACGGGAGGATATTACAAATAACTTCGAGTGGAAGAGAAATTTAGATGAGATATTTACCGTAAAATCTTGCTATGCAATGTTCAGGGAGAAAATTTATGGCCCTACTCTCAATTCAAATGTTGTTACCGCTATTAATCATCTTTGGAGGGTAAAATTCCCGTCTAAAATGCATATTTTTGGTTGGAGAATCCTTAATAGAATAACAACTAAAGACCAATTGTTCAAAATGGGGGTTTTGGCGGATGATAGTTATTTATATTGTGTCTCGTGTTCGTTGGAGGAGGAAAATTTATTACATCTTTTGGGGCTTTGCAAGATTGCGTCGAGTATATGGAGGAAAGTCTTTGAGTGGATTGGTTCTCTTAAAGAAAGATAGTTATCTTTGGGGGAGTTTGAGGGGTACTTTGCTTAATGCAATAAGGTGAGGAGTTTAACAAAGAGATCTATTGTTGGGGTCATTTGGTTAGCTACGACTTTAAGTATGTGGTTGAAGCGTAATGCGATTGTTTTCAAAGGGGAGTCATTTAGTTTTGATAAATATATATCGAAGATTGTTCTAAATGCTTGGAAGTCATTAGACTCCTATTATAAACATATAAACTATTGTAATTTTCATTCTTGAAATATCCAACCCTCCTTTATTTTGGATAATAATTTTTTATCCAACCCTCCTTTATTTTGGATAATAATTTTTTTCCGATTTGTTTTTCGGGTTATACTTTCTTTAATAATATCATTGTTTAATAAAAAAGAAAGTTCTTATAATACAAATAAATTTATTACACTTAACTAAATTTTTGTACGTGAATTTAATCATTTTTATATTTCTTTTTCTATTCTTATTCTTGTACCACATGCATATTATACTTAACAGCGAAAGGTGTATCAATGGATCCCACCCATAATACTCCATCTCTTTCCTCAGCATCACTAATAGACATTCTATTTCCACTTCTACGATCTTCGACAATTTCCAACACATCAGCCTCCTCACTCAGCCTTATTGCCATTCCACTACTCCCACTCACCTTAGCTAAATAATAAGAATAAATTTTTGTTATGTCAATAGGAAGCATAACCAACCCTTTACCTATCCATGGATATGATTGTATCAATTTCATAAATGTATCTTTCTTTGAGTTAATTCCAACCCAAAATCCACCTCTTGGGCTTCGTTTGATATTGTCTCCAAAACCTGGTAGATTCGCAAAGACTTCTAATGTTCCAGCACTTGGTGTTTTCAACCAATATCTTAGTATTCTACAGTTTGTAGTTTCTGCTATTAGAATATAGTTACCATCTTTGCTTAATGCTACTCCATTTGGAAATGTGAGATTGTTTAGAAGAACCGTTATTTCTTCACTTTTTGGTTCATATTTTATTAGTCTCCCTGATTTGTCTCCACTTAGAATCAAAGACACGTAATTCCTGCGTATTACATGATACAAACATTACCAAAACTAGATTACATGCAACTCTAAGAGTATGAGTGAGTGGTGTATTACCTTCTATCATATTTGGAACTGCTGGTGGTAAAGTACACTGATCCGGTATGTTGATCAATATCCAAACCATTTGGAAAAGTGAAGGGTTGATCTTGTACTGCATGTGATATGAGTTTTCTAGCAGTTCCACCATTGGGATCAATAACATCTAGGCCCATGTATGCATCGGCGACATAAAGTTGGCCCGATGCGATGTTAAAGGAAAGCCCGAGTGGGCGCCCGCATATGTTCTCTATCTTGGAATGCTCCTTGTATGGTCCTTTACATTCATCAACTCTGCCAAATCAATACTATTATAAAAAAGATGATATATAAAAGATGATTATAGAGATCAAAAAGGGAGTGGTTGAGAATGTAACCTTTGTGAAGAAGTGACTGCAAAATCGACCCAACGGCTTTCATGGCGGTTCCATTTGATAATTTTACCGTTGGAAACGCCTGTATAAGGGCCTTCACCGTGAGGATCAAAGGCGAAACTCTCCGGTCCAACCGCACCGTTTTCAATTGGAATAATCTCGTATTGCCAAACATCAGAACCTCCAAATGGTATCGATTTTATGGCCTCATTGCTGGATGGTCGAATGCCGCGGTTGTATGCTAACCATGCAGTCACAACAACTGCTACTACGGCTTCCATGAGAGGGTGCAGTTGTGGCCTCATTGTCATTTGAAGATAGAGATATATGGGAGAATTATAGCACATATATATGCACCAAACAATTCTTGTGTTTTTGTTCTGGTTCTCTGGGTTAGGTTTTCTTTTCTTAACAAGAAAGTTGAGCATATATATGTTACGTTAGTGTTGTCCTTTGGCTTCAAGACAATAATAGTATTATCCGTAGAAGAATCGACAAAATTGTGTCTCTCTTCTAATAAGAGATATGATGAGGGAGCACTTAAGAGTTTGGTTTTGAATTTGTTTCTTAACCTTTACTTGTCTTCTGGTGAAGCTCAAAGTTACACCTCTTTTCAAGCTATATGATACTTTCCATTGTATCTTTGATTTTGATTTAAGCATGTTGTCATAGAGCATCAAGTTTATCTAATATCTTCCTATCTTTTGGTGTTATGTTTGAATATATTAGTTTACAGAATTAAGGATGTTGTTGATTCAATTGCTTGGGTCTATAACTTTAGGAAGAAACATTGTGGTCCAAAGGATGATGGTGGGTTTGGTTTTAACTTTAAAAGCCTTTGTATGCTAAATAAGGCTCATGTAATGAAGCCCGTTTAGACTATTCTAACACATCCAAATAAACTTGGGCATTGTTTATTGCACCCTTAGTGGTGCTGCACCCTTTGTGAAAATTTTAAAATGCTCTTATATGAAAATATGTTTTTGATGTAGAAAAATCCAAAACTTTATTTTCCAAAACTGTTGCGTTAAAAAAACCAAAATAAAAATAGTAACAGAGGTAGAAATCATAACAGAAATTAACAACAATCATTGATATGTCATTCATCAAAAACGTAACATTATATAGATAATCGTTAACGTAAATCTAATATTACATTTCATTAGCAAGTAATAGTTGATTCAACATCTTTAAAATAGCTTTAGTCAATATTCTCACAACCTTCACATCCATCTCGATGAGATCTTTTTTTCGTAACAGTAAAATGTACTCCATATAACACTTAAATCTTCATATGTCTTCAGCTCAAACTTGTTGAACTGTATCTTACCGTCACTGTCAATTGAGGGTGAAGGATAATAGAGCTTCACAACTCTTTGACTGTCTATGTAGCGCAACAAAATCTATCGTGTGGATTTTATATCAGTTAGACAAATGATCTATGTGAACCTAAATTCAAGAGGAGGCCTATTGCCGTTGAAGCATACAAAAGTGAGATATGAATATTGAGACATTTTGTGTATAATTTTTTTGACAAAAAAATGACTGACGCCTATGTTTATACAAATTTTAGATCAATATGGATCTTAGAAACTCAATCCTATCTTAGAGGATATTTCAAAGATGTACTTCTAGACACGCACTATTTTGTTTAGTAAAGTCAAGGTGTATACAAAAATATAGTTCCAAATCAACCTCTTTTAGCCTTTTTTTTTGTTTTTTTTTAGAAAACGGGGTTCGTCCCAAAACAAATTTATGGATTTTGAAAGCCATCCAATACACATAATGCGTTCAGTTGAATTTTGAGGTGAGCCACTCAAACATGGAAAATGTTTTTGAGAAGTTGTATCTTGTCAGATCAATACACACCCTATTACATGCATTTCACTACTACAAAAAATCCTCATTTTACCTCGATTGTAAAATGTATTTTTCTTTGGTTTATAAGTGAGATAACAAAGGGAGACATGGAGACATGAAACTCGTCACTTTTCCTCTCGGGTAAAGTTCCACTAAAGAGAAAATTGTACTGGTCACAAGTTCAATCCCTGACAACAACCTTTTTAAAATTGTGCTACTTTTTACTTAGTTTTTAAATAATAACCATATGGCAAAGTCATGTTACAAAATTTTAGTTTCAACCTATTTTTTCGTTTTAATTTGCACAACTTCTAATTTGTTGACAAATTCTAAATCTCTCTCACCATCATCATCATCAACAACAACAACGAAAAAAATCAATAGATTTCTTAAACATTAAATCTCAACAAAACCAACAACAAAATCTATAGAATTTTTAAACATTAAATCACACCAACAAATAAACAAAATCAATTGAATATTAAATATTAAATTTCAACAACAACAACAATATTAAATATTTTACTTGATACAACTACAACTAAAATTAATTAGTTACTTTCATGTTTTCCTAAGTTACATTAAACATTATTTAACAAGGAATTACTAGAGAAGATTATATTAAGAAACCAACCTTGAAATATTCTCGTGTTCTTTCTTTCATTATCATTGTTTTCATTATGTTAAGTTTATATTTCATCACTTTGCATACAAGATAGATAGTTGTGGGATTCACGTTCTGATTGGATAGTAAGAGTTTCACGTAGATTACTAATTTTTCATCTAGAATGATGAATTGCCAATGTATTAACTATTGTTAATTTATAAATGGACGATAAAGATTCATTACTTAATGTGTTCTATCAAATTTGTTATAAATAAATAAAATAAAAATAAAAATACCGTATTTTACCCTCATTTCCCATCTCAACCGTCACAAAGTTTTTTTTTGAATGGCACCTATCACATTATTCAATGGCACCTATCACAGTCGCAGGTTTTTACTTCGACATCTCATCGCCCATAACATCTAAATTAGCCACGTCAAATATATTCTTATGAGGCACCTCTAAGAATTCATCTTCACTTGTTTAAAAGACATATTCTCTGCTACTAGAGGTCCCCTATTCAACACCTGATAACTACGAATATATATATATATATATATATATATATATATATATATATATATATATATATATATATATATATATATATATATTAAATTAACAATTAATTACTAATAACTTTAATATATACTAATTTTATAAACTTTATAGAATACTTCATTTTAGTTTTGCAGTCTTTTCTTATATTTCATCATTGTTAAAATATTTGTGAAAGATAATATAATTCTATAAGTTTAGTCAATATAGTCAAATAGTTTAAGTCAATATAATACAAATTTTATTTTAAAACAAATACAAGTTTAAATAAGTAATTAATAACTTAGAAAAGCTTAGATTTTAGTCGAACATATACAATAAGACCAAAAAATAAAATATTAAACTTAAAAGGTTAACACTAAATAATTAAAATATGTATAAAAAAATTAAACAATATTTAAAAAATCCACATAAAAAATTAATGAAAAAATTACTCTAAAATTAAGATTTATAATTTTTCTCAAAATTCATAAATACTCTAAAATTAAGATTTATCGTTTTCACAAAATTTAAATAAAGAAAAATTCACTAAAGAATAAAAGATTTAAGATTGTTTGTTTCAATAAACAATTCACACAATCTTAACAAAATATAATGATATAATTAACTTAATGATTTGAGTATTTAATATTCAATCCATGTCTATTTTCTATGAGAAATAAAACACAAATTTAAAAATGCATTCTTCGAAAAGTGGAGAAATTCATTTTTAATCTTAATATTGACGGTGATGATTGATTACATAAAGTCTAAGTCATTTGATGTAGAATGTCTCACATCCATAAACTGATGAAGATTTAACATTTTTAAAATGTAAGAAAAAAATTAAAGAAAACATAAAACGATTATTCAAATTTTTCCACTTATTTCACATTTTTAAATTAAAAATAGCAACGTCTTATTTATCATTTTTACAATTAAAACATATTTTTTTATCCTCTTCATCTTATCGTCTCAATTATAATGCTTTATATATCAAGTAAGATCATGATTTAAATAATCCAATACTACATCAAAATTTCATCAACACGCCTCCGCGCATTGCGCGGGTTTTAATCTTGTTTAAAAATTAAAAGATGCTAAAATATTGTTGTTCATATTTAAAGGTGTGTCCTCTAAATAATTTACCCCTCAGTTTTCAACTCAAACAAGGTAATAGGTCATAAAAAATTTAAATAAAAAAGGTACAAAAATATAGTTGTTGGGATTCGAATGTGTGTCCTCTAAATACTTTACCCATCGGTTGTCAACTAAATCGAGGGAATATGTGGTATTTTTTAAAAAATAATTAAAATGTTACACATCTATGGTTTACACCTCGACATTTTATTCGATGAGGTGAAAGTTTTGTCATAAAAAATATTATTTATAGTAGTGTTCGCTATAAGATGACCTATTTCAGGAAAATACGTCAATTTTTCCTCTGGTGCCAGACCGTTAACACAAGGAATAAGAGATTTACGAATTGCATCGAAATATTTTTTTTACGTATAGAATTGTCTATGATTCCTTATGCACCTTCAACTCTTTGATGATTTCTTGGTAGATAAGTGTATAATTCTCCTTTTTTTACCGAGTAAAGCTGGAACAACACGATAACCACACTTACTGCCACTCTTAACATCTACAATCAATTCAATGTATTTGTGTTTAAAAATCGACATCTCCTCAATGTGTATTATTTTTAGTAAAGATGGTGAATAAGATGGTTTACTAATGCAAACACCTTTGAAAAAACTTTTTTTTTTGAGAAATCGAAATTGGATAACCTAGAAAAGTATGTCAACATGATCAAAATAGGATGGAGACTACATCGTTGATTTGTCACTCTATGTTGGTTTGACCTTTTTTGGAGCACCCTTTGTTTTGACCAGTTGCGAGGGTGATTTAAAATCTGAGGTTTATGGATAGGAAATATTCCTTAACTACTCTTTGATGTATAGTTTCATGTTGTCATCAACTTTCAAAAAGCTCTCTTGAATCACTTTCAGTTCGATCATGGTAGATATATTCAATTTACCATCCTTTATCACACCATTACTATTAAACCAGAGCTTTTTCCCATGGGTGTAAATCTCATCCATTCTTATAGATCTAACAAGTTTCATCTTCATTACAATCTCATCCATCTAACATGGAAGAATGCACGTCTTTCTAAGTATACAACCATACTTTGAGATATATGAACCTATTTTCTCAAGTAATTAAAATTCCACCAATGGGACATAGGTTGTCTCATTTTTAATCGACTATAAAATGTAGAAAATTCTCAAATTTGAAACAAATAAGTATTATGCAAGCAAATATACTCCATATATATACATAAATATTTTGTACATAGTCGGATTATAGTTAATTGTGGCCACGCCACACCAAAAAAGAACAAAACTAAAGGTCCAAAACCAAGAGTACTCATAAAAGATGACGACGACAGGCTAAACAAAAAGATAGGCACTATACTGGCTGTACAAACAAAATGCTCCCCTGTCCAAAAGAGTCGCCATTCTACCTCCATCGAAACAAAATCTAGGGATCATATGGGTGATAATATGAAACAACAGAATCCTCACTCGAGGATGATTGATCCCTAAACACTTATCGTAACCCATGTCCACGGCCTATTCCACAATAAACTTGGCCTAACAAATGACGATAAGTGTGGGCATCCCAAGTACACATCTTCTGCCCAAGTCCTCTAATGCAGGTTCGTGAAAATGGTGATGGCTATCCCGAATACGGTGGAATGGTAACGTTTGATTAATCTGGACGTGAGTAGTAAATAAAACATCAAACATCCTAAGACTTCTATATGTATAAGTCACCATGCTAGTGAAGGCCAGAGTATCATTAGCAGCGTCTATCTTCCATCCTTCTTAACCTTCGTCACTTCATGGTACTAAATCTTAGTGTTCTCCATAATATTTGACAGTCTACTATCTGGATATGGGTCGGGAAATAGCTTTTCATCTGTAAGGTTATATGAAAATACAAAACATAGAAAACACATGGCTAAGATTTTCGTACAAGTACATAAATTTGAGATTTGGTGGAAAATAGAAATATATATGTCAAACATAAATGATCAATCAATTGTGTTATCTTCAAATTCTTACTTCTAAACTAGGGTCTATCTATACTAATGTATTTCTAGATTATATGTTGACATAGGCCACTAACGTTGTCAAAAACATCCTCTCAATTACAGAGATCAGATGTCACGAGACCACATGCCACCAATGTTCTCCAATTTACCAAGAGCAACTCCACCTGACTTCACATGGAGTCCAAGTGTTATAAGTCAGTTTCCCCTAAGGAAACAAGCCAACATCTAGTTATCTTGCAAAGTGCACGGTTATAATCCTCGTAAGGATTGAGGAAAGTAATCAACCTCGTTCTCCCATGCACATGGCAGTTGACTTACACATTCCTAAGTGCAATCTATATGTACTCTTAATCAGATTATGAAAAATCAAACCCCAAGAAGTATTTGAATCTTCAAGAACTCATCATTTAGTCCTCACATGTGTTAAGCACTTAGGTTGGGTGCTAACAAGTATCAATAAACTCAATGTGTATTTATCATTTTCTTTTCATCTTACCAACCTTATATATACACAGTACGTTTAGTTTGTACAATGTATAATATATGGTTGACTTCACAGGAAAGAGAGGTGGACCGTAAAGGACATAGTCGACCAAGTCTTTCCTTAGCCAGAATCCAACCGAATACGACTACTCAACGTATCCAATGTCCCTTTTGTTATTCGGGATCTAATATCTAACGATATTTTTGTTTCTAACTTTAAATAGCAATATATCATTTTCTTAGTGTAACATTCACACACATCAACTATAAATCCAATAAACATTTATACAAATAATAAAACAATACAAGCACAATACAACCTCAAATTGTCCTAGATTATTCATACGATAAATAATTAAGGCCGACGTAACCTCGTTTAGTGATTCTTAAAAATTTATTAGTCGAGAATAGACTCTCCTTACTTATTTATCTCTAGTAGGGCTTGTGTCACCACTACACATATATATTAAGCTATTTTACGCTAACCGTCCCAATATGTACGAAATCTTTGCCCCCACCTTTTGTTGTTGGAGACGTTGTGAGAAATTCCTCAGATGTTGCTTTCGAACCTTAAAAAGAACCTAATTTCCATTGATCTTCAGGTTGTACAAATTTCAGAAAATAAATAGAAAATAATGTCTATAAATTATGTGTTCAATTTTAAATATCAATTATACTATACCCTCATTTATATTCGATAGATTTTAAAATTTACCGAGAGCATAATCCCAATAACATTTTTAAGTAAAATTATTTGAATATTATGAGAATATTAAAATAGTAGTTAATTAAAATATTGAAACTAAAGTTTATACATAACTAGTGGAAACCCGTGCGTGCGCACGGGTTAAGTCAAGGACCGCGAAATTCAAAATCAATTTGTCATAAAAATTTAAATAAATTAAAAAATATCAAAATATTATTAGTAAAAAAATGAAAAAAAAATGCATTTGGAAGATAATTGTATAATTTTTTAAAACAGTTAATGTTAAAAAAATGGATTTGGAAGATAATTGTAAAATTTGTAAAACAATTATTGTTAAAAAAATTATTAAAAACATATTTGTAAAAAAAAATTGTGCAAAATTGAAAAAAAAATGTTTTTTTTAGTACAACTGACATGTTTTTCAATCATTTTCTTTAATTGTACAAAAATGTAAAAATTTGTGCGCTCGCAAGAATTTTAGTATGATTATTTGTGCGCTGATACGATACTGCGTTTGGACGAGTCCTGTTATGGATGGTTGTGTTTTCACCATTTAGGGTTTGAATACAAAATATAAAATTAGAAGAACAAATTTAAGTAATTAGAATAAGAAAAAAATATAAAAAACGGAAATCAAATTAAGTGGATACATATATATGTGATTAAAATAATATACAAAATTAGATTAACAAAAAGAAGTCAAATAAATCTTAAATAAAATAAGTTTGTAGTGAAAGGTTACCCGTGCATCTGTGGACCGCGGATTTGTCACCATTTTGTCATATAAATTCAAACAAATTAATATATACTAAAATATTATTGGAACAAAGAAAAAATAAAAAATGAATCAGAAGATAATTGTATAGTTTTTAAAAACAACTATTGTTAAGAAAACTACTATGTTTAGTCGTGCGTTCACACGAGTATTCCATTATTAAGAAAAATGTGTGTGTCAAACCAAAACCCGTGCGGTCGTACGAATTTTAATATGATTACCAGTGTGTTTAAGAGGTACTAGTGAGTTACTCGTGCATTCGCACGTGTATTGGTTTGGACTGGACTGACTATACCAGATAGATTTCAGATTTGATTATAAATTGAAAAGTTCTACATTTAAAATAAAAAACATACATATAAAAATAATTATAAATAAGAAAAATAAAATAATTTCACTAAAATAGTTTATTATTTATAAAATAAAGACATATTTTTAAAATACAATAAAAAATTATATGAATTTTTCAATTTTTTAAAAAAGAAAGACATTAATAATATATTTTTAAAATAAAGACATTGATAATATATATTTCAATTATTCATATAGTATCTATTTTATTTTAAATTAAAAATAATTTTAAAATAAATATTATTATGTGTAACCTGTGTGTACCTATATTCGTGTATTACCCATTCATTTGCACGAATACTGGTGTGTTACCTGTACGTTCGCACGGTACTGATTTGTTCATTATACGTCCGCACGGGTTCTGATGTAGGCCACAAATATGTCACCAATTTATCATAAAGAATTTTAATAAATTAGAAAATATCATAATTTTATTGAAAAAAATAAAAAATAAAGAATGAAACGAAAAAATAATTGTACAAGTTTTAAAAAACCAATATACCTAATAAAACAAAACTATACGTGAATCATTGAAATTATGACAGAAAGACTTTTAAGGTGAAAAAAACAAATTGACCAAAATTTTCATTAACATTTTTATGAAAAACAAATCAAAACAGTGCATATCTTGAAGATTTTCACTTCATTGTTATGTATGTTTTATATAAACACACATTCTAGGACTAAAATAAAATTGACCTGCATTTATATCAGTTTTGTACCAAAACAGAATATTATTTTGCATGTGTAAATAGCTCGATTTTTATCTCATCTCTCTCATTTTAAGAACATAACCAAGGCACACTGACTATGCTCATTATTAATGGAAGTTCATGAAATCAAAGACAATTGATTAGTAATGAGAATTGTCATAAAATCATTAAAGAAACAATTTGCAATTCCAGGTATGTACAAAGACAATTGTGACACCACAGATAAAGGAATGATAATCAACAAACACACTGCAGAATAATGATCAAGTAATGAGACGCCATTGTATCAATAACTTCTGCAGCATCTCGATCAGGCGCAGCATCATCAATTTGTCAGAAGTTGAAGACCTTTAGTATTGTAATTTGAAATGATAGTTTAGAATTGAAAAAGAAAACACAAATATTGAAATTGAGTTTTAAAATGCCTTTTTTGTTTGCTTCTGTACAACCCCATTAACTGATGTGCGGCTGTTAATACAATTAAAGTCAAACTATGAAACAAACACCAACTTTGGAAATATAAGGATGTAATCTTCATTGCAATATCATTATACTTCACCAAAAATAATCATCAATTTTAGCTGGTGTCAATACCTACAATACAGTTAATGAACAAACTATTAGGAGTAATTTAGGAGTCATTTCTAAATAGGAATAATTTCCCAGACAAATACAGTGATTGTTTAGGCTGGTTTACAATGTTGCGATGTTTAAGAAACTAAAATAACAAACTGGCATCATGGTGAGATATAACTGAAAGACTGTAAAAAAAACTGCAATATCAATGTATAGTCATTAAAGACTGAAAATAGGCCTACGGTATAATTGTTGCATCAACAATAAAGGGATGACTTGGTAGCAAAGATTAGGGATTTCGTACACAAGAGTTAAAACTAATTCTTAAAACTGATGTTTTTTAATCATTTTCATGTTTTTCTTTTAATTAAGAACTTTTTGTTTTTATGTTCTTCGGAATGTTTTGAACTTATGTTTTATTATTCTGAATGAATGAACGTACTTTTATTTTGTCTATTATTTTATTTATGTGTTTTTCACACTTTTTAAAATATAACTTTTTGATTAAAAAAAAAAGGGAGTAGTTAAAAAACTAATTTTGATTCTCAATGATCAAATTCTGTGCAAAATGTCGCTTACATTTCTAACTAAATATAAACTGTTGTTTCTCGGTAGAATTTGTGTTGCTTTTCTTTTTCAGGATTTTTCAAGAATTTGAAAAAAAAAGTCATGCATCTGACTCTTTGCACTAGACTCTGAAAGAGTTAGCTCAAATTCAAATTCTAACTGGAGAATCTGGAACTTGTTTAAGTGACATTAAAGTTCAAAGATATCAATTGAGAAGTTTGTGACTTCAAGAATCAAGACTCTCAAGATCTTCCATCTAATCTGTTGGAACCAGGGGGAGTTGTTGCTCAGATGGTCCTTAGTTAGAAGTTCTGATCTTTCACCAAGTCTGTGATTCAGGGGGAGTTTTCATGTAACGGTTAAGTAATCCTTACCTTTCTCATTTTTAACTTTCTTCTGATGTTATTCAAAATTGTGTTATCAAAATACATAGTTTTGTCATCATCAAAAAGGGGAAGGTTGTTAGAACAATATTTGGTTATGCAATTATGTCTCTGAGTTTTGATGATAACAAAGAGTATGTTTGAGTGAACAATTTGCCACTCTAATGTTTGTTGTATTTTTAAGAATAAAAAAACAGGTTCTGCTTCTGATGAATGGTGTGGCCAAGACATTAGAAGAGAAAATATTCCGCTTCTAAGCTACAAAGGTTCTGATGAACAAGTAGCGAGGAAAGCTTCAGAAGGCTCTGAAGTTTAGTTACTTTGATATGACTGTCTGACGAAACCAGTCAGAAAATCTAAAGACATAAGTACCACTTATGTCAAGATGTTGAAGACTCAAGTTTCAGAAGACAAAGGGTTCTGAAGACCAAGTGCTTAAAGACTCTAAAGACGTGGCTCTGAATATTCGAAAGACTAGAAGTTCTTCTGAACTTAGGTTACGATTCAAGGTTACAAGACCAAGTGCTGAAGACTCTGAAGAACGTGGTTCTGAAGACTCCAAGACTTGAAGTTCTTTCAACCTTATGTTATGATGCAAGGTTCTTCAAAACCAAGTGTTGAATACTCTTAAGAGGAAGATCTGAAGATTCTAAAGACTTGAAGTTTCCATTAACCAGAAGTTAGATTCTCCACTTCTAAACTCATGCTCGCAAAAGCCTCTGAAGTGCAGAAGGAACTAAGATAACGTTAACGTGGTACAATAGTACATGGTACAAACAAACGTTTTATTCCACTACCATGAAGGACGGACGCTGCATACAATCTTGTCCCCCACGTTCTTTCAAGCCGCCACAAGTTTCATATTCCAAATATACCCTTCAACGGTTACATCATGCATGACACTATATAAGAGCTTGAAGACTTGAAGAAACAGATGCTAATTCATGAGGAAACTCTCTACGCTTAAACGCTATTTTTCTTTGTAAAAAACTGTAAATTCTTTCAAGTCATTTGTACTAAAAATCTATTTATATATCATCTTGTGTAGAAGCATATTTATTTGTAAACAAACTTGTTATCAAACTGTTATTTAATTGTTCCTTGAGAGACCAGTTGGGTCAGCTTCTCAATAAGTCAAGGACAATTAGTCTTAGAGGTTGTTAGTCACACACAATTGGTGTGTGCAGGTGTTAGTCACCGATGGTTTTCCGTGCAAGTGTAATCAGTTTGGTTATAGTGGATTAAGTCCTCGTTGGAGAGAGGCAAATCACCTCGTTAGGGTGGACTAGAGTAGCTTGAGGTTTTCAATTGAACTAGGATAAAAAATTTGTGTTCTTTACTGCTTTCTTTATCTTTCAATCTTCATCAAAGCAAAACATATTCAAAGAGATTGTTTTAGAAGAAAAAAATTTCAAAGTATAAAACTCAATTCAACCCCCCTTTCTTATGTTTTTTCACGCCTTCATCTCTCTATTTAATCAATGTAGGGGTGTTCGCGGTGCGGTTTGGGCGATTTTGACACAAAAAATCATCCGAACCGCGAGAGAAAAAGGCATGCGGTTTGGTTTGGTTCGGTTGACTTTTAGAAAAAAAACCAAACCAAACCAATGCGGTTTGGTTCGGTGCGGTTGGTTCAGTTTTTTACAAATAATTTGTTGAGTCATACATTCACATATATATGACAACATAACTTTGTATTTGGTCATTCATACATGATACACTACTAAATTATAACTAAAAAACTAATCATATTTGGACAATAACTTCTCATTTAATATGCAAAAGTTAGATTAGACAAAAGTAAAATAATAAACATAAAATAATAGCATAAAACAATATAAAAAATATTATAATAAAACAAAAAAAATAGAAGAGATGAGATGAGAAATTAGTGAAGATGAAAAAGAAAGAACATAAGAGAGGAGAGATTAGAGATAAAGATGTGCGATAAAATGAAATTGAAAGAGAGAAAAATTGCATAAAAAATAAGAACGTGCAAAGGAAACAATATAAGAGAGTAGATATTAGATAAGAAGAGGCAAGATATAAGTGGTGAAGATGAAGTGATAATGTTAGGAGATATTTAAGAAGAATGAAAATGAAATCATAACTGTAAAGATGAGAAAATTGTATGTAATCATAAGGCTAATGTCTAATAGATTTAGGTTTGGGTTAGATGCGAGTTAAGTAAAATTTAAGTTATAACATAATGCGGTTTAGTTCGGTTTGGTTCGGTTTATAAAATACAAACCGCAAACCGAACCAAACCATGCGGTTTTGTTAAAAAATGACCCAAACTAATCCGAATCAAATGCGGTTTTTTGCGGTTTCGGTTTGGTTTGGTTTTGCAGTTTTCTATTGGATTGGTTTGGTTTTGAATACCCCTAAATCAATGGATCAAACTCATCTTAACATGCTCGAAAGTCTGAGTGTTCCAAGGATCTTCATCGGAGGCTTGAGAATCAAATAACAAACATGAACATCTCTTTTAATAATCCTTAGAAATTTTAAAGAAAAAACCTAAAAATAAAATGAGAAGATGTGTGAAAAATGGTAGAGAATGAAGATGCCTATTTATAAAAAGGGTCATAACACATAGGCGTCGGAGGTGTGGGATCTCCTCTTTAGCATATAGTGCACATGTCAGTCTTATTGTTGCACTAAAAGTGCATGCGCCAAGGGACATGACGCCTCTGTGCTGTTTTAGTGCCTGTGTCATTATCAGTTGCACCTCCTCTTTGCAGCAGAGTTATTTTATTTGAAACTTAAATATTTTTGTTAATAATGAAGAACGGTGTTTATTGAGGTATTTTAATTGAAAAATATGATTATTTAAAAAAAATTAAATTTTGATCATAGATATAAACAATAAGCATAAGATTTTATCTAGAATTAGTGCTGACGAAATTTCTAGTTACAAATATTTCATAGTTTTTCTACCAATATTTTGTCGTTTCAAATATAAATGTTACAGAAATGCTACAATAACACCAATTATGACATCTATATTGTATCTCTATACGGTACAATTCATTGTTTTCCCTTCTTTTATTATTATCACGTTTATTGAAATTTGTGTCACTACTACAACATTATAATTTAGTGTCAACATATCATTTCTATAAATGTTTTTCTTAAAATATCATTATAATAATCTACACTTTTTTTTCAATATCTCTTTCATTTATGTGAAATAATTTTTTATGAAGAATATTTTGATAATACATTTTTTATAAAATGAAAAAAATTAATTACACTTAACTTTATTTTTATTTAAATTTATTTATTTATAAATAATATCTCTTCTTTTATTCTTGTGTCACTGGTATATAATACTTAATAGCAAAAGGTGCATCAACAGATCCTAACCATAATACCCCATCTCTTTCCTCAGCTTCACTAATAGACTTTCTATTTCCACTTCTATCATCTTCAACAACTTCCAAAACATCACCCTCCTCACTTAGCCTCATTGCCATTCCACTACTCCCTTTCAACTTAGCCAAATATGAATAAGTTTTTGTGATATCCAAAGGAAGCATAACCAATCCTTTCCCTATCCATGGATATGATAGAATCCATTTGATAAAATTTACTCTTTTGGAGTGAATTCCAACCCAAAATCCACCTCTTGGACTTCTTTTTATGTTGTCTCCAAAACCTGGTAGATTCGCAAAGACTTCTAATGTTCCAGCTTTTGGTGTTTCTAACCAATATCTTAGTATTCTACATTTTGTAGTTTCTACTATTAGAATATAGTAACCATCTTTGCTTAGTGCTACTCCATTTGGAAATGTGAGATTGTTTATAAGAACCGTTATTTCTTCGCTTTTTGGTTCATATTTTATTAGTCTTCCTGATTTGTCTCCACTTAGAATTAGAGACACGTAATTCCTGCATTTTACATGATATAGAAATGATCAAAACTCATAAATAATTATTGCATTAAAAGTAATCTTCATGCAACTTTAAGACTATTTGTATTACCTTCTTTCATATTTAGAACTGCTTGTGGTTAAGTAAACTGCTCCATTGTTTTGATCAATATCTAATCCATTTGTAAAACCTAATGATTGATGTTCTACTGCATGTGATATGAGTTTTCTAGCAGTGCCACCATTGGGCTCAATAACAAGTAAGCCCATGTATGCATCGGCAACATAAAGTTGGCCTGATGCTATGTTAAAGCAAAGCCCAAGTGGGCGCCCACATATGTGTTCTTTCTTGGCATGCTCCTTATATGGTCCTCTACACTCATCAACATCATCAACTCTGCCAAATCAACACTATCAACTTTATACCACAACAATGATATGAGATGAACAATTGGATAAATACACAATAGATTTGATCAAAATTAACATGTAAGTAAATTAAATTAACTAACTCATTTTAAGAGTTTTTTTAGCAGAGTATCTAATCTATGTGGTAGAAAAATATAACATGATTATAACTAAATTGATTAAAAAAATTACCCTAGTCTCAGTATTTACCCTATTGCAAATCAAACACACCCTTAATCTTCTGGTCGTCCCGACCAACTTAACACACGAGGAAGAAAACCAGTAACACTCGTGATCCAATAGAGATTTAAGGAAAGACATATCTTTCCACCAATGAGACACTTTCCTATGTCTTGCCACCCTGCCTTCTAAAGAGGAGTCAAAATCATAGGAACCATACCTCACCTTAGTAAATATCAACCCAAAGAGACGACTAGTCCAAACGAATCCTCAACCTTTTACTTACTTAACGAGTGATTAACACATCTAAGAAAGGTTGTTAAGATCGGGATCTTACCTAAGATCGAGAGGGAATAACAAAATCGTAAAATATAAGATCATAGTTATGATCGGAAGATTCAACTCAATTATTTTTGTAAGATCGAGAGGGGATAACATGATCGTAAAACATAAGTTCACAACAAAAATCGTAAGATCCTACTAAAGCGAAAATTTGTGATTGAGGTTTTATGGTCAATTACTAGAATTATCATAACTTCATAAGTCAAGTAGTAAAAACAAACCCTACAAGAAAGAAGTTTTTTCTCTAAACCCTAAATCTAAAGCTTCATTCAAAAAGTGCAAATTCATCCTCGCTGAACCGTAATTGTTATGTCTCCGCATCTTGTCGTCCTTTTCACATTGTAATGGTGGGTGTTGGAAGACGGCCAATCATAGCCGAAGCTGACAAAGATCGTACAAAATCAATGTTTTTACGGGATTTTTCACAATTTAACTACAACACGCGATTATACTTAAGATCCGGATCGTTGGGGTTGAGTGAGATCGTAAAATCTTAAGAGTTTAAGATCTAGATCAAGATCTTAACAGCCAAGCATCTAAGATCTTTCACCCCTAAACCACCTGCCTTTTTGATCTTACACACGTCGTCCCACTTAACACACACAACCTTCATTTCTCCTTTAGAACCCCATAGAGAAAACGTCTTAGCATAGTCTAAGAACTCATTAAGAGTGACCACATCATCCACTAGTTGTCTCCCCTTAAAAAATACTGATTACTCTAAGGAGATAAGATTTCTCATGAACTTGACAAGCCTAACGACCAACACCTTAGCCATCACCTTATATAACAAATCAAGAAGGGAGATAGGTGTAAAATATTATAACATAAAAGAGACTCGGCCTTCAGAATAAAAGCAACAAATAAGGATTTCAAGCTCTTAGGTTAGGTATCACATAGTTTTGAAAAATCGATCAAACAATCACATAAACCTCCTCTTTGAGTAACCTCCAAAACTTCTTATAAAAGAAGAAATTAAAAAATTAGGATATGGACTCTTAGAACCATCCATCTTAGCAATCACCTCATTCACTTATGAAGAAGAAAAACTAACAAAAATGGACTTAGCCTCAACAAAGGGATACACGACATGGGCACTCCATCAAGGATGGGCCTATCTGTCTCGAGGTCCAAAAAAATACTCTTTAAAGAACCTAGAGATCTCCCTCGAACCTCAGAAACTTTCTCCAACCAAAGCACATCCATCCAAATGGAAATTAAATTATTCTTCCTAGATCTCTGCTTAACACAACCATGAATGTACCATTTACTAACACTCCATTTCTTCGACCAAGTCAACCTGAATATCTGAAAATTTTGAGAGTGTGACATCGAATAAGTCTCACAATTTTTGACAAACCTCAGATCTACAAACTATATTCTCATGAAAAAAAAGTCAAAAAAGTCACTGTAGTTGCCTTCAACTCCAAATTCCAAAGCTTATATGAGTAAACTTTAATCTTAAACTCTAAATTATCAAATACCTCCTTATTCCAAACATTAAAAGCCCATTTAAGAATTTTAAATATATCCTTGACCATGCAAGCCACCCACCCCTCACAAACCTCTAACCTCTAGGACTCACAATCACGCTCTCAAAATTAGAATCCTTCAACCAGAAAATTTTAGTCCAAGATGAGAAAGGTACTTAACTAAACAAACCATGTTAAATAGATTAGTAAGTACATTTTTTAAAGTTGTTATTAGAAACCACACCGAATTGTGGACATTTTTATTTTTGAATAATTTTTGTCTCAAAACGGTCCCAGTTACACCACTGACACACTGCAATGTAACTAAGAAATAATACTTCAAAAATTATTGTAATACAAATTGCTTAGTCTCTTAAATGTATAATATATAGAAATGGTTTGGTCTTAAATTAATAATTTCAACTTTATATTCATCTATAGTAATGTTTAAATCTTCATTAGAGTAAGCAACAAGGCCTTAAATATGATATTTGAAGTTGAAGCATGAATACTTCTAAAATAATAAAATATATACATGGTACTCGTAGTATTTTAATTGTTTTTAATATTTAATTTTTAATAAAATTTATAATTTTCTCAAATATCAATATAATAAATTTAAATATTTTAATTTCTTTACTACTATACCTTAATAATATTTTTTATCTTTAAAAATTATATTATAAACTTAACAATTTAATTATCCATATTTACGTTTTATAAAAAAATTATTTTTTATCAACGTAATCGTATTTTATTTTTTAGAAAATGTTGTATCCATAACAGTAACCGTACCCTACATATGCACCATAGTCTATGATTTCTATGATTAGCCACCTAATGGAAATCCATTTAAAACACACACCACACGTGTCTTCCCTCTTAGCTGCCTTAATTGAATTTCTCAACTAATCATACTCGATAAAAAAAAATAAAAAAAGCACACTTCCTGCATTCTTCCTTTTTTTTAGGCCCACGCGTGAAAAATGGGTGCCCTTAATTTTTGTATGTTAAGTTCACAAGTAATTTAGTATATTTATTAATTTAAAATCATTTTTAATAACTTATATAGATTAAAACTAATTTAGATTAATTTGTACTTTTTATACAATATTAAATATTTATTTTTACTTATAGAATTTAATTGAAATACACTCATAATGTGTAAAGAAATTTTATATTATATGTGAATTTTTAAAATTTTATAAATAAATAAATTTTTCTGTAATGTCATACAAAATATTATTTGTGAATAATTATGATGCAATTGTGTAAAATATTTTACACTAATAATGCATAGCAATTAATCTCTAATTTATTTACTATTTTAAAAATTCTTATCAATCGAGAGAATATTTGAGTCACGATTACTTTCTTCGTCTCATAATAAGTGTTTTATTTATATTTTTTATTTATTTTAAAATAACTTTTCATTTAGAATTTCAATACGTCAATAATTATTATTTTTCCTCTAAGATATTTTTATTTATTGTAATTTTTCACTTTACTCAATTATTCCATTAACTAATTAATAAAAATATTCTAATAAATAATATTAATTTTTTTATTAAAACAAACATATCTAACCATTTTCTTACAAAGCTCAAACAAGACATTTATTACTAGATAGAGAGTAATTATAAAACATTACAGAATTTCTGGAATTAATTTCCCACACCAACAACCATGCATCAAGTAATAGTTCATTATGTGAGATTCTGAGGTAGTAGTACAGTACTATAAACTTGTATGTACACACAAAACGTATCCATAAAAAGCTTGATTTGTTAAGGTTAAGTTAACACACGTGGAGTCATAGATAACAAGTGATTAAGAGAGAGGTTGGGAGAGTGAACCTGTGTGAAGAAGAAGTGACCGCAAAGTCCATCCAATGATTTTCAAGGCTGTCCCATTTGATAATTCTGCCATCAGAAACTCCTGCATAAGGTCCTTCCCCTTGAGGGTCGAAAGCGAAACTTTCTGGTCCAAGTGCACCAACGTTTTCGATCGGAATCATCTCGTATACATCAGAAGCTCTGAAGGCTACAGATGTTTTGGGAATATTACCGTGATTGTATGCTAACCATGCAGTGACGACAACTGCCACCATGGCCACCGTGACGTGGTGCAGCTGTGGCCTCATCCCCATTTGAAGATAGAAATAAAGAAGGGGAGAGTTTTGAGTGCTTGTGTATATATGCACAAAACTTTCTTGTTTTATTGTTGTGTGCTGATACTTTGGACTAGGTTTTAATTTGTATAAAATCCTGGATGTGAATTAACTATTATTAATTTATAATTATAGGTATTAACTGCTATATATAGTAGAGAAACTAAATGCTAGTAACTATGACTCAAATTTTTAATTAAAGAATATTATTGAAAACTACGAATAAAACAAAATATTAAATCAAATAAATAATGTTTAAATAAGGGTCAAGCCACCTAGGGCTTTTTGGATTTAAAAAAGGTCTCAAAATTGTCTGTTATACTAATATAAAGGCAAAATATAATTTTGGTTTAGTTTTTTTCATTTTAGACATATTTTTAAAATTTTTATTTTATATCTCAATTTTCTTTTTAGTAATTATTATACGGAGGTTTTTATAAATCTTCATTACATATTTTTATTATATTTTAAATAACTAGAATTAAATAAAACAACCGTTAAATATTTATTCGTTTGCGCATTAAAGAAAGCGAACATATGAACACGTGAGTGTCCGTCTGGACGCCAATAATATATAATGACATATTATACTCATAAATTATTATAGTTGAATTGATAAATTTTTATTTTTTTTCCTTTTAATTTTGAATTCAATTCTTAACGATTACAAAAATTATTATTTAAAAATACATATCAAGGATTTCATTTTTAAAAAAAATTAGGCTTCCAAAAAGATTGGTCTGGTCTTTTATATACCACAAGTAGAAAATTCATTAGATGAGTATCTCCTATATAAATTATGAAAATGATATAACACCAAAAGTATCATGTCACCTAACGGAGGCAAAACGGATAGTAGTCCGTCAGATCGGTTCGCAATCGCATATCCGCTAAAAAATAACGGATTGAGTTGTGATTTTGGATGTCCTGTCTACCAAAACCCATTTTGCTAAAGACATTCGTCCCCTTGCTAAAATCTACCTCGTCTATTCATTCAATTTGTCCCAACTTAAATCCACATTTTTTTAGTTAATTCTAGTTAGTCAAATTCTTGATTGTTTAATTTTATATATTTATTTATAAATATGAAATATTTTTATAAGTAAATTTTGTTAAAAAGATACATTATAAAAATCTAATTAAAATATAAAAAAAAACTTTTTAATACATTAAAAAAATAAAAAAATAAAAAAATAAACGGATAAGTCAGATCTTCAACCCGCCACTTTATTGGAACGAATTATATATTTAAGCCAATTTCTATTTGATAGATTTATCCATCCTATTATTTTTTTGCGCGTTTAAAACAGAATGAGGCAAACGGAACAAACAAATAACCCTTATCACCTCTAATACTATCCAACTTATAAATTAATATCCAAATCAATGATACTTTAAAGAGTGGTCCTACAACTAAATTAATTCATGATTGTTACTCTTCATGATTGTTACTCTTCATGATGGGTACTCTTTGATTTTATTTTAATCAAATAAAATCAAATCAGCTTCTTTTTTATAAGATAAAATAATTTCCTCTCACCTTTTTTTAACAATTGACATATTTATTTATATTTGAAAAAAATGTGAGCCTACGTATTTCTTAAAAAATACTATAATTTATAATAAAAAAATTTATCTTATTTTTAAACAAATTTTTATTTTCTTTAAATTAAATTATATTCTCTTTAAATAACAAAATTGATATCTTTGGAAATATAATACCAAAAATAGTAAAAGTGTGTATAAGATTATAAAATTTAAATTACAATAATAAGTATGTAATAATTTATCTGTGATTCAAAAAAATTAAATAAAAAATATATAAACTTAATTTTTTTTTTAAGTTTTAAAATGAGAGAAAACTTATTGATTTCATTATTCAGTTTCAATATATTTTTCATTTGCAAAATCATTATAATGTACTTGTTACTTATTATTTCATTTATTTTCTTAATTTTTTTCAATAGTTTGTAAATAGTACAAAATAATATTAAAACTTATTTAAAAAATAAGAAAAAACCAAATAATGAGTAATGAGTACATAGTAATTTTTTTTGTAAATAAAAAAAACTATAAAGTGAAAAATGATTATAATAAAAATTATTTTGTTTTTATCATATTTTTAAATATTTATAAATAAAAAATAATTATAAAATAGATTATAATATATAATTAAATGAGATTAATATTTCGTCATTAATCAATTAATTAAAAAATCCGTATCTTTTAATTTTAAATAGGAATAATTGTAATATAAAATTGATATGATTTTTTATAAAATGCATTAGTGATTTGATAAGAAATAAAGCACTGAAAAAACTGTTGGAGTAGTATTGTAAAACAAAATTAATTAAAAAGGGGAAAACTAGACAAATATCTAACACTAACAAAATTATATATTTTTATAATAATATTAAACGAAAAATGAAAATAATTATGATACATTAGATAATGCTTCGGACTTCAATTTTATAACTTATTTTTTGAAAAATAAGTAATAAACAAGTCATTGAAGCATATACAATTTATACACACAACAACCTTTTATCACAAATTAATAATGTAAATTAAGTGTTCTTCTTGAAATATTTTAAAAAAAATTAAATAAAAAACAAAATAAATATTTATCATTAAAAAGATTGTTGTGAAAACGATGTCAAGAATAGAGTATAACATATTTCTTAATTGGTAAGAAATCTATAAAGGTAGAAATGAGGAAGCAATAAAACCATAGTGAATTGGTTATAAAAGGTAATAATAAATAATTCTCTTATCCTAATTAGAATTTGCATTGTGCAATGATGAGATACTAGTATGCTATTAAGTATAAGAACACTAACATACTAAACTAATAGACTTTTACATACACTCATTACAAGTTAACTTAGGGCACAAGCTAACTTAAATAATTAGACATAACAAACAAGCCCAATTCGACATGCTAACAATCCTAGTATTTCGACTAATGCATGTTAGAACAAATTCGACTACAACACACAATATTTTGACAGCAGCATGCGAACAAGCTCTGACCTTATGCTTAATTCCTATTGGACCAGAAGCTACTCTTTCGACCATACTAGAGTTTGATCCAATATCTCACAAATATCCACCTTGAAACAAACTCTATAACATCACGGGAACAAACTTGCTTTCTTCCAACTTTATCACTTGCATACAACGGAAAAACTTACAACTTGACAAAGTCTTGGTGATCATATTAGCAACATTGTCATATGTCGAAACCTTCAACACTTGAACTTCTCCACGCTCGATTACTCCTCTGGTGAAATGCAGTCTCACATTGATGTGTTTGATTCGCTCATGATAGGTTGAATTCTTCAACAGTTGCATTGCACTTTAACTATAATATTCAATAGTGATAACTTGACCTGTAAGTTTCATCTCCTTAAAAAAACCTTCAAGCCACAAATTTTCTTTCATAACTTCACTGACAACAATATAGTTGGCTTCTGTTGTTGATACGACAACCTTATGAAGTGTCACTTTCCAACTGATTATTGTATCAAACATAGTGAACACATATCCAGAAATATATTTTCTAGAATCCATACAACCTGCATAATCAGAGTCGACATATCCTTCAATTACTGCTTTACTATCTTCACCACAGGCTCCACTATAAACTAGGACTCTGTTTAGAGACCAATTTATGTACCTTAGAATCCAATTCAATATTTGCCAAAGAGCCTTTCCAAGATTCTCCATGTACCTGCTTACAAGACTTACTACATATTCTATGTAGGGTATAGTACAAACTATATTATAGATCAAATAACCTACTATGTTAGAATATGGGATGTTATCCATATAAGCTCTTTCAACTTGCATTGAGGATTTGTCATTGTCACAACAAGATTTGAATTCGATATACCAAACTTGTCGAGATTCTTCCTTAGGTATGTCTCTTGAGATAAGCATAATTCTGACTATTTTCTATCTCTTCAAATGTCAATCCCAAGAGTCATGGAAGCATCTCCTAGATCCTTCAAGTCGAACTCCTTATTGAGTTCAACCTTTACCTTCATTACATATTCGACATTGTTTGTAATAGATCTAGTCATTCAAATCTTATTTCTGAATATTATGATTGCATGAACTCTTTGTGTTAGATTGACTATTTGTTAATATCATTCAAATTAATACTAGTATAAAAATTGAATCATATTAATTGATACATTACTTGTCTAAATAACTTCATCTTTCTTAGTTGTTGTAATTTATGATAATTTGCCTTAACTATGAAATTCATTCAAACATATCTTTATAAAACTTTGAATCTCTTATATCTTGTGTGTCCGTTAGTAAATGTGATTTTTCTTGTAAAACTCAAATTTACAAAGAAAATGTTCTTAGGGGAACAATTTATTCAACCCCATTCCTTGTAGACCATTCTATTTTCCGATTATCCCCCAACAACAATTGGTCTTATAGATGGTCATATGATCAGGTCTTGCGACTTCAAAATTTGAGAAAATGGACAAGAAATACCTGGAGGGTGTGTTTACTAGAACTCCCATATTCAAAAGAGAAACTGTTCTGGACTACCCAGATGCCTGTCAGGTAGGTCACTCCATCTTGAGGTGCAACGATCCACCGAGATCCAGCAGCACAATGGGGGCTTCATTCTTCCCGTTTCCTTAGCCACACAACTTCCTCTACTCGACACATGTCGAGCAGATAAGTGATTTATCTCGCTGAGGACTATGCTCGTTATGTCCCCTTTTGCCCGACATAACAGCTAGTTACGAGCATCATCGCTCGACTTTGACCTAGTCGGCTCAAACGGTTATATTCGTCGGCCCGCATATCTCGGCCCAAATATAGAAACCAATGAGAATCCTCCTAACATAGTTATATAAACCCTCATATCTTTGAGGGCAAGATATCACTTTCTTACACTTTAAACCCTAATTTTCACTATCCTATTTTTTGAACAATTGCTTACTTTAGTATCAGAGTGCCTTGCAGGTACACCACCTTTTCCTCAAGATCAAATTGCTCGAAGGATCTTCAACCATTCCGGCCATCTCCAATTCTGATCACTTGTTCAGATCAGTGGCGCCGTCTGTGGGAATATCTCTTCCTCGTATTCATTCATCGTCACGATATCAGAAAATCAAAGATACTCTCAACTTAACGAGATGGCTGATAACAATGATCAAATCCTTTTAGGAAATACCATTCTCTCACCTGTCTGAAAGACGGACAAGAATGATGCCTCTCCTCATCTCGAGGATCTCATTGATCACATGGACGGCAGGGCCGCCTCCCCCAATTTTGAAGATGCTGGCGACCAAGATTCCCTATTGGATAACCAGAAACCCATGGATTAAGCTGACGACCTCGTCATCCCTCGGTCCTCGACACCATTGTCGACCAATGCGGACCCATCATTAGTTGATATCTTGTGCACCATCAAACATACTAACAGCCTCCTCCTCTAGCAAGGCCAGCGCATTGAGGTTCTAGAAAATAACCGTCCATCGTCTCCACCTCAGAGACCGAAAACGACCATTTCCCGCAATCCCTCCCCAAGAAAACCTGCTCGGAATCAGGACCATCCTGACCAATCTTTCTTGAAGAAGAGGAGCACGCCTTATCTCGGAAAAATCGAGGATCTCCTTCACACAAGAAGACGAAGAACGAACCATATTGCCCCTACGATTGTTCTCAGTCGCCCAGATCAAGATGGGAGAGAGAACTCTCTCTCCATCACAAGAAAAACAATCACTATGTCTCCCTCTCTCCCGACCAGAGCGATGAAGACGAGCATCATAGTCCTTTATGTCGGGTTATCATGGATATTCTTATCACATCCAGTATGGAGAAACCCCCAAGGCTCGACCAATATGACAGCATAATTGATCCCGACAAACACATCGAGAACATTGATGCCTTGCTTAATTATCGAGGAGTCCGCGGAGCCATCAAATGTCGTTTGTTCCCTACGACATTTAGGAAAGGAGCTATGGCGTGGTATAAAATCCTGCCTGATGGGTCGGTCACATCCTGGAAGCATTTGGGAAGATTATTTTCCAGACATTTCACATCATCTCGACGACACCCCAAGTCAGAAGCCTCCCTATAGGACATCGTTCAGGGAAAAGAAGAATCTCTTAGAGCCTACATCGAGAGGTTCAACCAAGAATCCATCCAAGTCTCAACTACGGACGATATAAAAAATATCTCCTCAAAAGAGGATTAGGAACTCATAGAAACTTCGCGAAGGTGGTAGGTATTGAAATTCCTTCAACATTGGATGTTTTCCTCCTGAAGGCTCAGACATACATCCAGTACGAGGAGAAGGAAGTCGCCAACTGCACTCGTGACACCCGACATAGGGAGAATGGCAAGAGCTCAAAGAATGAGGACCCCTCGATATCCCGTCGAGGGGGAGAAAGAAGGAGGGAGGATAAATCCCGCGACACCAGGGACCATAAGGGGCCAGTTGGTCGATTCAGCGACTACACCACCTCACCACTTCTCAGGAACGTATATTGACCGATTGTGCAAACTCTGAGTTCAAACAGGATAGAGTACACTTCCCCCGACAGACCCCAGAAAAGCCAGAGGAAGATAAAACTAAATGCTACAGATTTCACCGAAGTCACGGGCACGTGACAGACGGCTGCATCCATCTGAAGGATGCAATTGAGATCTTGATCAGAGACAGGTATCTCAAGCAATACAAAAGGAAAGAATCTGTGAAAGATGAGACATCATCGTCCAGTAAGGTCGAGGAAGAAAAGCCTGTAGAGGATTCCTTCATGCCTGTGGCCATGAATATATCTAGGCCAGAAGACTTCATCTTCCCCGACCTCGATACCACCCCATTGTACTTCGTCGCGCACATCCCCTGGGAGTCCTTCCCAACGACCATGGTCATCTCTGGTGGAGGGTTCACCAAGAACTCCATTGGATCAATCAAAAGAAGGTTTGACGATCTCGTCAAAACAAGTTTGGATCTGGCCACCATCCTCGACAAAATCCAAGACAAGTCGCACCTACTGGCCTTATATAAGGAGGAGCTACCTGGGGGCGCCCCCAATGAAAATATCCCTCTGCTTGCTCGTGCCCAAATGGATAACTTCAACGTCAAGCGTATATTGGTCGTCCAGAGAATCTTCTTCCGCACATTACATATCAACGAGATCCACCTAACTCCTTACCTCGGTTCGAATCTTAGGGATTCGATGGATCCACGACAAAGCCATGGGGATACATTGAGCTGATCGTAACCTTCGGAGCTAGAGAGACTGGCAGGTCGATCAAAACACAGTTCTTGGTCATCGATTTCTCGTCTCTATATTAGTGCATTTTCGGTCAGCCCACTCTTGCCGAGCTAATTGTTGTACCATCCACAGTACACTTAAAGATGAAATATTACACAGCAGGCGGGAAAGTGGCAACTTTGCACGGATACATCCAAGCCACCCGAAGATGTTTTGAGGCATCAGCAAAGGGCTTGTACCCCATCAACCTCCAACCCCAGACCAAAGGCAGATTCGACCTTCCAAAAAGCTCTCACAAGCCAAATCCCTCCCTCGAGTCGATGCCATCGACCTTGACAGCCTCCTGGAGCCAGAGGACTTGGCCGAGAAAAGAAGGAAGGGTAAAGCTTTGATGATCGAAGAAGATGCGCCTACTACCAGTAGCTCGGAAGGACCCTGAAAGGAGTCAAAATCGGGGCGGACCTCCCAGAGTTAGCTCGAAACTAGCTCAAAGCCTGCTTGAAGGACAACGCCGACCTCTTCGCCTGGAGCGCAACCGAAATGCCTGGTCTCGACCTAGAGGTCGCATGTCACCATCTTACCATTGATTATGCCCTTAAGGTCGTATCACAGTGCATGCGAAAGCAGACTCTAGAAAAAACTGAGGCTGCCGAGCAAGCTGTTAGGGACCTTTTAGAGGCCAATTTTGTATCGGAAGCCCAATATACTACATGGCTGTCCAACCCTGTACTTATGAAAAAGAATAATGGAAAATGGCGCATGTGCATTGATTACTCCAATCTTAATAAGGCATGTCCAAAAAAGGTGTATCCCTTTCCTAACATCGATAAACGCGTTGGTAATTTTGTAGGTTTTAAATTGCTTTCGTTCATGGATGCCTATTCGGGTTATAACCAAATTCCCATGTCTAAAATAAACAAAATTTATACGGCCTTCATGACTAAATCGGGAAACTGTAACTACAACGTGATTCCCTTCAGTCTGAAGAACACTGGCGCAACATACCAACGAGTGATGAGTAAAGTCTTCAAAGGTGAAATCGGGGACATGCTCGAGGTGTACATGGACGACATGATCATGAAATTCCAAGAGGAATTCGATCATGCCCTACACCTTATGAAGGTCTTCGACTAGGATAGAAGAGTCAAAATGAGGTTCAGCCCCGAAAAGTGCACCTTCAGAGTCCGGGCCAGAAAGTTCCTCGGCTTCTACCTCACCGAGCGTGGAGTAGAGGCTAACCCCAATAAATGTCGGGCATTCTCAGAATTTCCCACTTAGAAGTCCAAAAAATTCATTCAAATCTTTAACGAGATGTTAACCTCGTTATCTCGACTCGTCGCGAGGTCGTCCTAGCACACGCTCCCATTCTTCAAACTACTAAGAAAGGAAGTTGCATTCACTAGACCGAGGAATGCGAGCAGACCCTACTCCACCTGAAGAAAACCATATCCCAACCGCCCTTATTGTTCCGACCTGATAAAGAAGAGATATTATATCTATATCTGGCCGTGACTTCTGAATCCGTTAGTGCCGCCCTCATCCAAGAAACTCAAGAAGGGAAGAAACTGATATATTTCATGAGCAAAGCCTTACAGGGGCCCGAATAGAGATACCAGCAAATAAAAAAAATTGCCCTCACACTAGTCAACGCATCAAGACGACTCCGCCACTATTTCTTGGTGCACACCATCATAGTTCGAATAGACCAACGTATCAAACAACTATTGGGCCGACCAGACACGGTCGGGAGAATGCTCAAGTGGTCACTAGAAATATCTGAGTTCGACATAAGGTACGAGAGCAGGAAAGCCCTCAAAGCACAAGTCCTAGCAGACTTCATGGCAGAGATGACTTTCTCAACACTCCAGGAAGGAACCAACAGATGAACTATATTCGTCGACGGTGCCTCTAGCTCGACGGGAAGCGGAGCAATTATAATTCTGGAAAACAGGGAAGAGATCATCATTGAAGTATCCCTATCCCTCTCGTTTCCTACTTCCAACAATCAAGCAGAGTATGAGGCTTTCCTCGCCGGCCTTCGCCTAGCCGAGGATATAAGAGCAAAAGAGGTCAAGATCCTCACAGATTCATAACTCGTAGCCTCTCAAGTTCGAGGAGAATATCACGTCAAGAATGACCAGTTGGCCAAATATTGGGCCCTCGTTCAAGACCACTTGAAAAACTTCACCTTCGTTGACATACAACACATCCCTGGAGAGCACAATGCCCGAACAGATGTCATTTCAAAGCTCGCCAGTACGAGGATAAAGGGAGGGAACAAATCAGTGATCCAAGAGATACTACCTCGACCAAGCGTGGAGAATAGGTGCTCCGGTCATAATGTACTCGTCATCAAAGAGGGCACCTCTTGGATGACGACCGTTTACAAATACCTGACCAACGAGAATCTCCCTGGAGATCCCAAATCGGCGAGCATTATCAAACAGAGAGCATGTTCATACGTCATCCTCGAAGACAAGCTCTATACGAGGGGATTATCCATCCCACTCCTCAAATGGGTCGAAAACTACACAACATATTCTGGTTCTACCGAACCACTCCCCATTCATCCACCGGGGGAACCCCATTCTGACTTGCTTATGGAACCAAGGTCGTTATTCCAATAGAGATTTATGAGTCATCGAGAAGAATCGAATATCCCCTCTACATGGAGATGAACGACCAATCTTTGAGAGAGGAGATCGACATGGTCGAAGAGATAAGAAATGGGGTTGCCCTCAGAGAAGCATCGCTCAAACAAAATAGCCTTCCGATACGACGCCAAATTTATTCCTCGCGAATTCGACGTCATGAGATTAGTATTTAAGCGAAACCTTAAGAGCTCCACCGAAGGGAAGCTCGCAGCAAACTAGGAAGGTCCATGTCGTGTCTATGCCAAAACAGGTACGGGGGCCTACTACTTGGAAAATCTTCAAGGGGAACAACTTACTTGATCATGGCACGCCTAAAAACTTAAACAATATTATAGTTAAAACACTAACGTCAACACACCTCAGGAAACCATCCAGGTGCTTATAGCTCGACATCATACGCTCGCCCCGGTACTAGCGATGCGTAACATCATGGAAACTAAAGAGATATTCACTCTATTTATTTAATGAGCTAGATCTCTGCCCCGACGCAAGGGACTCTTACAAGCCCCCTGTCTACGTACCTTTCCCGGTAGAACACCCAACTCACGATGGGACGTTCACACCACCGATCTCAAGCCTTCAATAAAGGCTTGAGCTCTGGACCAAATCCAGCAACGAACTGGCCCCCTTCGTTTAGTTACCCCACACTAATGAAGAACATACATAATTAACAAGCATTCCCCCCAAACAACAAGTATCACAAACATACAACAAACAATAAACAGAAAATATTTAAATATTACATTCACGACCACGAAGACCAAATTTTTCTTGGAGTTAAAACGGGGACTCTGAAACCACTCGGTTGAACATCAACTGATAGGATATATCAATAGAGTCGCCATCGAACATTTTTTATCTCGCGAAAGAGAAAGGAAAAAATTGAGTAAACCTGAGAGAGAAGAAATCACGACCTTACGACCGAGAGATCTGGGTAAGGAAAAAGGAACCACGGGAAAAGGAAGGAACTTTTTACAAAGTTTTTCTCGATCGAGCCCTGTGACAAGATGCCTACGTATTCTCTCGTGCAATGGAAAGTCAAAGTGTTGTAGTTCGGCTTACTTGTTTTGGTGGGTTTTGTGTTTTTTACTTATGAAAAAGGTTTTAAATACAAAAGAAAGAGCCCGTAGGCGAAAAAGAGTTTGCATTGGTTGGTTGCTTTTACCTTTAAGAAATGAGTTTTGAACCATTATTAGGTGTTTTAGTTTTCAAAAGAAAAAGAAAACAAGTTTTAGTTTTATTACATGCAAGGATGCAAAAGAAACAAGCAAAACAAAAGGGAGACAAACTAGTATTAGCCCTAATGTTGTCATGCAAAGATTGGACCTATGGTTGAGGATGTAAGGGAATCTCTACCTTTGCTGACATGTAAAGGATGTATATCCTAATATCTAGGCTCGAGAGCTATCCTAGCCTAGCGGTCCTAAAAGAAAGCTATCATATATCCATCTTGGTTGTAAAACCAAGGGATGCAAAGGGATGAAGCAATCAAGCGCTTTGGGAAAGCACACAAGCAATGCACAAACAAATGTCATAGAGGCGCGGGAAAAGGAGGTTGTCCCTTAGCCTACAACAACAAGCGGAGGGCTGGAAGCAACCAGGAACCAACATATTCTGATTCCCGTGAGTGGTATCACCGAATGACATGAATTGTCAAGTGTGAAGAGCAAATGATACGAGTTCTGCAATAAATGTGAACCCCAGGAAAGCGTGGAGAGTCAAAATAGGGGACTCTTACCACTTTTAATATTGACTCGATAAAGAAAGCAACACGCTTCGCGTGTGCTGAGCTGACACGGACTAGAACTGTGCGGGGGTCGATTGCGGATCCTTTCTGTGTGTCCATCATATCATCATCATATATATCAATAAGTATCAAAGCGGGACTTTGTTTGGTGGTGCCACTCTAGGTTGCCTAACCATTCTGACATATGCAAGCACAAATGTAAACACTTATTGAGAATTACCTCCCTATGCATGGTGGTGGATTTTAAACAAATCAAACACAATTAGCACAAAATTTGCGGAATGCCTATCTACGGGTCTTTAAACAGCGACTTTGAGCCTAACACTCCTATCTTAATCATGGCAAAGAAAGCGGTAAACCCCTACTTCTCATGATATCTAGGATAGTTGTAAGAGAATGCGATAAACAAGGTATAGCTAATACCAAACGAATAACAAACCCGTAGAGCACTGCAAACTAGAAATACTCCGAAAAACTTCAAGTACTGCAGCCAAGCAATAAGAGTAAACTGGTGAGAAATGCGCAGAGGCATCAAAGCATATGTGAAGTGTGCGTTCGTACACATCTGAAACAATAAACCTGCAAAAGATAATGATCCAGACAAAGCAGACAAAGTATTGTGCGTTCATACACAAAATAAGTATCAAATTATGCATCTGTACATAATTGATACACATACACCTGCAAGAAAGGAGTAAAACCAAACAAGCAGACAATAGGATGCACGTTCGTACGTAAACAAGGATTAGAATGCACGTTCGTACGCATTCAAACAAAAGGCACCTGCAAGAGAGGAGTAAAACCCAACAAGCAAACAAAAGAATGTACATTTATGTGTACAAGCGGTAGAATGCGCGTTCATACGCATTCAAATGAAAGCACCTGAAAGAATGGATTAAAACCAAATAAGTAGATAATAGAATGTACACGTATGTGTACAAGCGGTAGAATACGCGTTTGTACGCATTCAAACAAAAATACCTGCAAGAATGGAGTAAAACTGAACAAGCAGACAATAGAATGTACACGTATGTGTACAAGCGGTAGAATGCGCGTTTGTACGCATTCAAACAAAAGTACCGGCAAGAATCGAGTAAAACCAAACAAGCAGACAATAGAATGTACACGTATGTGTACAAGCGCAAAATAAGGATGCTAGAAGTTCATATCTCATGTAAAAGAGGTCAAAGTACCTTGCACATGAAATAAAGTGTCAAAATTAACAAACCAAGTGCTAGAAATAAAGCATTGAATGCAAAATCGATTACAAATATGATTTTAATCTTGTATAATCATGTGAGAAGTGAAATAAAATCACAAAAATCGGAATTGGAAGGCGGTTTTCTGAAATTGGGGTGAAAAAGACAATTTCTCGGAATCGATTAAGAATCTCATGGTTGCTTGCGAAAACATCAACGAATTTAAAAACGTGAGCGGTTTTAATTAATTTCGAGTGAAAGTGACATTTTTTGGACCTTAAAGTGACAGGGCAGCCACTCCGTTTTGGCATGTTGTGTTCAAAATTTGGTTCTGAAACCTCCAATATCGGTTCCGGAATGTTACAAAACATAGGGAACATGTATCGTTACTTCGGACTTTCAAGGAAAAGTGAGTGTCGGTGTGCAAAAGTGCTAAAAAAATGTTTACGGAACCACAAAATTCATGTTTTGAATTAAATTCTGATTCAAGTTTGTTTTGATTTTGAAATGTGAGATGAATTGGAATTTAATTCACTAAATGTAATCAAAAAGCCAAAACAAAAAGAAACACAGACTATGTACAAGTTTGATTGAAAATCGGATCAAAAAGTGTGCAAAAATGCATGTTTATGCATGTTTATGTACATTTTTTTATGGCATTAAGATGGATGGAATGCTAGCGAATGTGACATCATATGCAAATGATATATACTTAATGCAAATCTCATCTAAATGCTATGCAAAACATGTGTTAATGTCTATATGAATCAAGTATGTGATGTGTGTTGGTGTTATGAAATCATACATGTGAAGATGTGAGTGAAAGTGAGGTTTTGACACACATCAATGTCATGAAAGTTGAACACCGATACATAAACTTGATTCTTTTAATCCATTTGCAAATACGTGAACATGTAGAGATGCAAATTATGTCATGAGTGTGACTTTAGGTGCATGTATATGTGTTATGTACAATGCAAATGCACCTAAGTATCAAAATGCTATGAATGCTACATTTCGACACAAGTAAGAGTACAAAGTATGCCTTAATTCACATGTTTCAATGCAATTTAATCAATCTATATGCTCTCTAATGCATGAGCATGTGATAGATGATGCAAAATGCACTAACTAGTGGCCTAAATGTAAAGGAAAACAATTACACAAGTGTATGTGTGTGTTATGTACAAAAATCTTTCACATCGACACACTTTAACGTCATAAAATCGGAATCAAATCAAAGAATTCGAAAAAACAAATTTAAGAATCATAATCCACACAAAAAATGCAATCAATTTGACTATTCAATTTCAAGAAAAGCTAAAAGTCAAAAATAGCTTAAAATAAGTGCTTAATTGAATTAATCACTTACTTGAACTTGAAGTTTGAGTTGAATTGGAGAGGAATTCCTTGTATTCTTCAAAGAAAATATCAAATCCACTTCCAATTGATGAAAATAATCAAAATCGGAATGGAAATCGGAGGAATCAAGTCTTGATTCTTGAAAATTGAAGGAAAAAATCAAGAGGAAGAGCTCTCCTAGCTTGACCGAGCAATGAAGAGGGTGAGAAGAGGAAATTATGGTCGGAATTGGCCTTGGCCAGGCTGTAGGTGGAGGTCGGAAGGAGGAGAGGCTAGAAAGGGCGGTCGGTTGGGGAAGGAGGATCGCATGTTCGATCGGAAGGGAGGCGGAGGAGATCCGGCGCGATGAGGCCGATCTTGGAAGGGAAAAGGTCGGCGACGGAGGTACTGGCCAGAGGAGGCCGGTCCGGCTATTTTTCAGGAGGTGGAGGGTGGTCCGTGCAGTGTCTTGGCAAGGAGAGGTATTAGCTCGGTTTCTCTTGCTTGGAGGGAAGGTTCTCCCTTTTGAATTTTTGACTTTTGCTTTTTAGAGAGAATTGAGAGAATTAAGAGTTGATTTGAGGTGAAATTTGAGAAAATGATTAAGTGTCCTTGAATTGTGAAAGTAAAAATTTATTTATAGTGTGAAAATTTGGGCCTTAGAGTGCATTGGATCCATAATTAAGCCCAAATCGTGATTATTTGAATAATTTTCGTAATTAATCCAAAACAGCCAAATCCGTTAGGAATTTGAAGTTGCACTCTAAACGAAAAATGTTTGGAACAAAATTTAGCTTTTGTGAAAAATGTCTGAAAATGTTCAATCGGGCGAACGGCCCAGGCGATACGGATTTTTGAAGTTTCAGCACAGTTTTCAGGCATCTGACACATGCAGAATTGTATTTGTGCACTTCAGAGAAATTGCCTCGAACGAGGGTCTTATGATCAAAATATGAACTTGAGTATCTCTGAGACAAATGAAGCCAACAAAATTTTTGAACTTTTGGCACTGGTTCCGCCTTGTTTCAATAAGAATCGAGCGAGATATAATTTTTCGAACATCACGTATCTGATGAAAATTGCTCGGTTCAGCTCGAAGACAACTCTGAAGAATAAACAACTTCTCTTAAATGGTAAGGAATTTGCTATGGACATGCAAATGAAAGTCGAAGATAATTTTGATACAGAATTTTAGACATCGGCCTTGCTCAATTTTGATTTTCCAGCTAGGAATTACGAAGGCTTTAGTGCACTGAGCACACGGTACAACACTAAAATTCAGTGTAATCCACTTGAGGAATCAATTCCTTTGGGGACCTTCTTCACATAATTTGTATCCGACTCTCGAACGAAAGTTGTAGATAATAGTGAGAGGGACTTACCTGTCAAAACTCATCAAAAAATAACCGACGAGCTGAGTGATATGCCTTTCGGAGCACCCAAAATTCACTTTATTGAGAAATAAGCAAATAAATTCTTTTTCTTGGCGAAACGACATTCGATCTGAACAAATAAACTGGAGAATATATTGATATGATCCCAATACTCACAGAATCAAACCAAAATAGCTTTCTGACCAAAAAAATCTTGCAACAGCCATACGAACCGAGAAATATCGAGTTTTGGCTTGAAATGATATGAGATAACCAAAACGCACAGTTTCTTCCACCAATTAAGGTATTTGAAACCTGGTAACCATATGACGAATTTTATGCCTGTGTATACATGTATGTTTATGATAATTCAACTATAAGCAAGAAACCTCAGAATGAAGAGGGTAAATTTTAGGGTACAACAGACTCCACCCCAACAAAAAACGACCACAAGGGCCGAGACTGTCATTACATAAACGGGCCACGCCCAAACAAACACAGTAAAAACAACAAGATAAATTCATTCAGCAGGTTGGCCGGGATCATTTCCAGGGGTCGACTGAGTCTCATCCATGATCATTTCGTCAAGAAAGTCGGTCTTCTTTATCTCGCCTCCCTCGACATAGAAATGGACCCCCATTGCATCGGTCACCAGCTCCATACCAGGATTTAGTACACGCATCCGAGACACAACATTGTCAAAGTTAGTCGTTGAAGAAATCACTGCATCGTCGTAGGCCTGGTGCACTCGACCAATGAATTCCACCCGAGTCCTCACATCAGAAAACTCTGCGGGCTCTTCCTCTCCCGGGGTCATTTCCTTCTACAAACGATCAACCTCCTCGTTGAGCTCGCGCTTCTCTTTCAGAGCAGCATTGCGCTCTTTGACCATCGCCTTGTAATCCTCCTACCACCTCTTCCGAGCCTCTTCTCCCTTTCTCTCGACCTCTTTTAACTTAGCACGAAGCTGACTTAACTCTACATTCAGAAGTTGGTTATGCTCAGCATAGGCAGCTGTCATCTCAAAGATCTGCGTCAATGCCCCCACATCCTGGACTAAGGCAACCTTCTTGGTCGGATGATCCAAACCATCCAACGTGAGTTTCTCGGCATGACGGAGGACCACAGTCGCACTCTCCAAATATTTCTTATCATGCTAGCAAGGAGGAAGGGTAAACTTCCCCTTATCTTTCTCCTTGGTCAGATCTATCTCAGCCCGCATCCTTTTCAGCCTCGATGACACATGTTGTGGGGACAGCTTCCCTGCTGCCAGACTGGTGGATGACTTCCCCAAACCATTCGCGCCAGCCGTCCCCGGCTCGGTCGGCGAAGATCCCTCCTCCTTCCCCTTTTGCCCCATAGCTTACTAAGCCACACGCTCCATAGCCAAATTCATCCTATCTGCAAAACAAAGAAGTAAGCACGGATTTGCACAAAATTGAATACACATACGACAAAGTAATACGAACAAGAAATCTACTCAAATATACCGTAGGGTCCCCACAAGCAAGGAGCTCTCTGACATTTATAAGGCCAGGCTTGAAGACCCCCTCCTTGTCCTTATCTAAGGGCGGTTTTCCCCCTTTTCCCATACGCCGAACGCGAGGGAAGTTCGTGATGAACGTCGACAGTCTCTCAAAACCACCCAGATCATCCTCGCACAACTTATCTCGGGCCCAGACATAGAAGTCAGGAGTCTTGTCAAAGTGCTTCTTCGACCACCAAAACTTGAACTTCCTTATAAGCGCATACTTCCGCTCCCCATGCTCGTTAAAACATGGGGTCTCTTCCTTTTTAAAGCCAGGAACTATCTGAAACACATTGCGCAATGCCCGATCGGACACCGGTCGAATCAGTGTAACACCCCCTTTTAATTCCCCCAAATATTATATATATTATACAATCAGAGTAAATATAATGCATAACAAGAGGGCGTCACATGATATTTCTTTCAATATTAAAATCATACATACACACTGGTCATAATCATAACACATATTTGAATGTCATGCTTTAGAACGATTCATGCATTTTTCACAACGGATTGTTTAATATTCACAGATACTATCAATGATTACATCTCATACTATAATCATTGGATGAAAAAGTAATGAATCCATAATATAACAAAGTCACCATAATTCATGAATCTGCACCAAGACCACATTAACATAGTATCTCAATCATACAAGTCAAAATAGATGAGAATACATAACAAATCTCATCAAAGCAGAAATCCAGATAAATCCCGTATTACATTACCAGAGCAATGACTCAACTACCTAGTAAAGGATAAACTAGCTAGAATCCTCAACTATTCTCGTGCGAAGCCCCGCTATCCTCGGAACCTGCACGTTACCCACATAGAGGCAACATCATAACAGAAGGGTGAGAATTCACATCATTATCCAAAAGTATATAAATGGAAATAATATAGAAACAAGATCTATTCATGGATTCCACACACTTCAAGTGATATTCCAAGATAACATGATTATACAAACATTCCAAATATAACATATTCATATTAATTACACATAGCATAAAAGTCATCCATCCAAATGATTCAATAATCCATACGATTAAACATCACAATTTCATTACACACATCGAATATTCAATAATGACTCATGTGACAACAATGAAATGTGACTCAATATGTATGTGGTACCAATATTAGGAACATTTCGTTAACCCCGCTTCCGAATCATTATCTTAGAATCCAAGACACTTCTGATCCAGAAAAGACCAAAAGCCTCCGCTACTTATCCCCAATGAGATCGAGCCAAATGTAAACCCAACGTTTCACCGCTGCTTATCCATCATGGATCGAGCCAATTATGAACCCAAAGTTTCACCACTACTTATCCATACAAGGATCGAGCTAAATGTATGCCTGAATAACTCATCAAGACAACATATGCAAATTAAGATTATTCACAAAACCTCAATTATTTAAGCATATCATAACCATTCAACTCATGTGAATTATCCATCAATTTCACATCATCATGTTCCAACAACAAAATCATTATATATATATATATATATATATATATATATATATATATATATATATATATATATATATATATCATCACATATAACCAATAACATTATGACATATCATTCCACCAATATTATTCACAACATTCAATTAAGAATAGCACACACTATATTCAAGTAATCATCCATACATTGAAATAGTACTCAAACCAATCCAAAGCACATTCAATCACGATCGAATAAATTAATCACATAAATGAAAATACTACAATAAATACAATCATATAAGATTTCATGTCAAAAGATCCTAAAAATAACATTTTTCATTCCAAGTCACGCTAAGCCTAGCCTATTGCGCTAAGCGCACCTCCCTGAACAAACAAACCAAAAAGTCAGAACATTTCGCGCTAAACGCGGTCTGCGATACTGCACTTTTTCTGCTACAAACCAACTTCTTTCTCCCACGAAATTACCACATAAAACTCATTCCAATCAACCAAATAACATCATTAAAGGGTATCCTAACATGTTTCAAGTCAAGGTCATCATTCTAAGTTGAAAAACATAATTTCCTTTCAAACCCTAACATTCAAATATCCTAGAAATTAAAATTGAACAACCTAGCATGTTACTAATCATTACCCACAACATACAATTAAACAATAACATGGATTCTCCCCCCTTACCTCTTGGAGATTCCTCTTCTAGGATTTCCTCTTCACTTTTCCCTTTTCTCCTCTTCTCTTCTCTTCTCTTCTCTTCTCTTCTTTCCTCTTTCTCTTCTTTCACCAAATGAAAATTCTAATTATGATTTCGCTTTAACTCTTTACTAACTAGCATTGTCTTATTGGGCTTAATACTTAACACCTCTCTATTACTTCTATTTTCATAAATAGGCCCAATACTAAATAATCACTATTCTACTCATAAAACACAATTATTTAAATAACACACATATTCAAATAATTCACATTTAAATTAAAACACCCAATTAAATTAATTATCACATAATATAATATATAATAATAATAATTAATAATTAACTATAAAAATAGGGATGTTATAACTCTCCTCACTTAAAAGATTTTCGCCCTCGAAAATTACCTCAAGCGAACAACTCAGGATACGAATCATTCATCTGACTTTCAAGCTCCCGAGTCACATTATCACTATCAAGACCTCCTCATGCTACCTTCACTAAAGCGATTTCATTTCCTCGAAGTTGCTTAACTTCTTTATCCTTAATATGTATCAGTAAAGTCTCAACCGTCAAATTATCTCTAACTTGCGCATCATCTAGCGGCACAACATGAGATATATCTGGCATATATTTCCTCAGTTGAGATACATGAAATACGTCGTGAAGATTAGCAAGTAACGGCGGAAAAGGAATTTGATAGGCTACTTCACCAATCTTCTCAGCAATTTGATAAGGACCAATAAAACGTGGAGTCAACTTCCTTGACTTCAATGCTCTACCAACATCAGCCATAGGAGTAACTCTCAAAAACACATGATCACCTTTCTCAAAGCTAATATCTTTCCTCCTCTTATCATGATAACTCTTATGATGACTCTGGGCAATATTCGTATTTTCTCGAATCATTTTAATCTTATCTGTAGTCTGTTGAACTATCTCAGGTCCAACCACATAACTCTCACCTGATTCATACTAACACAAAGGCGTCTTACACCTTTGTCTATACAAAGCTTTAAACGGAGCCATTCCAATACTCGAATGAAAACTATTGTTATAGGTAAACTCAATCAAAGGCAAATAACTATCCCAAGCACCTCTATGCTCTAGAACACAAGCTCTCAAAAGATCTTCCAATGATTGAATTGTCCTTTCAATCTGACCATCAGTTTGCGGATGATACGCCAAACTCAAACGCAACTTAGTACCCAAAGCACTTTGCAAACCTTTCCAAAAATGCGCAGTAAACCTCAGATCTCTATCCGAAACAATACTCGACGGAACACCATGCAAACTCACAACTTTTTCGATATACAACTTAGCAAACTTCTCCATAGGATAATCCATCAAAATTGGAACACAGTGAGCAGATTTCGTTAATCTATCCACAATAACCCAAACAGAATCATGACTACTCGGAGTCCTCAAAAATCCATAAACAAAATCCATAGAAATGTTATCTCATTTCCACTCAGGAATGGATAACGGTTGCAATAAACCAGACGGTTTCTGATGTTTAATCTTCGACTTCTAACAGATCAAACAAGAATACACAAACTCAGCAACATCCTTCTTCATACCTGACCACCAAAATAATTTCCTCAAATCATGGTACATCTTAGTAGCACTAGGATGAATACTTATACCACTTTGATGTCCTTCATCAAGAATTCCCTTCTTCAAATCCCCAACATCAGGAATGCAAACTCTATCACGACACCTCATGATACCATTCTCATCAATCCAAAAATCACCACCTCGGCCTTGATTGATCAACACCAACTTATCTACCAAAACTAAATCAGATTTCTGGCCTTCTCGAATCTCATCCAAAATACCACTAGTAAGCTTCAACATACCAAGCTTAACATAATAAGAATTCACTTCACAAACTAAACTCAAATCTCGAAATTGTTCAAGCAAATCCAATTCTCGCACCATCAACATCGACATATGCAAAGATTTCCTACTCAAGGCATCAACTACAATATTCGCTTTACCCGAATGATATTTCAAACCAAAATCACAATCCTTCAAGAATTCCAACCATCTTCTTTGCCTTATATTCAACTCCTTCTGATCAAGAAGATACTTCAAACTCTTGTGATCGCTATACACCTCAAATCTCGATCCAAACAAATAATGCCACCAAATCTTTAACATAAACACAACTGCGGCTAACTCTAAATCATGCGTCGGATAATTCCTCTCATGAACTTTAAGTTGCCTCGAAGCATAAGCTACCACTTGTCTATTCTGCATCAACACACCTCCTAAACCTATCAAAGAAGCATCACAATACACCACCAATGGTTATGTCAGATTAGGCAAAATCAAATTAGGAGCGGTTGTTAACCTTTTCTTAAGCTCTTGAAAATTAGCTTCACACTGCAAATTCCAAACAAAAGCTTGACTTTTCCTCGTGAATTGCTTCAACGGTAACACCAACTTAGAAAATCCTTTAATGAACTTACAATAATAACCAGCCAAACCAAGAAAATTTCTAATCTCAAAAACATATTTCGGAGCTTCCCAACGAGATACAACCTCAACCTTAGAAGGGTCCACAGAAATACCACCACTCAAAATCACATGCCCAAGGAAACTCACTTCCTTTAACCAAAACTCACACTTAGAAAGCTTAGCATACAACTTCTTCTCTTTCAACACAAATAACACAATCCTCAAATGCTCAGCATGATCTTCTTCACTCTTGGAATAAATCAGAATGTTATCAATGAACACAACCACAAATTAATCCAGATACTCATGAAAAATCCTATTCATACATTCCATAAACACACCAAGAGCATTAGTCACACCTAACGGAATTACAAAATACTCATAGTGACCATACCTTGTTTTAAAAGAAGTCTTCTGAATATCCTCAGCTTTCACACGAATATGATGATAACCAGACCTCAAATTAATATTACTGAAAACACAAGCACCAACCAACTGATCCATCAAATCATAAATCCTCAAAAGTGGATACTTTTTCTTAATAGTCACCTTATTCAGTTATCTATAATCAACACACAACCTCATAGAACTTTCCTTCTTCTTAACTAACAAAACAGGTGCACCCCACAGAGATACACTCGGGCAAATAAACCTCTTTTCAAGCAAATCCTCAAGTTAACTCTTCAACTCCTTTAACTCAGAAGAAAACATCTGATACGGAGCCATCAAAACAGGACTAGTTCCAAAAACTAAATCAATCGAAAACTCAACCTCACGCTTTGGCGGCAAATCAACTACATCTTCAGGAAATATCCAGGAAAATCACAAACAATAGGCAATTCACCCATAGCTTGTTTCTCACCGAGATCCAACGATGCCAACAAAGCAAACAACACAACACCATCTTTCAATGATTCATCCATTTGCTTAGCATACAAAAACAAATCATTCTCGACACCAGAATCAAGAAAGATAACAGACTTGTCAAAACAGTTGATAAAAATATGATTGTATTCCAACCAGTTCATACCAAGAATCACATCTAATTGATCTAATGGAAGACAAACTAAATCCGTCCAAAAATCTCTACTGAAAATACTCAATGGACAATTCAGACATGCAACAGAAGTACAAACATAACCCATATCAGGAGTATCAATAATCATATTTCCATGCATATCAAATAATTCAAGATTCAACCTCTTAACACAATCCGCAGAAATAAAAGAATGTGTTGCACCAGTATAATTGATAGCAATCAAAGGTGTACCATTAATAAATCATGTACCTCATATAAGCCTATCCTCAACCGGAGTCTCACCACCAGACAATGCAAACACTTTCCCCTTAGCTTGCTCCTTCCTTGGCTTCTCACACTTAGTACTAATATGAACTCGTTCATCACAATTGTAATAAGTCAAATCCGCACTAAATCTACACTCAGCAATTCTGTGACCTTCCTTGCCACACCTAAAGCATTTCACAAAATCTTTCTCAACCTCTTTTCCACAACCAGAAGCACAATGCCCTTTCACACCATACTTGTAACACTTAAGCGAAGCAGATGATCCTCCCCCACTTGACTTCTTGCCACCACTAGCTTTCTTCTTATCCTCATAAGGTTTCCCATGGAATTGGCCTTTTCCCTTCCTATCATTCACATTCTTTTAGTAAGAAGCACTATCCCTACTATCCTTATTATAAATCCTACTCTTGTTCACCAACTCAGCAAAACGAGTAATATGTTGATATCCAATAGCCTTCTTGATATCAAGTCTCAAACCGTTCACAAACCTCAGACACTTAGATCTCTCAACATTCATAGTATTGTAATGAGGACAATACTTAATCAGCTCTTGAAATCTTACAGCATACTCAGCCACGGTTCCATTACCTTGCTTCAACTCAAGAAATTCCACCTCTATCTTTCCATGCACATCTTCTGGAAAATAGTTCTCCAAAATTGCATCACGGAAAAGAGCCCAAGAAACTTCAAAACCTTCCTCATCAAATCTCTGAACAATGTTGCTCCACCAATCTTCAACTTCCTTCTCCAGCATATGAGTACAAAACTGCACCTTCTGCGCATCCGTATAATTCATAAATCTGAAGATTTTCTCAATCGCCTTCAGCCATGCTTGAGCCTTGTCAGGTTCATGCTCACCCTCAAAGATAGGAGGATTGTTCCTTTGAAACTTCCCCAAAGCACGAAACTCATCTTCCTCACCTCAGTGTCCAGCATTCTTCTGTGGAATCTGCCCAAGAGATCCAGCCAACAATCTCAAAGCATCAACAATAGCATCATCTTTCCTTCCTGCAACCATTATCCTAAGACATCCAACAACATTGATCGTGTCAAATACACAAATCAAATACGACAGGAATTAAATAAATTAATAACCTGGCCAAATAAATCTGACCGACCATTGCTCTGATACCATAATGTAACACCCCCTTATAATTCCCCAAATATTATATATATATATATATATATATATATATATATATATATATATATATATATAATACAATTAGAGTAAATAGAATGCATAACAAGAGGACATCACATGATATTTCTTTCAATATTAAAATCATACATGCACACTGGTCATAATCATAACACATATTTGAATCTCATGCTTTAGAACGATTCATGCATTTTCACAGCAAATCATTTAATATTCATAGATACTATCAATGATTACATCCCATACTATAATCATTGGATGAAAAAGTAATGAATCCATAATATAACCAAGTCAGCATAATTCATGCATCGACACCAAGGCCACATAAACATAGTATCTCAATCATACAAGTCAAAATAGATGAGAATACATAACAAATCTCATCAAAGTAGAAATCCAGATAAATCCCGTGTTACATTACAAGAGAAATGACTCAACTACCTAGTAAATGATAAAATAGCTAGAATCCTCAACTAGTCTCGTGTGAAGCCCCGCTATCCTCGGAACCTGCACGTTACCCACATAGAGACAACATCATAACAGAAGGGTGAGAATTCACATCATTATCCAAAAGTATATAAATGGAAATAATATAGAAACAAGATCTATTCACGGATTCCACACACTTCAAGTGATATTCCAAGATAACATGATTATACAAACATTTCAAATATAACATATTCATATTTATTACACATAGCATAAATGTCATCCATCCAAATGACTCAATTATCCATACGATTAAACATCACAATTTCAATACACACGTCACATATTCAATAATGACTCATGTGACAACAATGAAATGTGACTCAATATGCATGTGGTACCAATCTTGGGAATATTTTGTTAACCCTGCTTTCGATTCATTACCATAGAATCCAAGCCACTTCCGATCCGGAAAAGACCAAAAGCCTCCGCTACTTATCCCCAATGGGATCGAGCCAAATGTGAACCCAATGTTTCACCACTACTTATCCATCATGGATCGAGCCAATTGTAAATCCAAAGTTTCACCACTACTTATCCACACAAGGATCGAGCCAAATGTATGCATGTCCAACTCATCAAGAAAACACATGAAAATTAAGATTATTCACAAAACCTCGATTATCCAAGCATATCATCACCATTCAACTCATGTGAATTATCCATCAATTTCACATCATCATGTTCCAACAACAACATCATTACATGTATCATATATATATCATCACATATAACCAATAACATTATGACATATTATTTCACCAATGTTATTCACAATATTCAATTAAGAATAGCACACACTATATTCAAGTAATCATCCATACATTGAAATAGTATTCGAACCAATCCAAAGCACATTCAATCATGATCGGATAAATTAATCACATACATGAAAATACTACAATAAATATAATCATATAAGATTTCATGTCAAAAGATCCTAAAAATAACATTTTTCATTCCAAGTCACGCTAAGCCTAGCCTATCGCGCTAAGCGCACCTCCCTGAACAAACAAACCCAAAAGTCAGAACATTTCACGCTAAGCATGTTTCTCCTCGCGCTAAGCGCGGTCTGCGATACTGCATTTTTTCTACTACGAACCAACTTCTTTCTCCCACGAAATTACCACATAAAACTCATTCCAATCAACCAAGTAACATCATTAAAGGGTATCCTAACATGTTTCTAGTCATGGGTCATCATTCTAAGTTGAAAAACTAATTTCCTTTCAAACCCCAACATTCAAATATCCTAGAAATTGAAATTGAACAACCTAGCATGTTACTAATCATTACCACAACATACAATCAAACAATAACATGGATTCTCCCCCTTACCTCTATGAGATTCCTCTTCTAGGATTTTCTCTTCACTTTTTCCTTTTCTCCTCTTCTCTTCTCTTCTTTCCTCTTACTCTTCTTTCACCAAATGAAAATTCTATTTATGATTTCCTCCTAACCCTTTACTAACTAGAATTTTCTTGTTGGGATTAATACTTAACACCTCTCTATTACTTCTATTTTCTTAAATAGGCAAATACTAAATAACCATTATTCTACTCATAAAACACAATTATTTAAATAACACACATATTCAAATAACTCACATTTAAATTAAAATACCAAATTAAATTAATTATCACATAATATAATATAAAATTATAATTAATAATTAACTATAAAAATCGGGATGTTACAATCAACATGTACCTATCCTTAGAGAAACTAACAGATTCTTGATATGCTTTGAGAAACATCATGTTCTGATGCTTCAACGACACCAACCCCCACCAGACCTTCCCGTCCACCTTCTTCGAGTTCCTCTGAAGACAAAAAATATAGAAGAATAGCTCGAGAGTGGCCGCCACCTTCAAGTATCCACAGACAATCTCAAATGCCCGTATGAAAGCTATGGCATTGGGATAGAGTTGGGACGGAGCCAGACGAAGATGGAGAAAAACTCCCACCTGGAACTCGATGAAAGGCACCCAAAAACCCAGCTCCCGAAACCATATGTCATAAAACGGGAAGTAGCGGGCCTCGTACCTCGAACAAATTCGACTATCTTTGGCCAGAATATGCACAAACCAATCTTCTATGGCCACCTCGGCCTCCCCGGCTACATTGACCGCGGGATACGAATCCATCTGGAAAAACACCTCATTAGGGTTACCCAGAAACTACGAAGCTCAATCCGACACGTCGAAAGACGCCCAAACTTATGGGTCGTTTTCATCGGTCTCATCGACCTCATACGTAGGAGGACCCCCTTCAGCCTCAGGCACTGGAAGACTCTTACCGCTCTTATCGGTGGAAGTAAACCCGGAAGGCGCTTTCCCTGATCCTTCAGGATCTTCATGAATATCCTCGTTAATACTAGCCATGACACCTGAAAAGTAGATGACATAGGTGAGCTCGACATTAACGTTAAATCCACCCTTCCACCACTATTCAAGTGAAAGGGCTTGGACGAGCAACGATTATATCCCTGGCCAAAATCCCTCTCTAGACAAGGAACGCTCAGATCTAGATCATCAAAATTCACCCCATTGTTGCAAACAGATTCCTCTCCAAAAAGAAATACGCCACCGAGACAAGGGGGACATCAAACAAGGGATGGGTAGATGATCTAGGTGGCATAGACTTCCAGAAACAGGCGTAGCAACCGCTCACCGCTAGGAAAAATCTAAAACCATAAACCCTAATCGCATACATCTCTACATGCAAGCAAAATCTCAAGTCTAAACATCCAAATTCTTACGAAAGGGTCATAAACGTACCGTTTGTGAGTGAAATAAACTGAAGAAACAAGCAAATCGCGAATCTGACGTGACGGAGGAAAGCAAAGATGACGTTGACCACCGTGAAATAGCTCCCCGGATTGGTAAATGCTAAAGTCGAGCAAGAACAAACAAGAGATAATCAGAAGGAATTGAAAATGAAAAGTTGTAAATGAGAAAATCCTCTGGCGTTTATAACCCCCTCTCCACGCGTGGGTCTCCAACTATCTAGGGACCTAGGGAAATCATCATTACCCCTAGTCCCTAGGTCTGCCAACAATCACTTTACGCGGCTCGAGGCCACGTAGGCAAACCCTACTAATTCTCCTACCTTTCACTTCCTCGATAACTCCTCATCTCTCTAGATGAAACGATCTTTAATGCTCTCTTCGAAATCAAGTCATCACCTCTACAAGCAAAGGCGACGACTTGGGGGGCTACTGTTCTGGACTGCCCAAATGCCTGTCGGGCAGGTCACCCCATCTCGAGGTATGACGATCCACTGAGATCCAACAGCATAATGAGGGCTTTATTCTGCCTGTTTCCTTAGCCACACAACTTTCTCTGCTCGACAAATGTCGAGCAGATAAGTGATTTATCTCGCTGAGGACTATGCCCGTTATGTCCCCTTTTTCCCGACATAACGGCTAGTTACGAGCATCATCGCTCGACTTTGACCTAGTCGGCTTGAACGGATATATTTGCAGGCCCGCATATCTCGGCCCAAATATAGCAACCAATGAGAATCCTCCTAACATCGTTATATAAAGCCTCATATCTTTGAGGGCAAGGTATCAGTTTCTTACACTCTAAATCCTAATTTTCACTATCCTCTTTTTGAACATTTGCTTACTTTAGCATCGGTGTGCCTTGCAGTTACACCACCCCTTCCTCAACATCAACTTGCTCGAAGGATCTTCAATTGTTTCGACCGTCTCCGATTCTGATCACTTGTTCAGATCAGAAACCTATACATTTTGAAAAGATAACATGTTTTTTACTTGATATTAGTTGATAAAATGACTTTGCGTTATGTGAAGCAATATAAGATTATGAACTTAACAATAGAATACGAGCTATGTATTAAACTCAGTGAAATTGTGGAATCCATGCATATAAGCTTTATTCATATAATCATAAAGTTAGAGATTTTAGAATTGATTATATCTAAACAGAATTATGCTAAAAATGTGTTAAGGTTTATGTGCAGGGAATGACAACCTAGCCACATGACTTGAACTTTGTTTGGAAATTTGAATCCTCTTAAGCTATTCTAAAAAAGAGGAAAAGGTTAATGAAGAGAAAAAATATCTCCTTAAAACCTCTTCTTTCGAGCTCATCGTAAATGAAGATAAAGATGGTTCTTATGACGACTCTTTGTAAGTAGAAGAAATTGGTGTGTTTGTTAATATGGTCAACGAGTATATGAAAATATACAAAGCACATGATTTGAGTGTGCTAAATCACTGTCAAAATTTAACATATTATCCAAGTCTGTTGAAGCATAAATTTAAGCAAAGTAGCTAATCTCTGTTTGATGGCCAAATACAACCAAAGAGCTTCAAAACGAGTACTTATTTCACTTCATTGATTTTTAGTGTACGAGTCTTTGAGAATTTCAAACAAGACAAGTGTCTGAACATTTAAATTTTTTTAAAAAAATTTTGGTTGATGTTTCGAATCACCTTACCCTAATTCAAATCAAAGAAAAAAATATGCATCTGATTCATATCACAACATTATTTGAATCAGATTAATAGTTTTGACAATTCTCAACCATTTTCCCCTATCAATTTGATTCAAATCACAAATAAGCTTGATTTGAATAAAAAAGACTTGTTGTAGAGTTTTATTAAATTTTATTTAAAATAAAACAAATGTTTGATTCGATTAAGATAAGTTTTAACTTCTAATTAAAACTAGTACTTCATCTCGTGCGATGCACGTGTTTAGGCGGAATTTTACTTTAAAATTGGCGCCTAAACGTGTATTCTGTCTTAATATATTAAGGATTACCCACTGTCTTGTCTTAGTTCGAATCAACCTTAATCAAAAATTTTGAAATCGCTTAAATTAATCCAAAGTATAGAAACCTTTCATCTTCTCATCTCAATCATTCATTCATTTATACTTAAATTTCATTTTTCGTTATTCATTCCTTCATTTGTATTTCCCTCTCTCCCTTCAACCTCTCATCACTCAACTCAAATTCATGCTAAAGTTCATCAATTATTTTCATCACTCACCAATGAAAATATTAGAAAATCGTCTAAAGCAAACAAATGAAAGTGTCCTAACTCCAATCCATCTCTTGCCACACAAAAGTATCCAAAATTTACAATCGAAAAATTTAGAGACTATTAGTTAAAGTAAATTTTAAAATAACTAAAAATAAATATTGAAATATTCATAAAGATCACAAAACATATTTAGTTCTACATAAAAATAACAAGAGTTTATTATAAAATTAATAATTTTTTGGTTGGTTTTTACTTTTTAAAATAGAGATACGTTTTCTTGGTAAAAAAACATAGATGCTACTATTCATGAATATACTCTCTTTGGAATAAGATATAAAAAAAATTGAAAGTTAATGTATTTAATTTTAATTTTTAATCAAACACAACCTTTTTAAATGTTACTTTTATTTATATTTTTAACCAGATACATCATTCCTAGTGTATTACAATTTACAAAGAAACAATTATGGAATGCATGATTAAGCTACCAATATTTTTGTAAACTTGTGGTTGTTAAGATCACACACTCCTTTACCACTTTTTAAATGTCTTTCTCCTATAATTAATTTGATAGGACTCTCTTATTTTCTAATAGCAACCGACTAATTAGTAGGTGATACATTCTTGTCTACATATACTCTAGGGCTGTGTTTGGCCAAAGGCCATTTTTTGACTTGCAGATTATATGTTTAAAAAATATATACATAATTTTGGCTTTTTCTTTTCAAGTTTATAATGTTTTTATTAATTTATATTTTTTATTAGTTAGTTAAAATAGTTTATAACTTAAAGTTTAAACTTTATTATTATTATTTTCAATTTTATCTCTAGTATTTTAATTGAAAAAATAAATTTTATTTTTATATGATTTTTGTGTATCTCATCTTTATAATAAACTATTTTAACAGTGTTGATTTAATCAAAATTTAATCAAAAGATCTATTTTCTATCACCGATATGAAACCATTTATCATACGCTAATTTATCAACTATTCACTACTATTTTACTTTAATTTATCTAGTAATTCAGAATTACAAATATTTTCTTTTCCACGTGTCTTGGTGATTTTGATTTCCACATCTCAAGCTCAATTCAATTGTTGCTTTCAACAAATAAAAACCCTCGTATTTTAACCAGATTCAAACTTAAAATTATCATTAATCCATTTGAGAGGAGAGATTTTCTCAATTTATGTTGTCAATATCGAGATATTAGAAATAATATGAGATATAACTTGTGGAATTCAATTATAAGTTCATCAGTTTATTTAGTATACAAGTTAAATTTACTTTTCATATAATAATATTATTTTTGTTCCTTTATATAATAGATAATTTATTTTTTAAATTTATTAAATAATTAATATAATTTAGTCAAAATATAGACTAAATGTGTTGATTATTAAATGAATTTAAAAAATAAATTATCTCTTATATATACTATAAACCTTTAATTAAAATTGTTTAGAGAACTAATTTCATATATCTAATAGTAATTTAACACCCTTAATTATTATATTTTAAATAATTAATTATGACAGAAATCAATTCTTATTCCAATGTTTTAATTTCAATTTGAATCATTATTTTTTGTATTGGACAACTAACGAGTTTTTTGGACTCACAACACTCACGCTATTCATTATTTCTCTACTTCATGTTTTTTATTATTCAACTCAAAGAGAATGTTAATCTTTTCATTCTTTATTTTCTATTCAAACATTTTCGTCTTCTCTATTTTCTCTCTTTACTGTGCAAATTATGTCTTCTATATTCTCTTTCTTTTTCCCTCAAACCCTACGACCACCGCTGCCCTTTCTTCCCCTATTTATGGCCACCACCACCTCCAATAAAAACAACCAAAGTCATCACACTCGTCATCTCATGTTCTTTCTAATAAATCAGTTGAAATTTTGTTTCGAGTGATCTCTATGTCAACCATTGTTTATCATTCTCTGACGTCACTATTTGAAACTGTGAAACCATATAGATCGAACTACTTAGCAAGTTTCCACTTAACTCTTTTAATTTTTTTTCTATTATTCATTCATTGATTGTTTTCTTGAAGAAAATAGATCAATATCTACAAGATTAATTTGTATCAACCTTGCGGATTTAAAGCTTGGAAAATGATCCAACGAGAAAGCGGGTGAAGAAGAAAGTGAATCAACATGTTTGTGCTATGGTGTTTTTTCGTTTTCCCCTATTTTAGCCAAGCTTTCCGATTTTATGTTTTTTTTTTTGTTTATCCTTCATTTTATGTTTATCAATAATGTTTTTTATTACATGACTTGTTTGCATGGATTTGTGATTGTTGATTGTAGTTATGGAATTCCCTTGATCGTATGCTTGAAGTTTGTGTTTTCAACTTTATTTATGTTCTGCTTCTGTTGTGTTTTATCTATCAAACACTAATCACATCATAGGTAAACCATACATAACATTATCACATTGACATCAAAAAATTGAAATAGTTAGGATGCTATTATCTACTAATATTATCTTTTTATATTTGATTTGTAATATCTGGTGAATGCTAGATGTCAATTTTGCAGAGGAAAGTTGTCAACTAAGCAAAGACATTTGATGAGAAGCTCTGATTATCATCAATAGGCTTGGAAACAATTGCATATTTTGACCAAAAACTTGGGCTTAGTGAGAAAATAAGTGTTGGTGCTTAAGTTATGAACGATAAAGTTCGAGAAATGAATCAATTTCTCGAAAAAGAAAAAATCGACATTTACAGCTTCATGATAGCCATCAACAGAGTTGGTTCTACCATAATGAATAATTGCTACATATTGCATTTTTAACCACTACTACAGAAAATCCATTTAACAACGGTTGGAAAACTCATATAATCACGTAAGTCCAAGAGTTGTTATGTAGAGTGTTGTTGTAAATGCGCAACTTACAGTCATGGTTATCGGACCGTTTTAGTATACTGAAAAGTTTACGTGATATTACAATGGTTAGTTAACATAACTGTTGTGGTATGTCTTTTAATAAAATTAAAATAAAATAGCAGTAGAACCACAATAGCAATAAGAACATCAAGAACAACAACATAAACAACATGAACAACATGAACAACAACAAGAACAACTAGAACAACATGAACAACACGAACAATAGCAAGAACAACAAGAACAACAACAAGAACAACAAAAACAAGAAGACCAACAACAAGAACAACAAAAATAAGAAGAAGAGCAACAACAATAACATCAACAATAACATCAACAACAACAACAACAACGTAAACCAACAACAACAAGAAGAACAACAATAATAGTTGGCTGTGGCATTTGAGGTCTGGTCACTTGAACTTTCGATCACTCAATCAACTGATTAATCAAGATATGTAAATGGAATACCAGGTATTGAGATGCCCAACAAAATCTGTGAAGTTTACTTAGTCGGAGAATAATCCAAAAATTCTTTCGTTTCGACCATACTAATGAGATCCTCCTGCATACTCAAAGTTGTAGATTCAGATGTATGTGGATTATTCGAAGAGAAAACCATCGGTGGAAATAGCTATTTTGTTTCACTTTTTGATGAGTATAGTCTAAATGTTTGGATCCATGTGATCAAGTGAAAGGACCTATTATTTGAAGTCTTTAAGAGATTCAAGATAATTGTTGAAAACCAGAGTGAGATGAAGATCAAAGTTCTGCGAAGAAATTGAGGTGGAGAATATAAATCCAATATGTTTGAATAATTCTGTATAGAACATGGTGTCGATCATGAGGTAATTGTTCCATATACGCCTCAACATAATGGAATTTCATAAAGAAGAAACAAAATCATATTGGATATGGCAAGATGCATGTTGAAGCAGGAGAATTTGCCAAAATCCTTATGGGGTGAAGCTGTTTTGAATGTAGTTTATATCCTGAATAGGTGACCTACAAAGAATTAAAGAACAAGGTTCCTGAAGAAGTGTGGAGTAGAAAACGACCATCAGTGAGTCTTGTTAAGGTGTTTGGATCTACGTGTTACAAGCATGCTCCTGATACGAGAAGAAGGAAGCTTGATGACAAAAGTTAATGATTCTGGTAGGATATCATAAAACTTGTGCATATAGGATATTAAATCCAATCGATGAGAAAATTATGATAAGTTGAGATATAGTGATTGATGAAAATTTTGTCTGGGTTTGGAATTCTAATGATGCAATTAACAAGCCATTGATGATCAATGGTTTCGACAAAGTTATTGATGAAGTCGAAGATGAAGAAATTGTTGATATTCTAGTCAAAATCGAAGTAGTTGCTGACATTCCTGACACAATCGAATTCAAAGAGGGTGTGACTAGCACAAGCCAAAGACCTCTAAGAACTAGATTTCTTCCAACAAGACTTCGAGACTATGAAGTGACTGGTGATGATGTAACACCACAAAGGGAATTATTTTATTTTGCTTTACATGCAGGTGCTAAACCAATAAAATATAGAGAGGCTTTAAAAAATAAATAATGGAAGTCAGTTATGGTTGAAGAGTTACAGGCAATCAAAAGAAACAACACATGGGAGTTAGTCAAATTTCCAGCACACACAAAAGCTATCAAAGTTAAATGGGTGTTCAAGTTGAAACACAATGTTGATGGGTAAATAGGAACACATAAGGAAAGATAGGTAGCTCGATCATTTCTTCAATGAGAAAGACTCGAATACTCTGAAGTATTTTCTCCAGTAGCAAGATTGGAGAAGTTTGACTTGTGGTAGCCTTGTCTTGCAATCAAGGTTGGTCGACATTTCATTTAGATGTGAAATAAACATTTTTCAATGGTCCTTTAGAAAAAGAGGTATATGTCAGACAGCCTCCAGGGTTTGTGATTCAAAAGGAAATAAGTAAGGTGTATAAGTTGCACAAAACACTCTATGGCCTCAAGTAGACATGTAGTGCATGGAAGAATAAGATCAACTCATACTTAGTCAAATTAGGATTCATCATATGCAAATCTAAGTATGGTGTCTATGTTCAGGTTGTGGAACAAAATATAACAATCACCTTCTTATATGTCAATGACTTGCAGATAATTGGAAATAGCTTGGAGAACTTGTTGAAGTTCAAAGAGCTGATGATAAGGGAATTTGAAATGCCAAATATAGGAAAATTGTCTTATTTCTTAGGCATGGAGTTTCAAATTTTGAAGCAAGGTATTGTGCTGCATCAAAGGAAGTATGTTAAAGAGATACTCAAGATATTGAAGATGGATGATTCATTTCCAACATCTTTGCTTGTCGAACCAAGTTTAAAATTAGAGAAGCAAGAAGAGGAAGGAAAAGTCGATGCTACTTTGTTCAAACAAATTGTGGTATTTCAGAGGTATGTGTGCAATAGTCAACCTGATATAAGTTTCACAATCAAATTAGTGAGAAGATACATGTGTGAACCAAGAGTGTCGCACATGAAGGCTGGAAGAAGAATTCTGAGATACTTAAAAGGATCAATAAACTGCAGAATTCTATTTTGACAAGATTTTGAAAGCAAATAAACTACAATTACTTGATTTTTAGTTGTTGATATGTGTGGAGATAAGGAAGATGGAAGAAGAACAAGTGGTTATTTCTTTCAAGTATTTGATGCCACAATATCATGGTTCTCGAGAAATCAACTTGTGGTTGGATTGTCATTGTGTGAGGTTAAACATATAGCAAGATCCTATGATGTATGTATAAAAATTTGGATCAAATCTATGTTGGAAGAGATTGAGGACGAAGTGAAGAAATCTCTAGTGTTGCAGATTGAAAACAAGTCAACCATTAATAGGTTTTTCAATGGATTAACCATATTTTTCCCGTTTGAGCAACAAGACAACAATTCAAACGGGAAGAAACCTCTAGTTTTTCATGGAAGGAGTGAAGCTAGATTTCACTTTCTAAGGTAAAATCTAAATTGAGGTGAATTTGAAGTAATACATTTCTCAAGTGAAGCACAATTGGCCGACATTTTCACCAAAAGACTGAAGATCGACAAATTCCTTAATTTGAGAAAGAAATTAGGAATACTTCAAATTGACTCTGACTAACGTAAGTTCGATAACTTGGATTATAAGGGGTGTGTTGTGATATAAGTGTTGTAGGTTTCATCCGCGAACAAGTATTTTTAATTATCGATTCCACAGGGATTGGTGTATATTGTAGTCTTTCAATAGAAAAGTGTATTTTAAGATCAAAGTAACCAAAGGGTTTGTTTCCTAAGCTACTAGTAACATGAATTTCCAAACAAGTAACTAAATTAGTCTTTTAAAAAGAGAGTTATGGTTTGGATTCAAGAGAGTTGGAGATTGTTTTCAATTGATGGAAGCATGTCAAGATTAGTTTCATTGACCTAGTTTCATATATATTCAATTAATCAAGTGATGAACATAGTAGATGATTTCTATAAATACATATCCTCTCAATCTTGTAGATTTCTCACCAAGATTGTGAATGTTATCATGTTAATCTTTGTATGATCCCTCACTACAACTATTGACATGATAATCATTAAGTTCAATATTTGTAAACACTAACACACAAATCTATTCCTAGCATTTGTTCATTAGTGGATGAATATCCTAGGTCTACTTTGAAGCATTCTTTTCCAAGCAAAACTCAAAGCATAAAAATGAAGAACAAAGATATTCAACTATATTAATCATCAACCATGTTCATACACAAATGGATTAAGAGAAATAGATACTAGTTAGATCAACTACCTCTAATCTTGACACAAAAAGAACTTAGCCACTCATTTCCATGGTTGTTTTGTTCTCAAGATTGTTGGTAGAGATGATGAACATGAAGAAACAAGATGAAAAACTATGGTTTTTCTTACAAATTCTTGCCCTAATTTTTACACAATGAAAGATAATTATGATGAAGTGAAGCTCCCTTGCCTAACACACCAAAAGCCAGCTGGAAATGATGGAGTAGGTGGCCCAAAAGGTGAAAGCATGGGTCTGTCCTTTTTTTGTTTTTCGCAGACCGCGCTAAGCCCGGTTATACGCGCTGAGCGCGCTCATGCTGCAACCGCGCTGAGCGCGACCTGCAGCATGCTCCTTCATCCAAAAATTTCTTCAAAAAGAATCATCCCAAGAGCTCTTCAAGTGTCCTTGAATCCAAGCTTAGGAGAATTAATCAATAAAAACCTACAATTAGAAGTAAACTAAGTTAAATAATATATTATAAACAAAAACTAAATAAAAACATAATTAAACCAAAATACTAGAATAAATACTACTAATTATATAAAAAGGCATTGTTAAGGACCACAAAATCATGTACAAAATAACTACAATTTGGTCCTTAACAACTCTCCCCAACTTACTTCTTTGCTTGTCCCCAAACAAAAGTCAATAATCTCCCTAAGCAAGAAGGAACAAAATGTAAGCATGCAAGTCACACAAGAATGATGGTTCAAACTCGACATACCCGGCAAAAGCACACATCGATCGCTTTTTCGAAACACAACATGCATATGAATTAAGTTCTAAACACAACATATCAACACATGTTACAAAATAAAAGATATGTTCACACTTGAATCACCTAATCATTTCTTCAAAATTCATGAAGAACAAAATGTAATATTTACAAAGGACTAAACACTCTCACTAATAGTCATGCACATCCATAATAATTCATGCGATCATCGAAACAAGTTAAATGACAAAATGGAAACAAAGATCACTAAGGACTTTCAAGGGTTGTAACTTGGCTTAGGTTAGAAACAAGGGATATTTAAGTAAAAAGCCATTGAAACAAATTGGGTCAAAGGATATGAAGAGCATTTCACAAACTAATTCCCACTTCCTTCTTATTATTCACAACCTCTTTTCTTTTTCACACAATGATCCTCTTTTTTCTTTTCTTTTGTTTTCTTTTCATATACAAATTTTTTTCTTTTGTATTTTTCTTTTCTCTATTCTTTTTTCTTTCTTTAGGATCATTGTGTCATCAATTCTAGGTTCTTTTTGATCCACCTCCCCAACTTCATTTATATCAATCCTTTTTTTATTCAAGAAGATGCTTTTCAAGGGTTAATCAACAAAAAGGGTTGGTATTCACAAACAAGAAAAATTTATAGAATGAATTATCATTGAATTTTCAAAGATTATCAACAACTATTAAGTGGCCTACTTAACAATTAGTTGATCTGATAAATTCATCCTACAAATACTATTTAAGCTCAAAAGGGTTCACAAGGATTCAATCACTCACGGTTAGTTGAAGCCCTTTTGGAATTGATGGTTTTTCTCATAATGCACAAAAAATTGCCTTGATCATCTCTAAGTTTCCAAATTATCACAAACAAATAAAGATTAAGCATGAATCATACGAGTTAACAAAACTATTAGACACTCTATATTTGGTATAAGGTGGAAAGCTTCTCACCTATGTGGTTTGAGTCCTAATGATTCGAATGTGAACACAAATTTTTTTGTACATGCCAAGATATTTTGCATAAAGCACAAATTTCATAGACATGTTATTATTCTACAAGACGATTAAATATGTACCTTATTTGTGGATTGAGTCGAGAATTTTATCATCACCATCACTTTGGTGAAACACACTTACTTGCTTTGGAGTACCGTTGAAAAACCGGACAAACCAAAAGAAGTACAATTTAAAATAAATAAACTATAATCTAAAAATAAAATATAAAAAAAATCAAATCAAATAAAATAAACAAAATAAAATAAAAGACACCCCAAAATTGGTGTTTAAAACTAAAGAGTACTTAGGCTCCATGCCTACAAAATGCCAATTGGAATTACAAGTCTATCCTAAAAATGGATGGCAACCAACAAAATCCAAAAGTTTAAAACTAAAAAGTGCTGAAAGTAATATAAAGACAAGAAAATAAAAAGATCAGTCTGAAGCCTCGAGGATAGAATCTCCAGGAGACCCAAGAATCAGAACCAGAACTGCCCTCTCCATCATCCTCACTCTGCTCATCACCATCAGCATCGCCCACCTCCTCCTCTATATTTGGCCCGACCCCGGGCCAACCAGCATACGCACTAAGCTGCTTGCTCGTGCGAGTGAAGTGGTTCACCCCCGTCTCTCTGATCTGCAAAACAAGGTGCTCCATGATCTCGTGCATATACATAAATGCTCTCTGGTGAGCAAGATGCATTTGCCGGTTCCATTCTTCAGATGGACTGGCCTGAGGAAGTGCAGCAGCTACTGGAACAGCCTGGGCAGCAGAGTTATCATCCAGGGCCCTGCAATAGCAATCACAGTAGTGATCATCAATGATTCCATCAATAGTAAGGTGCCCCACAGCAGGAAAAACAACCTTTGCCCATTTCATAAGGCCCATTATCAACCCAGGATAAGTTAGGGCACATTTTATACGCTCTCCCCTAGAGGTATAACTCAATGCTACCCTTTTCAGCTCATTTGCAATAATTCGACAAAAATCAATTTGCTCCTCATCGAGCATATAAGCAATTAGGCCGACAGTCTCCATGGGAATAGAAGATGTGTGGCTTCGAGGTCTCAGATTATACAGAGTCACACACACATTAGCACTCGGGCACTAGTCTTCAGGCTGGACCGGTTGAATTTTAAAGGTTGCCCAACCCTGTTCAGTTCATATGAGTTCCCGGATAAACAAAGCTTCCTCCGCAGCATAGCATGATCCCAATTACCATGAGCCAGGTGGTCGTGGTAGATATCTAACTGATCATCTGGGGCTGTCCAGGTTATGCCCAGGTAGTTGTTGATAGCAGTGCGAGAGAACGAAACCGACTTCCCCCTCACAACAGAAGTGAAAGGAAAGTCTCGCCCTTCGGTCGGAATGGCGTTGGCGTAGAACTCCCTAACCAACTCAACATTCACTTTGGTCTGAGGCTCACATAGAACACCTAAACCATAGTTGTCAAGAATCGCATCAGGCGTATGGTAGTGGCCCTGCTCTCGGAGCCGGATGATTCTTTCTGTCCAAATGTTCCGCTCCTCGAGCTCTTTGTACCTCGCCTCTTGAGAAGGTCCCAAGAAGCGAGCACCATCGAAAGGAACTGACCGAGATGACCCAGCCCCGACGGAAGAAACTCTTTGTCTTTTCGGAGCCATATGAAAACAACACCAAAAATCAACAAAAATCGACACCGAAATGTCCGTTAGTGATAATTCATGCAAACATCAGTAGAAACCATGCAACCAACGCATCTAGACACAACAAACGATTCAAAAACACAGCAGAAGAATTTTTCAGAATTCTGCAGACCGCGCTGACCGCGCTCTGCGATTTCCAGAAAAATTCTTCTGTAAAAACAGAAATTTCTCCACACAAACAGGCCTAATAGCAATGAAATTCCTATTCTAAGCAATCTCTACCATCTAAACAACCTAATCCTAAGAGAAAAATCAAAAATTCCTAAACCTAGGTTTTCAAAATCTAACCTAAACATCAAAATTTAACGAAATTGAAAGGGGAAAAACATAGAGAAACTTACTTAGATGCTTGGGGGATGATTAGACAAGGAAATTCGCAAGAACTTGTTGATTTTCGGTTGGGGAATTTGGGATTACTTGAGAGAGTGAAAAATGGAGAGGGAAGAGTGAAAAAGGGTTGAAAATTAATCCTAACCTATTTAAAACAAACCAGGCCACCCAATGGGCCTCAGAAAATCGGTTTTTGAAAAATATTTTTAAAAAATATCTCCCAGACCGCGCTAAGCGCGACCCAGACCGCGCTGAGCGCGAAAGTTTCTGTCAGATGGGTCAAAATGCGCGCTAAGCGCGACCTGCATAATTTTGAATTTTTCTTTAAAACAGCAAATTAACATCATGTACAAGTCAAAATGAGTGCAATAAAGAATACTTACAATGTTGGGGTGTGTGATACGGTGAACTGACTTTGTAGGATTTTTGTATCCAAATGTGCGGATAGCAAGAGTCGCCACCGACTTTTATTTTTATCCAATTAAGGGAAGGTAAAAGTAACAGAAAAAGACCTTCGTTAGATTCTGAGTTCGGGAGAATGGTTATGAAAAGGGAAGGTATTAGCACCCCTTTCCATCCGTAGTTATCTACGGGCTCTTAGTTGCTCTAGATCACTTTTAAAATTGCTTTCTTGTGTGTTTGACAAAAATGTTTTGAAAAGTCATTTCGCTTTGACTTTGTAATGACTCATGTAGGAGTGTATACAAAGTGTTCGGAAATGTTTTTGTTGTTTTGAAAAGAATTTGAACTTTGAAAAAAAAGTGTGTGATGTGAAAAACTTTTGATAGAGCAAGCAACTAAAAGTCTTGTTTACCCACTCAGAATTGGTCGTTTTATTGTACTTCTACATTCCTTTAGAATAGCGCTAGCCATACCATTAGTTAGTAGGTAGCTCCATTCGTTGGATGTAAGCGGGACATTCGAAGGGACATCGGATGGTCATAGAAGGCAACTTGTAGGAAGTATCCTAGCACATTCGAAGGGACTATCATCATTTTTCGTAGGCGACAATCGAGGGTCAAGATCATGTATTCGGAGGCGACATCGTGGGTCTTATGATCTTTGTATCGAAGGGACTATGATGATTTGTTTGGAAGGCAACGGTGCTAGAATACCTCTACGTTCGAGGGACATGACCATTTTGAATCGAAAGGCATCGAGAGAGAATTACCCTAAGGGGTGCGTGTGTGAGAGAAGTGTGTTGAATTCAGAAAATATTATCTTGAAGATTAGTGTGAGCTATGTCCAATTATTATCTTGCCATACACGCCTAATTACTAGCAATTGATAAGGTGCGGAAAGTAAAATGCGGAATGTAAAGTGCGGAAAGATAAATCCTACGCTATTACATGGCTTTGGGGCAGATACATAATTTAAACTTGCGGAAAATAAAAGCCTAATTAGCTATTACAACCCATGAGCAATTACATAATTGGAAAAGAGAAAATGATAAAAAGAAAACGTCCGAATCGGAGCAACCTGTGAAAGAATAAGAAAATCGGAAAATATGATGAAATCGAAATAAGAGAAAATGTTAGGAAAAAATGCAATTTTTAATATGAGAAAATTAATATATGCTGGAAATAAGATAAATAAGCTAAAATAATTTTTTGGGATCTTTTGGAAAAGATTTAATAATTAAAATGCAATTAAAAGTGAATTAAATGCAAAAATATAAATAAAATAAATATGCATGCAAAAATTATATTTTTTAATTTATTAAATTAAATAAACATTTTTGTGAAAATAATGCAAAAAGAATAAAATATTTTGGTGATTTTTTGATGCAGAAATAAAATATAGAAAAGAAATTAAAATGAATGGAAAATATTAAAATAAAAGAAAATATGAAAATATGTTAGAAAATACAAGTTTGCAAACTTGTAAAAAGAATGTCATGGCCAGGGATCGAACTGAGTCATTGGCCTCAAACTCTGAAAACAACACCGACCAACCGAGCCAACACGCATCTTGTTTGGAAATTGGAGTGAGTGGAATTTACACGCGTCGCCTTCGTATGGTCTCGTTTCCGCGCCAAGAACATCATCGTCTTCGTTTGAATCCTGGGAATTTTGCGTCGGCCTTTCTTCGACGCTACAAGCCCTGGCAAAATGGAAAACACAATATACGTAATATAAATTATATCTAAGGCCATGGATCGATTCGTCTGATCATCCCGAACTCAATAGTATAGGTCTTATTGTCCAATTTGTCCGTTTTAAGGAAACCCCAATTCGACCCAGGAAACCCTAAACATGGCAGATTTCGATTCAAGCCATAAAAATGCAATTCGATTGCCCAGACAGCTTGCAAACTTCAAACTAAACACAAATCAAACGTCAAAACATGTTAAAAATGCATGATAAACAGAATTCGATTTTGGAAAATATAAGAACAAACCAAAACCGGATTGCTTGATTCTTGATGTTTTTTGGCAATGTAAGTATCTGGAATCACTCCTGGGGTACCAAGGAATGTGTTTGACACCTCAAAACCGATTGAAACGGGCTAGAACAAGGATTGCCAATTGCTTCAAGAACACGATTTTTTCACTTTGAGAATAGGGTTTCTGAGCCAATTTTTTCGTTCTTTCTTGATAGGTATGCATCATGTATTTATAATGGATGGATTTGGGATTGAATTTGGGAAGAATTGATCAACATTCAATGGAAATCAAATTTGATATTCTCATGAAATCAAATTTTCAAATTTTGTCCAATTTCAATCCAATCTTGCCAAATTTGATCAAATTTTGAAATTGCTGGCATTTATGGGTTGATTGGATCACAAGAAAGCAATAAAAATCAATCTTCCAATTAATTTTGATTTTATAATTTATTTTAAGATTTAATTTGCATTTAAATGAATAAATTACAAATTAAATAGAAAAATAAATCAAAAATTCGTGGCATTGGGCTTGGACATTCCTAATTGCATGAGGAACAAGTTAGGATGAAGAAAAAGTAGGCCCATTTGCAAAAGATTTGATTTTTTGAAGTATCTCTCTTTGTGCATTCTTCCAAAATTGCCCAACTTGTGAATGGTGTAACTTGCTCAATTTTCCACATTTTGAGTGTTCTTGGACTTTTTGGAAAGCTCTAAGAGTCCTCTAACCAATGTCTTTGGTCTCATCTCATTTGGAGTTACCATGCTCAATATATCTTCAAAACAAAAAGTTGACTTTTTGTTGACTTTGAAAATGACCTATAATGTTTTGAGCTATACCTCTCAAATGAAGCATTTTTGGACATTCTTGTGAGACATGAAGTTGTAGAGAATTGAATTTCCTTCAAAATGAGCTTTGGTGGGAAAATTTCGAGAAAGTATGAGAAAGTTATGATCATCAAAGTTCGATTGACTTTTCACCTAGAAACCCTAATTTAGAAAGTTTGACTTTTGAGCAAATCTTGAGTTTTCTTGATGAATCATGATCAACCCTTGATCAAATGATGAATGTAACTTCAAAATGAGGATGTTGACCAAAAATCGAAATTTTGATGTATGTTGACCACGTTGACTTTTGTCCAATACACCGATTTTCAACCATCGAGCAATTGTCGAGGAAACTTGACTTGTGAAGCTTGAAACTTGACATGGAGAATCTTTGAAGCATATGAGGAGGCATGAAGACCATTGGAGATGTTGGAAATCCATCTTGGCTTGAGAGATACCAAACCCTAGTTTGGGTTGATTGTCTAGGAGAGAGTTTGTCTGATCAACTCTTGAGGAATCCTTGAGCATAGATGTATGAAATCTTTTGAGAAGATGGAGGGCAAATTTTGGGGTATGACAGCTGCCCCTGTTCAATCTTCTTGTACTGGAGGGTTAGATTGACACGCTTGTCTTTCGTGACCTGGAGGTAGAAGATGATTGAACACCGAGTACACCTGAAAATTTGCACTCGCTGTTGGTGGATGATGCGGGAATGGGCTTACAGATGCCATTTGGAGAAGTTGGAGACTTCGCTGGGGAACGAGTCGTACGCTAGACTCGGAGTCGTTAAATAGGAGAGCGCGAGATGGGCTTAAGATGCCATCCGAAAGGTCGATCTTGGGAGCGAGCCGTACGTTAGACTCTGTAGATGTTCCTGGAATGGAGAGGAGATGGGCTTAAGATGCCATCCGAAGGGAGTCGTACGTTAGACTTCGTGTTCACCTTGAATGAGGTTATTGGTTTGTATTGATTTTTAACCATATATGCAGCATTCTGAAAGTGAAGAGATGTTGACAAATAGTCGGAGATGGGCTTAAGATGCCATCCAAGGCAACCGAGTCGTCGCGACTGTAGTTGTTGATAATAAGGAATCAGAATAAATCTTCGTGTTGATTACTCTGAGGGAGATTGTAGTTGGCAAAAATGTGGATAGTTTCCCTGTTGTGCATCGGGTGTTGATCCATTGCCTGTTATCGGAGGATAACCAGAGGTGGTCTTTCGGATAGTTTTCCCGTCGGTTCGGGTTAATCTGGACCGTCGTGGGCGGTCTTTCGGATAGTTTTCCGTCGGCTCGGGCTTAATCTGGACCTGTTTGCGGCGGTCTTCGATAGTTTTCCGTCGGCTCGGGGCTTAATCTGGACTTTGCGGAGTAGTATACTGTTTTGGAGAAAACAAGAAAATCTTTGATAGAATATTTGTTAGTCTTATGCAAAGTATGATGCATGACAGTGTATATGAATGGCATATGCATGAATTATGACTTTTATGAGAAATGTATGAATGATGAACGTTGTGATATTTCAAAACATATCCATCTTGAAGAAGATGCGGATATTCTGTTTGAATATTTCTGACTTCCGCTTGGGGATTTGTGTAGGTGAGAACCCCGCCTTTGAAGGAGAAGAAAGATATCCTGGATTCCTCGATGCACTATCTGACCAAGTCTTGGGCCTAGACGTTGTTGAGGAAGGTAGAGATTTGAGAGACTCATTGTCGGAGATCTCATATATAGACCCTGCTGAGGAGAGTCTGGAAGGCGATCTGTTGAGGACCTTGTATGTAGATTCTGCTGAGGAAATTTAGGAGGTGCTCTACTGGGGATTTCGAGTGTAGATCTCGCTGGAAAGCATTTGATGGTTGCTAAGAGACCGGGCTTGAAGAGTCTGGAGTCCGTTGTAATCTCTGGCTGGGGAATAAAAGGTGTATGTTTCCTCCGATGCACTATCTGACCAAGTTTCGAGCCTGGATACCTGCCGGGAGAAGGGGAGGATTGAGAAATATCCTGGGATGAAGTGTTCTTGCTTGAGGCGATGTAACATTGCTCGGTTGAGTGGAATCGCGCTTGTGGATTAACATATACTCCATTGGGAAGGTGTGTTGTGGTGACACCTTTATGCTCGTGGGAACTATTTGTTGACTTTCGTCGTCATCCCAATTCACGGAACCTGTAGTAAGTACTTTTGCATATTCACTTTTCGTATGTTTGCGAGAAATTTTATTGTCAGTGTGTATAATCATTCAAAGCAAACGTTGGACTTATTGCACATAACAACAACAGAAATTGTAAAGAGAAAGAAACTGTATTTATTTGAAAGGTGGCGTATGGCCAAGTAGTTTGTACACAAGAAAGGTAAAAGCTATCGGAAACAATCTCGTTAAGTTCCAACTATGCTAGTACTCATATATTTCGACTATCTCATCTCCTTTGTCGTAGAAAGTGAGTGGACTGATCTTCGCCATTTGAACCTTGAATGCTGATAGTAGTCTGGAAGCAGATGATCTGGAAGAGACATAGTCATACGCTTAAATCCCTAACTTTTGCCTAGACCGCCCTTTCGGGTTTCGATCTGGGATACCCTTTTTGCCCAAGCCGCCTTTTCGGTTTTCGACTTGCCGGTGTACATGTTTTGTATATATCCTTTATTTTGCCGAACCTTTTGGTTCGCCAGATGCCCTTATTTTTGCCTAGGTTAAATCGACCTAGCGGGTCTCTTATCGTAGTATTTTTGACTATGTCGCGTTCACGGTGTGGGAAGTCTTCACCATCCATGGTGCTAAGTATCATAGCTCCGGAAAATCATCTTGACTACAAATGGTCCCTCATGGGTGGGAGTCCATTTGCCCACAGGATCACCTTGTGGAAGAATGATGCGCTTGACTACTAGGTCACCTACTTGGTAGACTCGGTGCTTGACCTTCTTGTTAAATGCTCGATCATTCGTTTCGATAAATCTGTCCATGGCGGATGGATGCGAGTCGTTTCTCATCGATCAAGTTAATCGGTCAAGGCGATGCGGACCCAATCGTCTTCGCTAACTCGCCTCCGGAGGACTCGGTTGAGGGTATCCGAACCTCGATGGGTAAGACGGCTTCCATACCGTATACAAGAGAGAAGGGGTTGCCCTGTTGATGTTCGTCTTTGTGGTCGATAACCATGAAGAGCGAATGGTAACATCTCATGCCAATCTTTGTAAGTCACCGTCATCTTACGTATAATCTTCTTAATGTTCTTATTGGCGGCTTCCTGCGCCATTCATCTTAGGCCGTAAGGAGATGAATTGTGATGCTTGATCTTGAACTGCGTGCAGAGTTCGGTGATCATCTTGTTGTTGAGATTGGAACCGTTATCTGTGATAATCCTTTCAGGAGTGCCATACCGACAGATAAGATTATGTTTGATGAATCGAGCCACAACATTCTTGGTAATGATGCAACGAGGTGCTTCTACCACTTGGTAAAGTAATCGATTGCCACAAGGATGAAACGATGTCCATTGGAAGCTGTGGGCTTGATTTCTCCGATCATGTCAATGCCCCACATTGCAAAAGGCCACGGAGAAGTTAAAACATTCAGAGGTACTGGAGGTACGTGTACTTTGTCGGCATAAATCTGGCACTTGTGACAAGATCGAGCATAGTGGTGACAATCAGCTTCCATGGTAGACCAATAGTAACCTGTTCTCAAAATCTTCTTAGCCATAGTGTGTGCACTGGAGTGGGTCCCAAATTCGCCTTCGTGTAACTCTTCCATGATACGCATTGCTATTTTCTGGTCTACATAGCGGAGTAAGCACAAGTCGTGGTTGCGCTTGTATAAAATGTCGTTGCTGAGAAAGAATTTGGAAGCGAATCTTCTCATGAACTTCTTATCATTAACAGATGCCCCTGCGGGATATTCCTGAGTCTCAAGATACCTCTTCACGTCATAGTACCAAGGTTTCTCTTCGTCAAGCTCACAACAATCTGTTGGTTCGTCAAACTTCTCAATGATGATCGGGAGCCTCGTTGTCCCATCGACCTTGAACATAGATGACATAGTAGCTAACGCATCAACCGATTTCTTCTCGTGGAATATGATTGAAAGTAATCTCTTCAAGGGAATCAAACTCGAACATGCTCTCGATACGGAATGAGATTCGGATGCTTCGTATCCCACTCGCCTTTATCGATGATCACTAAAGTGAGTCTCCATACACTTGCAAGAACTTGATTCTTAAGTCAATAGCGACTTTAAGACCCATGATGCACGCTTGACTCGGCCATGTTGTTCGTGCAATGAAACATAATCTGGCGGTGAAAGGAGTATGTCGCTGGAGGATGTGATGATGGCACCAATGCCATTGCCGAGTTTGTTTGAGGCTCCATCAAAAACCATGGTCCATCGGGATCCTTGTTCAGGTCCTTCGTCCGGGCCTGGTTCTTCACAATCTGAAACTAGTAAAACATCTTCATCCGAAACTCGAAGCATAGGCGATAGTCATCTACGGCTTGATGAGCCAAATGATCGGCTACTACACTTCCTTTGATCGCTTTGAGAAGTGTCTTGGATGTCATATTCGGTCAAGATCATTTGCCATCTTGCTATTCTTGGAGAGTGGTTTCTCAAAGATGTATTTTATTGGATCCATCTTGAAATCAACAAGGTAGTGTGAGTCAACATATCTGTCTTAGTCGGTGAAGCCAAAAGCGTTGCAAGTTTTCTCAAGTGTGAGTATCTTGTTTCACATCGGTAAACTTTTGCTAAGGTAGTATATTGCATGCTCTTTTCGACCAGACTCGTCATGTTGCCCCAACACACACCCATTGAGTTCTCTAACAACGTCAAGTACATGATAAGAGGTCTTCCTTGGGTGGCATCGGGATAGGAGGATTCATAGGTACTCCTTGATTTTGTCAAAGAGATCGCAATCGTGTTCCATTCCACTACTTGATCTTTCTTAAGTAACTTGAAGATTGGCTCACGGTAGCGATTAGGTGTGCAATGAATCGGCAATGTAGTTCAATCGGCCCAAGAAACCTCGACCTCCTTTTCGTGCGGGAGCTGGCATCTCTTGAATGGCTTTAACCTTCGCAGGTCAACCTCAATACCTCTTCCACAACAAACCCTAGGAGTTTTCGGATCGACTCCAAATGTGCACTTGTTAGGATTAAGTCTCAATCTGCTTCTTCATCATCGAATAGTTTACGCAAATGATTAAGATGTTCTTCTTGATCGTGATCGAGCTATCATGTCGTCGTAGACCTCTATCTCGTGATGAATCATGTCATGAAATAATGTTACCATAGCCGATAAGTGGCGCTGCGTTCTTCGATCCGAGCGGCATAACCTTGTAGCGAAAGTGCCCCACGTGTAACAGTAGTTTTTCCATGTCTTGGAGCCATTTTGATCGATTGTAACCGGAGAAACCATCCATGAAGAGAAAACCTGTTTGGCGGTGTTGTCGACCAAAACATCAATATAAGGAAGTGGAAAATCATCTTTCGGACTTGCTTTGTTTAGATCTCTGTAATCCACACACATTCGTACCTTACCATCCTTCTTAGGCACGGGTACCACATTTGCAACCCACTGGGGATAGGAGGTAACGGCTAAGAAACCAGCGTTGAACTGCTTCATAACTTCGGCTTTGATCTTCTCTGACATCTCAGGACGCATGCGACGAACCTTCTGTTTCACTGGGAGAAAACCTTCTTTTGTCGGCAATCGGTGTACCACAATATCAATGTCTAAACCCGGCATGTCTTCGTATGACCAAGCAAAAACCTCAATGTAGTCTCGTAGCATCTGAATCAACCTTTCTTTAACACTGTTCTCAAGACCCGCTCCTATCTTGATCTCTTTTACATCTTCGTCGATACCCAATTTACAACCTCACTTGCTCTTGGTGTGGGTATAACTCGCTCTTCTTAGCAGTCGGCAAGTTCTCGGCACTTCACAATCTTCCTCACTTTCGTCTTGGCTTGGTAGATCGGATTATCGAAGTCATATTTAGCACTAGCATATTTGTTATTAACGAGATTCAAAGTGATTCTGCGTTGTATCACGTGGGTGTGTGTAAGAACACATAGCTTTTGAAGGGTGATAAAGTAAAGAAAGAAAACAAACAATTGAATGCAAAAGTCCAACGAATTTATTGAATGAAAATACAAACGAGATAATAACCCTAACGAGCCATGATGCCCCGGCAAGGCACTAGGCTTTCAAAGTTTATTGTTCAAAATATAAAGAAATACGAAAAGCAAAACAAAACAAAAGCAATTACTCCTGGCTAAAGGAGATTGATATGACGTCTTGATCTTCCAATTCTTGAGCCCTTTATCGAGTTGGGAAGATCCACTTGCGATGTCGGCGTCGTCTTCTATAGCATGGATTCCACTTTGGGCGATGCGGAAAGGAAGTTGGCCGGCACGTTCGCGGCGTATCATCTTCTGACCCTTGATGGTGAAGCCTAAACCAGTCTTGTCAGATTTGAAAGGAAGATCAGGGAGCCGTCCCCAAATAGAACTACCTCCTTGTTCAACAGCAGCTTGAGCATCTTTCAATGAGGCCATCCTAGGCGGAACTTGCGTGACCGGAGCGATAGAGTCAACAGGCATGACTGGTATTGTTTCAAAAGCTTGACAGGAGTCTCAAGAATTCACCCTCCATCTCAAGGTATCGGAATGACGGAGATGATGACCATATACTCTTCTTCACCACATCTGTGACAACCTTCCTTTCACCGGTACTTGACCCGATGTAAGGTAGAGGTAATGCCCCATGTATCCAAGGCGTCCAAGTAGGCAAGAGTAATGGACGGATGTCCATGACAAAGAAAGTAGAATCAAAAGTCGGGAACCGACTTTAACAGTGATGAGCTCTCCAAGTACCGTGCGCTTAGAACCATCAAAAGCTCTCACAATAATGTCACGGGTCTCGGAACCAACCCTTCGACATCAAGCGATCAAAAGCGGTCTTGGTAGGATATTGAAAGAACCGGTGTCAACCAAAACATGAGACAGGGTAGTACCCTTGCATTCAACAGAGATGTGCAAGGCTTTGTTATGTTTCTTTCCGGCAGGAGTCAAATCAGCATCAGAGAAGCCTAGGCCGTTGTTGGCAGCCAGGCTAGCAATACAAACTTGAATGGGGTGGTAGTGTCTTGCGGCACATGAGCATTCTTGAAACTTCACCAAGGCATTAGCATGAGCCTCGAGCACAAGAGCGAGCAAGCATGGATATCTTGGACGGTCTGTCCTAAGCTCCACAACATTGTAATCACTCTTCTTGATGATCTTAATTTCCTCCATTTCTTGTTTGGAGGTGTCTTGAGAACTTCCTTTGGTACTTGTTGAGGGATGAGTCGGTTCTTTCCCTCTAGCGGGGATATTGATTGAGTAGCTGGAATGCGGTGAGTCGCAGTGTCTTTTGGAGGAGATTTGGAGAGAATACTCTTCCGGTTCTGGTCACCTTACTTGATCCGGTGATGTTGTCGATGTCGAGAATAGAAACTTGATAAGATCTTCAATGGTCGAGGGTCTTGCTTGGCGCCATGATAGTAAACATCACTCCATAGTTCCAAGGGATAGCCTTGTCGGAGGAATATGGGCGGTCTTGGAGAAGTAATGATGAGAGGTGCCACTCTAGGCACGGGATCGTGAGAGGAAATTCTTATTGTGTTAACATCGGCATAGTCTTGGAAATCGTCACCCCATCCGTCGCTTTAACATCTTCAATAGGAATCTTGTAACTATCGCGATGTACTTCACCATGTAATCATACTTTCCACTTGGCTGCCCCAAGGTATCCCACACAGATGCAGTTTCGTTCGCATTGTCAATCTTCAACTTAGACATTTCTTCACACGCTTACGCACGGTGGTTTCGAAATAGTATCTCACGGTTATCCATCATGCCGAACACGTCTTCTCAACCAAGCACAACCATCGGTGCGGATGGGCACCAACGACAATTCTCTGGGCATCTGGATTGACACCGCTTACAATTCTTCTTAAGTCATCGGAGGAATGGTCAAGTCATCTATGTTGAAAACATAAGTATCGTCCCAACACATTGGAACTCTTGTCATGGTTAGGCATAGGCGCATTGATCACATTCGAGTCTCAACGGAGGATCAAACTCAATGCTTAGCTTCAATCATATCTTGAATCTTGTTCTTGAGCCCAACAATTGTCGTCGTGCCTGGGCTATTGGAATGGTAAGCACACTTAGCATTAGGATTGTACTTGGAGAGGAAGTGTTGACATTCGAGGAGGATCCTCAAGGTAATCACTCTGCGTTCAACATGTGTTGCAAGGCTTGCGACAATGGCATGTTGATCTTAAATGCTGTCTTCGTGGCGCGTTACGCTCACGCGTTGTCTCGGGTTGTCCGATGTAGGATTGGAGATCACAACCGCCCCACAGTTGAGCACGGTCGGTCTTGGCTCGGCTTTTCGACCATACACGGCATTGGCTTCTTTCTTAGCACCAAAAGATCTCTTCGCGACATTTGAAGATGACTCTACTGAATCTTCCACTCTTGATACCGGCTTCAATGCTGCTTTGTCAATATCACTCGGTGAATCCGGATGAAGAATTTCCAATCGGATGATTGAAGAATGGGCTGTCGGTGTTCCCATAAACATATCAACCAACTCCCTATTGGACAAGGGTGGTTGAACTGCTAGATCTCTCCACTTACGAGCATACTCCTTGAACTTCGTCACGACCCATAGACATGCTTTGTAGTTGCATGCAGTGGGTGTCAATTCAACATTGTACTCATCTTACAGAAAGCATCACCAAGTCACTCCAAGTACGGATACGGTCATTCTCTAGTGATAGTACCATTCCAAGCGGGTTCGGACAAACTCTCTTGAAAATAGTGCATCCATAACTTTGTCATCGGTGGGATTGATTTACGAACATAGGACTTCAAATGCGCTTAGGGCAAGACATGCCATCATACTTAGCAAAAGTAGGAACTTTGAATTTGGGAGGAATCACAACACCGTGAACAAGACTCGGATCATCAAAATTCACCCGGACATCTTGAGTTTTCCACAAGATTCAGACGGTCTTCAAGTTGCTTGTACTTGTCATCTTCATCAGTGTTGGCTATAATCGAGTGGTCCTCTCCTCCTTTCTTTGGCTCGCTGATCACCTTCATCACCCTTGGTACTCCCTGGTATGGACACTTCCTTGAGAGCTCAATCGGTGACCACTTTAGGACCCCTTTGAAGCGTCTACCCATGTTGAGGAGACCAACAACCTTCTTCTTCTTGTTGATGAGCTTCTTCAGATCTTCTTGGCCTTGGACCAAGTGGTGAACATCTGCTGAGCATTCGAGCTTGGAGATCTTTGTGATCTGTTCAAGAGCCATTTACGCTAAATAAATAGCGAGCAAATGAGAAAACCAATCTCCAATGTACGTGATGCAATGTTATGCTATGCTATCGATGTTTATGCGAATGCAATGCAATGTTTTCAAGGACCTAAGAGATTTAAATTTGTTAAACAAGCAATGAACAAACATTTATTAGTACTCTTTTCATTATTCTTTTCTTTTTAGTACAAAAGATAGTTCAAAACAATAAAAGAAAACATAAACATCCTAAAGCTCTAAGTCTCCATGGCGCTTCCTCTTGGTGCCGATGTAGCGTTGATGTTTCGCTCCTCGTGAAGTAGCTTGGTCAACTCTAGAACTTTCTTCGCTTGCATAACCGAGCTTCAAAGGTATCCTCTCTTCTTTAAGTTGAATCCGGGATCTCTTCAAGTCTTCAAAATCGGTAGGCATGTCGGGATGGAGAACGATAGGTACGTCACCTATAGCAACAGTTCCATAATTCTTGGTAAAGCAGTGAATGGCATCATGAGGTTTTGAGCTCGAGCTCGCACCCATTTGAGGTAAGGTTCCCAAGGAATGGAGTTCGGTGCCCCAAAGTCTTGGTATCGTCTTCTTTACCATGCCCCAAGCATGTATAAACCTTCGTCGTAATTCGGAGATCGTGATTGTAATCGAACACAATATCTTGGAGAAGCATATCATGTGGACCATCTCTTGAGCAAAACCAAACGACGTAGAGCTAGAAGGGTTGTAAGTAATACCTCCCCTTATACCAAGGAGTGGTACATTAGGGAATTCTCCACAACGCTCAATGAATGTGAAGTCCTTTTGAGAGAAAAGACTCCAACGGATATCTGAATGAGAGAGTGACATTAATCTTTGAGACCATCTCAACCTTTGTTCATTCTTCAAAACTGATGGAGGAAGGTGCGAAATAAACCACCTTGAAAGTAACGGTATACAACACATGAGAGTTCCTTGTCTCTTAGTAGTACGAGTGTGGAGAGATTGTAGGATGTCTCCAAGTAAGGTAGGCACAGGATTACGGGTAAGAAACAACTTGATGGCATTGACATCTATGAATTGATCCGAGTTAGGGAATAGAACCAAACCATAAATTAGCAAGGCAACAATGTTCTCAAATGCATGGAAACTCATAACTTTGAGGAATTCTCGGGCTTTCTTGATTAAGAACTTGGAAAGTAAACCCTTAACTCCGCTTCTAGTTTCCCAATTGGCTTCAATATCTGAGCGCTTAAGGTGTAAGGCGGATGCGATGTCTTCGAACTTAGGAACCTTTTCCAAACCGGTGAATGGCATTTGGTCAAGAATAGGTACCCCAAGTAGCTTAGAATTCTAAGGTAGGAACCAACTGATAATCTGGAAATGTAAAGCAATGGTGTTTCGGATCAAAGAACTGGAATAGGACATGCATCATATCTTCTTCAAAACCGGAGATAACCAAATCAAGCAAATAACCATGTCTTTTGATGAACTGAGCATGGTCGGGAATTTCTGAAACCAATTCTTTGAGTTGAGAAGGGATACCCATGAAGTTGATTCGGATAGTCTTTCTAGAAGCCATAATCCCTACAAAACAGAGCAAAGATAAATCCCTAGGTCCTTGAAATAGTTAGAAATGATATGCAATGCAAATGATGTCATGATGTCATGTTTAGCACACACAAACAATTCACACAATGAGCCTATGTTTAAGGCTTGCATGAGGTATAGGTGATTACCCCACCAAAAGTTTGAGTTGGTTCATCCTGTCCTATAATAGTAACCGGTTCTAGGAATCTCATATCATTGATCTTTCTCGAGGCGCTTATTTCAATCTGACGGCCAAGTGGTCGATCGAAAATGTCCCAAAAGTCTAATCTCAATGAGTGTAGTATCGAGTATCAACCAACCTCGGTCTACACCAAAGCCGGCCATCTCACTACCTTCTAATGGCCAAGATGGGTCAATTAAGGTTCTAAAAGTTTAGTTAGCGCTTGATGACACCACGCAGAAGCCAAATACTATCTTCAACTTGGGAATGAAGAGTATCGGGACAACCAAAGTGTCACGCTAACGTAGCCATCATGTTGACCGCGTAGTTATCGTCTAAGTCGCAATGATCTAATGCTACTTACCTAAAAGGAAACCCGGATCCGGGTGTAGGATCCCCCAACAATATAATACCCAAGCAACCCTTAAAGATAAAGCATACAAGTCAAACAAAAAGCAATAAAGGTTATCTAGAAATCCCTAAGGCAATTCTCTCTTTTAGGGTTTTGTCCCCAGCAGAGTCGCCAGTTCTGTGATACGATGAACTGACTTTGTAGGATTTTTGTATCCAAATGTGCGGATAGCAAGAGTCGCCACCAACTTTTATTTTTATCCAATTAAGGGAAGGTAAAAGTAAGAGAAAAGACCTTCGTTAGATTCGAGTTCGGAGAATGGTTATGAAAAGGGAAGGTATTAGCACCCCTTTCCATCCGTAGTTATCTACGGGCTCTTAGTTGCTCTAGATCACTTTTAAAATTGCTTTCTTGTGTGTTTGACAAAAATGTTTTGAAAAGGCATTTCGCTTTGACTTTGTAATGACTCATGTAGGAGTGTATACAAAGTGTTCGGAAATGTTTTGTTTTGAAAAGAATTTGAACTTTGAAAAAAAGTGTGTGTGAAAAACATTTGATAGAGCAAGCAACTAAAAGACTTATTTACCCACGAAATTGGTCGTTTATTGTACTTCTACATTCCTTTAGAATAGCGCTAGCCATACCATTAGTTAGTAGGTAGCTCCATTCGTTGGATGTAAACGGGACATTCGAAGGGACATCGGATGGTCATAGAAGGCAACTTGTAGGAAGTATCCTAGCACATTCGAAGGGACTATCATCATTTTCGTGGCGACAATCGAGGTCAAGATCATGTATTCGGAGGCGACATCGTGGGTCTTATGATCTTTGTATCGAAGGGACTATGATGATTTGTTTGGAAGGCAACGGTGCTAGAATACCTCTACGTTCGAGGGACATGACCATTTTGAATCGAAAGGCATCGAGAGAGAATTACCCTAAGGGGTGCGTGTGTGAGAAGTGTGTTGAATTCAGAAAATATTATCTTGAAGATTAGTGTGAGCTATGTCCAATTATTATCTTGCCATACACGCCTAATTACTAGCAATTGATAAGGTGCGGAAAGTAAAATGCGGAATGTAAAGTGCGGAAAGATAAATCCTACGCTATTACATGGCTTTGGGGCAGATACATAATTTAAACTTGCGGAAAATAAAAGCCTAATTAGCTATTACAACCCATGAGCAATTACATAATTGGAAAAGAAAATGATAAAAGCGTCCGAATCGGAGCAACCTGTGAAAGAATAAGAAAATCGGAAAATATGATGAAATCGAAATAAGAGAAAATGTTAGAAAAATGCAATTTTTAATATGAGAAAATTAATATATGCTGGAAATAAGATAAATAAGCTAAAATAATTTTTTGGGATTTTTTGGAAAAGATTTAATAATTAAAATGCAATTAAAAGTGAATTAAATGCAAAAATATAAATAAAATAAATATGCATGCAAAAATTATATTTTTTAATTTATTAAATTAAATAAACATTTTAGTGAAAATAATGCAAAAGAAAAAATATTTTGGTGATTTTTAATGCAGAAATAAAATATAGAAAAGAAATTAAAATGAATGGAAAATATTAAAATAAAAGAAAATATGAAAATATGTTAGAAAATACAAGTTTGCAAACTTGTAAAAAGAATGTCATGGCCAGGGATCGAACTGGAGTCATTGGCCTCAAACTCTGAAAACCAACACGCTGACCAACTGAGCCAACACGCGCTACTGTTTGGAAATTGGAGTGAGTGGAATTTACACGCGTCGCCTTCGTATGGTCTCGTTTCCGCGCCAAGAACATCATCGTCTTCGTTTGAATCCTGGGAATTTTGCGTCGGCCTTTCTTGACGCAAAGCCAGCAAAATGGAAAACACAATATCGTAATATAAATTATATCTAAGGCCATGGATCGATTAAATCATCATCCCGAACTCAATAGTATAGGTCTTATTGTCCAATTTGTCCGTTTTAAGGAAACCCCAATTCGACCAAGGAAACCCTAAACATGGCAGATTTCGATTCAAGCCATAAAAATGCAATTCGATTGCCAGACGCTTGCAAACTTCAAACTAAACACAAATCAAACGTCAAAACATGTTAAAATGCATGATAAGAAATTCGATTTTGGAAAATATAAGAACAAACCAAAACGGATTGCTTGATTCTTGATGTTTTTGGCAATGTAAGTATCTGGAATCACTCAGGGTACCAAGAATGTGTTTGACACCTCAAAACCGATTGAAACAGGCTAGAACAAGGATTGCCAATTGCTTCAAGAACACGATTTTTCACTTTGAGAATAGGGTTTCTGAGCCAATTTTTTCCGTTCTTTCTTGATAGGTATGCATCATGTATTTATACTGGATGGATTTGGGATTGAATTTGGGAAGAATTGATCAACATTCAATGGAAATCAAATTTGATATTCTCATGAAATCAAATTTTTAAATTTTGTCCAATTTCAATCCAATCTTGCCAAATTTGATCAAATTTTGAAATTGCTGGCATTTATGGGTTGATTGGATCACAAGAAAGCAATAAAATCAATCTTCAATTAATTTTGATTTTATAATTTATTTTAAGATTTAATTTGCATTTAAATGAATAAATTACAAATTAAATAGAAAAATAAATCAAAATTCGTGGCATTGGGCTTGGACATTCCTAATTGCATGAGGAACAAGTTAGGATGAAGAAAAGTAGGCCCATTTGCAAAAGATTTGATTTTTGAAGTATCTCTCTTTGTGCATTCTTCCAAAATTGCCCAACTTGTGAATGGTGTAACTTGCTCAATTTTCCACATTTTGAGTGTTCTTGGACTTTTGGAAAGCTCTAAGAGTCCTCTAACCAATGTCTTTGGTCTCATCTCATTTGGAGTTACCATGCTCAATATATCTTCAAAACAAAAGTTGACTTTTGTTGACTTTGAAAATGACCTATAATGTTTTGAGCTATACCTCTCAAATGAAGCATTTTTGGACATTCTTGTGAGACATGAAGTTGTAGAGAATTGAATTTCCTTCAAAATGAGCTTTGGTGGAAAATTTAGAAAGTATGAGAAAGTTATGGTCACCAAAGTTAGAAAGTTTGACTTTTCATCTGAGAAACCCAATTTCAAATGATGAATGATCTTTTGGTTGATATGATGGCCATCTGGAGACGTCAATGAGGAGTGAAGCTTGAGATGGAGCTTGAAGATGGCATCCGGAATTGGTCGATCTTTTGACGATCGTTGAGAACTTGAGCATAGATGTTCTGAGAGATGGAGGAGTTGGGCTTAGATGCCATCTCAGAGAGTCGTCACGTTAGACTTCGTGTTCACCTTGAAATGAGGTTATTGGTTTGTATTGATTTTAACCATATAGACGGCGTTACGAGAGTGAAGATGTTGACAAATAGTCGGAGATGGGCTTAAGATGCCATCAAACCGAGTCGATCGCCCGAGACTCGTAGTTCTTGTTGATAATAAGGAATCGGAATAAATCTTCGTGTTGATTACTAGGAGATTGTAGTTGGCAAAAATGTGGATAGTTTCCTGTTGTGCATGGTGTTGATCCATTGCATTATCGGAGGATAACCGGTGGTCTTCGGATAGTTTTCCGTCGGTTGGGGCTTAATCTGGACCATCGTCGGGCGGTCTTTCGATAGTTTTCCGTCGGCTCGGGGCTTAATCGGACCTTTGCGGCGGTCTTTCGAGATAGTTTTCCGTCGGCTCGGGGCTTAATCACGGACTGTTTGCGTCGGTATTTACTGTTTGGAGAAAACAAGAAAATCTTTGATAGAATATTTGTTAGTCTTATGCAAAGTATGATGCATGACAGTGTATATGAATGGCATATGCATGAATTATGACTTTTATGAGAAATGTATGAATGATGAACGTTGTGATATTTCAAAACATATCCATCTTGAAGAAGATGCGGATATTCTGTTTGAAGATTTCTGACTTCCGCTTGGGGATTTGTGTAGGTGAGAACCCCGCCTTTGAAGGAGAAGAAAGATATCTTGGATTCCTCGATGCACTATCTGACCAAGTCTTGGGCCTAGACGTTGTTGAGGAAGGTAGAGATTTGAGAGGCTCGTTGTCGGAGATCTCATATATAGACCCTGCTGAGGAGAGTCTGGAAGGCGATCTGTTGAGGACCTTGTATGTAGATTCTGCTGAGGAAATTTAGGAGGTGCTCTACTGGGGATTTCGAGTGTAGATCTCGCTGGAAAGCATTTGATGGTTCTTGAGAGGCCGGGCTTGAAGAGTCGGAGTCCGTTGTAATCTCTTTGGGAATAAAGGTGTATGTTTCCTCCGATGCACTATCGACCAAGTTTGAGCTGGATACCGCCGGGAGAAGGGGAGGATTGAGAAATATCCATTGGGGATGAAGTGTTCTTGCTTGAGGCGATGTAACATTGCTCGGTTGAGTGGAATCGCTTGTGGATTAACATATACTCTGGGAAGGTGTGTTGTGGGTGACACCTTTATGCTCTGGGGAACTATTTGTTGACTTTCGTCGTCATCCCAATTCACGGAACTGTAGTAAGTACTTTTGCATATTCACTTTTCGTATGTTTGGAGAAATTTTTTGTCAGTGTGTATAATCATTCAAAGCAAGCGTTGGACTTATTGCACATAACAACAAAAAGAGAAAGAAGTTGTATTTATTTGAAAGGTGGCGTATGGCCAAGTGGTTTGTACACAAGAAAGGTAAAAGCTATGCGGAAACAATCTCGTTAGGTTCCAACTATGCTAGTACTCATATATTTCGACTATCTCATCTCCTGTCGATAGAAAGTGAGTGAACCGATCTTCGCCATTTGAACCTTGAATCTTGATAGTAGTGCAGGCGGATGATCGGAAGAGACATAGTCGTGCGCTTAAATCCTAACTTTTGCCTAGACCGCCCTTCGGGTTTCAGGTCTCTGGGATACCCTTTTTGCCCAAACCGCCTTTTCGTTTTCGACTTGCGGGTGTACATGTTTTGTATATATCCTTTATTTTGCCCGAACCTTTTGGTTCGCCAGGATGCCCTTATTTTTGCCTAGGTTAGTCGACCTAGCGGGTCTCTTTATCGTAGTATTTTTGACTATGTCCGTTCACGAGGTGTGGGAAGTCTTCACCATCCATGGTGCTAAGTATCATAGCTCCGGAAAATCATCTTGACTACAAATGGTCCCTCATGGGTGGGAGTCCATTTGCCCACAGGATCACCTTGTGGAAGAATGATGCGCTTGACTACTAGGTCACCTACTTGGTAGACTCGGTGCTTGACCTTCTTGTTAAATGCTCGATCATTCGTTTCGATAAATCTGTCCATGGCGGATGGATGCGAGTCGTTCTCATCGATCAAGTTAATCTGGTCAAGGCGAGTCGGACCCAATCGTCTTCGCAACTCGCCTCTGGAGGACTACGGTTGAGGGTATCCGAACCTCGATGGGTAAGGCGGCTTCCATACCGTATACAAGAGAAGGGGTTGCCCTGTTGATGTTCGTCAGTCGATAACCATGAAGAGCGAATGGTAACATCTCATGCCAATCTTTGTAAGTCCTTGTCATCTTCGTATAATCTTCTTAATGTTCTTATTGGCGGCTTCCATGCGCCATTCATCTTAGGCCGATAAGGAGATGAATTGTGATGCTTGATCTTGAGCTGCGTGCGAGTTCGGTGATCATCTTGTTGTTGAGATTGGAACCGTTATACGTGATAATCCTTTCAAAGTGCCATACGGATAAGATTATGTTTGATGAATCGAGCCACAACATTCTTGGTAACAGATGCACGAGGCTGCTTCCCACTTGGTAAAGTAATCGATTGCCACAAGGATGAAGCGATGTCCATTGGAAGCGTGGGCTTGATTTCTCCGATCATGTCAATGCCCACATTGCAAAAGGCCAAGAGAAGTTAAAACATTCGAGAGTCTTGGAGTACGTGTACTTTGTCGGCATAAATCTGGCACTTGTGACAAGATCGAGCATAGTGGTGACAATCAGCTTCCATGGTAGACCAATAGTAACCTGTTCTCAAAATCTTCTTAGCCATAGTGTGTGCACTGGAGTGGGTCCCAAATTCGCCTTCGTGTAACTCTTCCATGATACGCATTGTTGTTTTCTGGTCTACATAGCGGAGTAAGCACAAGTCGTGGTTGCGCTTGTATAAAATGCCGTTGCTGAGAAAGAATTTGGAAGCGAATCTTCTCATGAACTTCTTATCATTAACAGATGCCCCTGCGGGATATTCCTGAGTCTCAAGATACCTCTTCACGTCATAGTACCAAGGTTTCTCTTCTGCGTCAAGCTCACAACAATACGCTGGTTCGTCAAACTTCTCAATGATGATCTGGGGAGCCTCGTTGTCCCATCTGACCTTGAACATAGATGACATAGTAGCTAATCGTCAACCGATTCTCTTCTCGTGGAATATGATTGAAAGTAATCTCTTGTAGGAATCAAACTCGAACATGCTCTCGATACGGAATGAGATTCGGATGCTTCGTATCCACTCGCCTTTATCGTGATCACTAAAAGTGTGTCATACACTTGCAAGAACTTGATTCTTAAGTCAATAGACTTTAAGACCCATGATGCACGTACTCGGCCATGTTGTTCGTGCAAGCTGAAACATAATCTGGCGGTGAAAGGAGTATGTCCGCTTGGGGATGTGATGATGGCACCAATGCCATTGCCAAGTTGTTTGAGGCTCCATCAAAACCATGGTCCATCGGGATCCTTGTTCGGGTCCTTCGTCGGGCTGGTTCTTCAATCTGAAACTAGTAAAACATCTTCATCGGAAACTCGAGCGCATAGGCGATAGTCATCTACGGCTTGATGAGCCAAATGATCGGCTACTACACTTCCTTTGATCGCTCGAAGTGTCTTTGGATATCATATTCGGTCAAGATCATTTGCCATCTTGCTATTCTTCGGAGAGGTGGCTTCTCAAAGATGTATTTTATTGGATCCATCTTGAAATCAACAAGGTAGTGTGAGTCAACATATCTTGTCTTAGTCGTGAGCAAGCCAAAGCGTTGCAAGTTTTCTCAAGCTATGAGTATCTTGTTTCACGATCGGTAAACTTTTGCTAAGGTAGTATATTGCATGCTCTTTTCGACCGGACTCGTCATGTTGCCCCAACACACCCCATTGAGTTCTCTAACAACATCAAGTACATGATAAGAGGTCTTCCTTGGCGGTGGCATCGGGATAGGAGGATTACGTAGGTACTCCTTGATTTTGTCAAAGCGATCGGCAATCGTCGTTCCATTCCACTACTTTATCTTTCTTAAGTAACTTGAAGATTGGCTCACGGTGGCGATTAGGTGTGCAATGAATCGGCAATGTAGTTCAATCGGCCCGAAACCTCGACCTCCTTCTCGCGGGGCTGGCATCTCTTGAATGGCTTTAACCTTGGCGGTCAACCTCAATACCTCTTCCAGCGACAACAAACCCTAGGAGTTTTCGGATCGACTCCAAATGTGCACTTGTTGGGATTCAGTCTCAATCATACTTCTTCAATCATCGAATAGTTTACGCAAATGATTAAGATGTTCTTCTTGATCTGTGATCGAGCTATCATGTCGTCGGCGTAGACCTCTATCTCGTGATGAATCATGTCATGAAATAATGTTACCATAACGCGATAAGTGGCGCTGCGTTCTTCGATCCGACGGCATAACCTTGTAGCGAAAGTGCCCCAGTGTAAAGTAGTTTTTCCATGTCTTGAGGAGCCATTTGATCGATTGTAACGGAGAAACCATCCATGAAGGAGAAAACCATCTTGGCGGTGTTGTCGACAAAACATCAATATAAGGAAGTGGAAAATCATCTTTCGGACTTGCTTTGTTTAGATCTCTGTAATCCACACACATTCGTACCTTACCATCCTTCTTAGGCACGGGTACCACATTTGCAACCCACTGGGGATAGGAGGTAACGGCTAAGAAACCAGCGTTGAACTGCTTCATAACTTCGGCTTTGATCTTCTCTGACATCTCAGGACGCATGCGACGAACCATTTCAGGAGAAATCCTTCTTTTGTCGGCAATCGGTGTACCACAATATCAATGTCTAAACCCGGCATGTCTTCGTATGACCAAGCAAAAACCTCAATGTAGTCTCGTAGCATCTGAATCAACCTTTCTTTAACACTGTTCTCAAGACCCGCTCCTATCTTGATCTCTTTTCTGTCTTCGTCAGTACCCAAATTTACAACCTCAACTGTCTCTTCGTGTGGCTGTATAACTCGCTCTTCTTCTGTGATCGCAAGTTCTCCGGCACTTCACAATCTTCCTCACTTTCGTCTTGACTTGGTAGATCGGATTATCGAAGTCATATTTAGCACTAGCATTGTTATAACGAGATTCGAGTGATTCTGCGTGTATCACGTGGGTGTGTGTAAGAACACATAGCTTTTGAAGGGGTGATAAAGTAAAGAAAGAAAACAAACAATTGAATGCAAAAGTCCAACGAATTTATTGAATGAAAATACATAACGACGGATAATAACCCTGTAAGCGAGCCATGATGCCCGGGCAAGGCACTAGGCTTTCAAAGTTTATTGTTCAAAACATAAAGAAATCGAAAAGCAAAACAAAACAAAAGCAATTACTCACGGCTAAAGGAGATTGATATGACGTCTTCAGTCTTCCAATTGCTGAGCCCTTTATCTGGAGTTGGGAAGATCCACTTGCTGATGTCGAAGCCGCTGTCGTCGTCTTCTATAGCATGGATTCCACTTTGGCTGATGCGGAAAGGAAGTTGGCCGGCACGTTTGCGGCGTATCATCTTCTGACCCTTGATGGTGAAGCCTAAACCAGTCTTGTCAGATTTGAAAGGAAGATCAGGGAGCCGTCCCCAAATAGAACTACCTCCTTGTTCAACAGCAGCTTGAGCATCTTTCAATGAGGCCATCCTAGGCGGAACTTGCGTGACTTCAGGAGCGACAGGGGAGCCAACAGGCATGACTCTGGGTATCGTTTCAAAAGCTTGACAGGGAGTCTCGAAGAATTCACCCTCCATCTCAAGGTATCGGAATGACTGGAGATGACTGACCATATACTCTTCTTCACCACATACTGTGACAACCTTCCCTTTCACCGGGTACTTGACCGATGTAAGGTAGAGTAGCCTTTGCCCATGTATCAAGGCGTCAAGTAGGCAAGAGTATCTTTGGACGGATGTCCATGACAAAGTAGAATCAAAAGTGGGAACCGACTTTAACAGGCAGAGTGAGCTCTCCAAGTACCGTGCGCTTAGAACCATCAAAAGCCCTCACAATAATGTCACTGGGTCTCAGAACCAACCCTTCGACATCAAGCCGATCAAAAGCAGTCTTCGGTAGGATATTCAGAGCAGAACCGGTGTCAACCAAAACATGAGACAGTAGTTGCATTCAACAGAGATGTGCAAGGCTTTGTTATGTTTCTTTCCGGAAGGAGTTAAATCAGCATCAGAGAAGCCTAGGCCGTTGTTGGCAGCCAGGCTAGCAATACAAACTTCGAACTGGTCGGTGGTAGTGTCTTGCGGCACATGAGCATTCTTCAGAAACTTCACCAAGGCATTAGCATGAGCCTCGAGCACAAAGCAGAGCAAGCATGGATATCTTGGACGAGTCTGTCCTACTGTTCCACAACATTGTAATCACTCTTCTTGATGATCTTGAATTTCCTCCATTTCTTGTTTGGAGGTGTCTTGACAACTTCCTTTGGTACTTGGTGGCGGGATGAGTCACTGGTTCTTTCCTCTGGTGGGGATATTGATTGAGTAGCTGGAATGCAGTGGAGTCAGATGTCTTTTGGAGGAGAGATTTCGAGAGAATACTCTTCGGTTCGGTCACCTTACTTGATCCGGTGGCGTTGTCGATGTCGGGAATAGAAACTTGATAAGATCTTCAATGGTCGAGGGTCTTGCTTGACGCCATGATAGTAAACATCAGCTCCATAGTTCAAGGATAGCCTTGTCGAGGAATATGGGCGGTCTTGGAGAAGTAATGATGAGAGGTGCCACTCTAGGCAGGATCGTGAGAGGAAATTCTTATTGCGTTAACATCGGCATAGTCTTGGAAATCGTCACCCCATCCGGTCGCCTTAACATCTTCAATAGGAATCTTGTAACTATCGAGCATGTACTTCACCATGTAATCATACTTTCCACTTGGCTGCCCCAAGGTATCCCACGGATGGTGCAGTTTCGTTCGCATTGTCAATCTTCAGACATTTCTTCACGACACGCGCGGTGGTTTCGAAATAGTATCTCACGGTTATCCATCATGCCGAACACGTCTTCTCAACCAAGCACAACCATCGGTGCGGATGGGCACCGAAAATTCTGGGCATCTGGATTGACAAATGATTCTTCTTACGATCATCGGAGGAATGGTCAAGTCATCTATGTTGAAGACATAAGTATCGTCCAACAACATTGGAACTCTTGTCATGGTTAGGCATAGGCGCATTGATCACATTCGAGTCTCAGCGGGAGGATCAAACTCAATAGCTTCAATCATATCTTGAATCTTGTTCTTGAGCCCAACAATTGTCGATGTCGTGCCGAGCTATTGGAATGGTAGGCACACTTAGCATTAGGATTGTACTTGAGAGGAAGTGTTGACATTAGGGGGATCCCTCAAGGTAATCACTCTGCGTTCAACATGTGTTGCAAGGCTTGCGACAATGGCATGTTGATCTTAAGTACTGTCTTCGTGGCGCGTTACCACGTTGTTGTCTTGATGTAGGATTGGAGATCACTGGCCCCAGTTGAGCACGGTCGGTCTTGGCTCGGCTTTTCGACCATACAGCATTGGCTTCTTTCTTAGTACCAAAAGATCTCTTGACATTTGAAGATGACTCTACAGAATCTTCCACTCTTGATACCGACTTCAATCGCTGCTTTGTCAATATCATCGGTGAATCCGGATGAAGAATTTCAATCGGATGATTGAAGAATGGGCTGTCGGTGTTCCCATAAACATATCAACCAACTCCCTATTGGACAAGGGTGGTTGAACTACTGCTAGATCTCTCCACGAGCATACTCCTTGAACTTCTCGTCACGACCCATAGACATGCTTTGTAGTTGCATGCGAGTGGGTGTCAATTCGACATGTACTCATCATGCATAGAAAGTATCAGCCAAGTCACTCCAAGTACGGATACGGTCATTCTCTGGTGATAGTACCATTCCAACTGGGTTCGGACAAACTCTCTTGAAAATAGTGCATCCACAACTTTACATCATCGTGTGGGATTGATTTTACGAACATAGGACTTCAAATGCAGCTTAGGGCAAGACATGCCATCATACTTAGCAAAAGTAGGAACTTTGAATTTGGGAGGAATCACAACACGGGAACAAGACTCGGATCATCAAAATTCAACCCGGTCATCTTCAGGTTTTCCACAGCATTCAGACGGTCTTCAAGTTGCTTGTACTTGTCATCTTCATCAGTGTTGGCTATAATCAGTGGTCCTCTCCTCCTTTCTTTGGCTCAGCGATCACCTTCATCACCCTTGGTACTCCCTCGGTATGGACACTTCCTTGAGAGCTCAATCGGTGACCACTTTAGGACCCCTTTGAAACGTCTACCCATGTTGAGGAGACCAACAACCTTCTTCTTCTTGTTGATGAGCTTCTTGGATCTTCTTGGCCTTGGACCAAGTGGTGAACATCTGTTGGCCGAGCATTCGAGCTTGGAGATCTTTGTGATCTGTTCAAGAGCCATTTACGCTAAATAAATAGCGAGCAAATGAGAAAACCAATCTCAATGTACTGTGATGCAATGTTATGATATGCTATGCGATGTTTATCGAATGCAATGCAATGTTTTCAAGGACCTAAGAGATTTAAATTTGTTAAACAAGCAATGAACAAACATTTATTAGTACTCTTTTCATTATTCTTTTCTTTTTAAGTACAAAGATAGTTCAAAACAATAAAGAGAACATAAACATCCTAAAGCTCTAAGTCTCCATGGCGCTTCCTCTTGGTGCCGATGTAGCGTTGATGTTTCGCTCCTCGTGAAGTAGCTTGGTCAACTCTAGAACTTTCTTCTCTTGCGTAACACTGAGCTTCAAAGGTATCCCTCTCTTCTTTAAGAATCCGGGATCTCTTCAAGTCTTCAAAATCGGTAGGCATGTCGGGATGGAGAGCGATAGGTCGTCACCTATATAGCAGGTTCCATAATTCTTGGTAAAGCAGTGAATGGCATCATGAGGTTTTGAGCTCGAGCTCGCACCCATTTGAGGTAAGGTTCCCAAGGAATGGAGTTCGGTGCCCCAAAGTCTTGGTATCGATCTTCTTTACCATGCCCCAAGCATGTATAAACCTTAAATCGGTAATTCGGAGATCGTGATTGTAATCGAACACAATATCTTGGAGAAGCATATCGTGTGGACCATCTCTTGAGCAAAACCAAACGACGTAGAGCTAGAGAAGGGTTGTAAGTAATACCTCCCTTATACCAAGGGTGGTACATTAGAATTCTCCACGCTCAATGAATGTGAAGTCCTTTTGAGAGAAAAGACTCCAACGGATATCCGAATGAGAGTGACATTAATCTTTGAGACCATCTCAACCTTTGTTCATTCTTCAAACTGATGGAGGAAGGTGCGAAATAAACCACCTTGAAAGTAACGGTATACAACACATGAGAGTTCCTTGTCTCTTAGTAGTGCAGTGTGGAGAGATTGTAGGATGTCTCAAGTAAGGTAGGCAGGATTACGGGTAAGAAACAACTTGATGGCATTGACATCTATGAATTGATCCGAGTTAGGAATAGAACCAAACCATAAATTAGCAAGGCAACAATGTTCTCAAATGCATGGAAACTCATAACTTTGAGGAATTCTCGGGCTTTCTTGATTAAGAACTTGGAAAGTAAACCCTTAACTTCTAGTTTCCCAATTGGCTTCAATATCGGCGCTTAAGGTGTAAAGGCGGATGCGATGTCTTGAACTTAGGAACCTTTTCCAAACCGGTGAATGGCATTTGGTCAAGAATAGGTACCCAAGTAGCTTAGAGAATTCTTCTAAGGTAGGAACCAACTGATAATCTGGAAATGTAAAGCAATGGTGTTTCGGATCAAAGAAGCGGAATAGGACATGCATCATATCTTCTTCAAAACCGGAGATAACCAAATCAAGCAAATAACCATGTCTTTTGATGAACCGAGCATGGTGGAATTTACGAAACCAATTCTTTGAGTTGAGAAGGATACCCATGAAGTTGATTCGGATAGTCTTTCTAGAAGCCATAATCCCTACAAAGCAGAGCAAAGATAAATCCCTAGGTCCTTGAAATAGTTAGAAATGATATGCAATGCAAATGATGTCATGATGTCATGTTTAGCACACAAACAATTCACACAATGAGCCTATGTTTAAGGCTTGCATGAGGTATAGGTGATTACCCACCAAAAGTTTGAGTTGGTTCATCTGTCCTATAATAGTAAGGGTTCTAGGAATCTCATATCATTGATCTTTCTCGTAGGCGCTTATTTCAATCTGACGGCCAAGTGGTCGATCGAAAATGTCCCAAAGTCTAATCTCAATGAGTGTAGTATCGGTATCAACCAACCTCGGTCTACACCAAAGCCGCCATCTCACTACCTTCTAATGGCCAAGATGGGTCAATTAAGGTTCTAAAAGTTTAGTTAGCGCTTGATGACACGCGAAGCCAAATACTATCTTCAACTTGGGAATGAAGAGTATCGGGACAACCAAAGTGTCACGCTAACGTAGCCATCATGTTGACCGCGTAGTTATCGTCTAGCGGTCGCAATGATCTAATGCTACTTACCTAAAAGGAAACGGATCCGGGTGTAGGATCCCCCAACAGTATAATACCCAAGCAACCCTTAAAGATAAAGCATACAAGTCAAACAAAAAGCAATAAAGGTTATCTAGAAATCCCTAAGGCAATTCTCTCTTTTAGGGTTTTGTCCCCAGCAGAGTCGCCAGTTCTGTGATACGGTGAACTGACTTTGTAGGATTTTTGTATCCAAATGTGCGGATAGCAAGAGTCGCCACCGACTTTTATTTTTATCCAATTAAGGGAAGGTAAAAGTAACAGAAAAAGACCTTCGTTAGATTCTGAGTTCGGGAGAATGGTTATGAAAAGGGAAGGTATTAGCACCCCTTTCCATCCGTAGTTATCTACGGGCTCTTAGTTGCTCTAGATCACTTTTAAAATTGCTTTATTGTGTGTTTGACAAAAATGTTTTGAAAAGGCATTTCGCTTTGACTTTGTAATGACTCATGTAGGAGTGTATACAAAGTGTTCGGAAATGTTTTTGTTGTTTTGAAAAGAATTTGAACTTTGAAAAAAAAGTGTGTGATGTGAAAAACTTTTGATAGAGCAAGCAACTAAAAGTCTTGTTTACCCACTCAGAATTGGTCGTTTTATTGTACTTCTACATTCCTTTAGAATAGCGCTAGCCATACCATTAGTTAGTAGGTAGCTCCATTCGTTGGATGTAAGCGGGACATTCGAAGGGACATCGGATGGTCATAGAAGGCAACTTGTAGGAAGTATCCTAGCACATTCGAAGGGACTATCATCATTTTTCGTAGGCGACAATCGAGGGTCAAGATCATGTATTCGGAGGCGACATCGTGGGTCTTATGATCTTTGTATCGAAGGGACTATGATGATTTGTTTGGAAGGCAACGGTGCTAGAATACCTCTACGTTCGAGGGACATGACCATTTTGAATCGAAAGGCATCGAGAGAGAATTACCCTAAGGGGTGCGTGTGTGAGAGAAGTGTGTTGAATTCAGAAAATATTATCTTGAAGATTAGTGTGAGCTATGTCCAATTATTATCTTGCCATACACGCCTAATTACTAGCAATTGATAAGGTGCGGAAAGTAAAATGCGGAATGTAAAGTGCGGAAAGATAAATCCTACGCTATTACATGGCTTTGGGGCAGATACATAATTTAAACTTGCGGAAAATAAAAGCCTAATTAGCTATTACAACCCATGAGCAATTACATAATTGGAAAAGAGAAAATGATAAAAAGAAAACGTCCGAATCGGAGCAACCTGTGAAAGAATAAGAAAATCGGAAAATATGATGAAATCGAAATAAGAGAAAATGTTAGAAAAAAATGCAATTTTTAATATGAGAAAATTAATATATGCTGGAAATAAGATAAATAAGCTAAAATAATTTTTTGGGATTTTTTGGAAAAGATTTAATAATTAAAATGCAATTAAAAGTGAATTAAATGCAAAAATATAAATAAAATAAATATGCATGCAAAAATTATATTTTTTAATTTATTAAATTAAATAAACATTTTTGTGAAAATAATGCAAAAAGAATAAAATATTTTGGTGATTTTTTGATGCAGAAATAAAATATAGAAAAGAAATTAAAATGAATGGAAAATATTAAAATAAAAGAAAATATGAAAATATGTTAGAAAATACAAGTTTGCAAACTTGTAAAAAGAATGTCATGGCCAGGGATCGAACTGGAGTCATTGGCCTCAAACTCTGAAAACCAACACGCTGACCAACTGAGCCAACACGCGCTACTGTTTGGAAATTGGAGTGAGTGGAATTTACACGCGTCGCCTTCGTATGGTCTCGTTTCCGCGCCAAGAACATCATCGTCTTCGTTTGAATCCTGGGAATTTTGCGTCGGCCTTTCTTCGACGCTACAAGCCCTGGCAAAATGGAAAACACAATATACGTAATATAAATTATATCTAAGGCCATGGATCGATTCGTCTGATCATCCCGAACTCAATAGTATAGGTCTTATTGTCCAATTTGTCCGTTTTAAGGAAACCCCAATTCGACCCAGGAAACCCTAAACATGGCAGATTTCGATTCAAGCCATAAAAATGCAATTCGATTGCCCAGACAGCTTGCAAACTTCAAACTAAACACAAATCAAACGTCAAAACATGTTAAAAATGCATGATAAACAGAATTCGATTTTGGAAAATATAAGAACAAACCAAAACCGGATTGCTTGATTCTTGATGTTTTTTGGCAATGTAAGTATCTGGAATCACTCCTGGGGTACCAAGGAATGTGTTTGACACCTCAAAACCGATTGAAACGGGCTAGAACAAGGATTGCCAATTGCTTCAAGAACACGATTTTTTCACTTTGAGAATAGGGTTTCTGAGCCAATTTTTTCGTTCTTTCTTGATAGGTATGCATCATGTATTTATACTGGATGGATTTGGGATTGAATTTGGGAAGAATTGATCAACATTCAATGGAAATCAAATTTGATATTCTCATGAAATCAAATTTTTAAATTTTGTCCAATTTCAATCCAATCTTGCCAAATTTGATCAAATTTTGAAATTGCTGGCATTTATGGGTTGATTGGATCACAAGAAAGCAATAAAAATCAATCTTCCAATTAATTTTGATTTTATAATTTATTTTAAGATTTAATTTGCATTTAAATGAATAAATTACAAATTAAATAGAAAAATAAATCAAAAATTCGTGGCATTGGGCTTGGACATTCCTAATTGCATGAGGAACAAGTTAGGATGAAGAAAAAGTAGGCCCATTTGCAAAAGATTTGATTTTTTGAAGTATCTCTCTTTGTGCATTCTTCCAAAATTGCCCAACTTGTGAATGGTGTAACTTGCTCAATTTTCCACATTTTTGTGTGTTCTTGGACTTTTTGGAAAGCTCTAAGAGTCCTCTAACCAATGTCTTTGGTCTCATCTCATTTGGAGTTACCATGCTCAATATATCTTCAAAACAAAAAGTTGACTTTTTGTTGACTTTGAAAATGACCTATAATGTTTTGAGATATACCTCTCAAATGAAGCATTTTTTGGACATTCTTGTGAGACATGAAGTTGTAGAGAATTGAATTTCCTTCAAAATGAGCTTTGGTGGGAAAATTTCTGAGAAAGTATGAGAAAGTTATGGTCAGTCAAAGTTCAGTTGACTTTTCACCTAGAAACCCTAATTTAGAAAGTTTGACTTTTGAGCAAATCTTGAGTTTTCTTGATGAATCATGATCAACCCTTGATCAAATGATGAATGTAACTTCAAAATGAGGATGTTGACCAAAAATCAGAAATTTTGACTGTATGTTGACCACAGTTGACTTTTTGTCCAATACACCCGATTTTCAACCATCTGAGCAATTGTCTGAGGAAACTTGACTTGTGAAGCTTGAAACTTGACATGGAGAATCTTTGAAGCATATGAGGAGGCATGAAGACCATTGGAGATGTTGGAAATCCATCTTGGCTTGAGAGATACCAAACCCTAGTTTGGGTTGATTGTCTAGGAGAGAGTTTGTCTGATCAACTCTTGAGGAATCCTTGAGCATAGATGTATGAAATCTTTTGAGAAGATGGAGGGCAAATTTTGGGGTATGACAGGGTGGCTCCCAACAAGCGCTTTGTTTAACGTCGGTAGAGCTCGACGGTTCAGAATGGTCAAGGATCATTAAACGGAATAGCACCAACATCACGCTTTGCTCCTCCGAAATTGTAAACCTCCATGATTTCCTCCTCCGCCGCATCATTTTGGAAAACGTCATGTTTGTCCTTGGAATGCGTTGTTCCTTCAAAAGATTGAAAGCAACCTCTTTATCTTGCACTCTTACTTTCATAATCCCATTGTCAATATCAATCAACATTCGAGCCGTCTTCATGAATGGTCTTCCAAGAATTAATGGTATATCTCGATCCTCCTTCATGTCAATTACCACAAAATCCATAGGAAACAAGAACTTGTCCACCTTCACAACCATGTCTTTAACAACTCCATAAGGTGAAATGGTTGACTTGTCGGCTAGTTGCAAAGTCATTCTAGTAGACTCCATTCTAACATTTCCAAATCTTTTAACAATGGATAACGAAATTAAATTGATGCTAGACCCTAGATCGATCAAGCCATTACCCTTGAAGGTATCTCCAATGGCCACCGGCAACGTGACACTCCCCGGATCGAATTCCTTAACTGGAAGAGCTTGTTTGATTATGGAACTACAATTAGCATCAAGCAAAATTGTCTCCTTATCTTTGTGCTTCTTCTTCCTTGTGAGCATATCCTTCATGAATTTCACATATTTCGGCATTTGCTCCAATGCTTCGGAAAATGGAATATTAATGTGAAGTTGTTTAAAGATATCTAGAAACCGAGCATATTGTCTTGCCTTCTCCTTCTTTGACGGTGCATGAGGGTAAGGTAAATTTTGAATGGGAGCTGAGGTTTCTTCTTTACTTCCCTTTTTACTCTTCCTTGCATTCTTCTCTTTCTTTTTACTTCCTTCACCATTCTCTTTCCCCTTTTCAACTAAGTTTGCCTCCTCTACAACTTCATCACTTTCATTTTTAACTAAAACTTCCGACTCATCTTCCTCTACAATTCCATCGCTTTCACCATTCGTCATCTCATTTCCACTTATAGTGAAAATTGCTTTGCAATACTCCTTAGGATTTGCTTGAGTAGTTGGAGAAAATGATGTTGAAGCCTTTTGTTCGGAAAGTTGCCTGGCTAGTTGCCCCATTTGAGTTTCCAAATTCTTTATAGACGCCTCCGTGCTCTTTTGATTTGCCATAGAAGCTTGCATAAATTGAGCTAGAGTGTCTTGAATGTTGGAAGATCTCACTTGATTTTGAGGTTGATTTTGAGGTTGAGCTTGATTTTGATTTTGAGTTTGATATGGATTTTGCCTAGCTTGATTGTTGTTGTCTTGTCTCCACCCGCCTTGATAACCTTGGTTACCCCTTTATTGGTAACCTTGGCCTTGATTTTGATAAGGATAAGGAGCTCGTTGTTGGTATCCTTGCCCTTGGTTGGCCATATAATTTGCTTCTTCATTTTCCAAAGGACAAAATCCGGTTTTATGATCCCCTTTACACAATTCACAACAAGCTATTTGTTGAGCTTGCTTGCTTGATGTTCCTTGCAACTCCATGATTTGTTGCGGAAGCCTTGCCATTTGTTTTGTCAATTCTTCAACTTGTTTCGCAAACAATTTGTTTTGCGCCACAAGTGCTTCGTGACTCGAGCCAATTTCAAGAACTCCAGTTTTTACTTGTACACCTCCTTGATCATGTTGAGTTTGGTGATCATTCCTCCCCATCTTCTCAATTATTTGAATTGCTTCATATGGTGTTTTTGCCATCAAAGAACCTCCCGCCGTAGCATCCAACAACAATTTGTGTTGAGGTTGGAGACCATTTCGGAAAATATGAATTTGGGTGAGCTCGTCAAAACCATGGCTAGGACACTTCCTAAGCATAGACTTATACCTTTCCCAAGCCCTATTCAAAGGCTCTTTTACTCCTTGTGAAAATACCGAGATTGCGGTCTTTGCCTCCATGAAACGTGATTGAGGGAAAAATCTTTCAAGGAATTTTTCCTCCAACACATTCCAATTTGTTGCAATTGGTCTAGATACCAATCTTTTGCCTTCCCCACTAGAGAATGAGGGAAAAACCTTTGAAAGTATTGCTCTTCTTGGTCTTCCGGAGCCCCGGCCGCTCCCGCGATCTCATAGAACTTAGTAAGGTGGGTGTAAGGATCCTCATGGTCATGGCCATGAAAAGGACTTGCATAAAGAAGTTGAAGCAAGCCCGTCTTCCTCTCCGCTACCCTTGCATTTGCTTAGCGAGCAAATTGGGCGGTGTGACGAGGGTTATTGACACAAGGCCCCCCTGGTGGTGGTGGTGGTGGTGGTTGATTCTCCTCCATAGTGACTTCTCCTAACATGGGTGGTGTAGAAGAAGTAGATGTTTCTCCTCTTTCTCCTCTTTCTTGCCTCTGCCTAGCTTGTCTTTTCCTTCTTTTAGCACTACTATTAAGTCGTCTAGCCGTCCTTTCAATTTCGGGATCGAAAAGGAGTTGATCGGCCGGAATACTTCCTCGCATAAACTAATTATTGAAAAAGTCTAGCCACACAAAAGAAACAAAGAGAGATTAGTAGAAAAATGTCTTAAAACACGCAACTATTGCGATACTAGCAATATCAAACGCCAATCCCCGGCAACGGCGCCATTTTGTTGTAGGTTTCATCCGCGAACAAGTATTTTTAATTATCGATTCCACAGGGATTGGTGTATATTGTAGTCTTTCAATAGAAAAATGTATTTTAAGATCAAAGTAACCAAAGGGTTTGTTTCCTAAGCTACTAGTAACATGAATTTCCAAACAAGTAACTAAATTAGTCTTTTAAAAAGAGAGTTATGGTTTGGATTCAAGAGAGTTGGAGATTGTTTTCAATTGATGGAAGCATGTCAAGAGTAGTTTCATTGACCTAGTTTCATATATATTCAATTAATCAAGTGATGAACATAGTAGATGATTTCTATAAATACATATCCTCTCAATCTTGTAGATTTCCCACCAAGATTGTGAATGTTATCATGTTAATCTTTGTATGATCCCTCACTACAACTATTGACATGATAATCATTAAGTTCAATATTTGTAAACACTAACACACAAATCTATTCCTAGCATTTGTTCATTAGTGGATGAATATCCTAGGTCTACTTTAAAGCATTCTTTTCCAAGCAAAACTCAAAGCATAAAAATGAAGAACAAAGATATTCAACTATATTAATCATCAACCATGTTCATACACAAATGGATTAAGAGAAATACATACTAGTTAGATCAACTACCTCTAATCTTGACACAAAAAGAACTTAGCCACTCATTTCCATGGTTGCTTTGTTCTCAAGATTGTTGGTAGAGATGATGAACATGAAGAATCAAGATGAAAAACTATGGTTTTTCTTACAAATTCTTGCCCTAATTTTTACACAATGAAAGATAATTATGATGAAGTGAAGCTCCCTTGCCTAACACACCAAAAGCCAGCTGGAAATGATGGAGTAGGTGGCCCTAAAGGTGAAAGCATGGGTCTGTCCTTTTTCTGTTTTTCGCATACCGCGCTAAGCCCGGTTATGCGCGCTGAGCGCGCTCATGCTGCAACTGCGTTGAGCGCGACCTGAAGCATGCTCCTTCATCCAAAAATTTCTTCAAAAAGAATCATCCCAAGAGCTCTTCAAGTGTCCTTGAATCCAAGCTTGGGAGAATTAATCAATAAAAACCTACAATTAGAAGTAAACTAAGTTAAATAATATATTATAAACAAAAACTAAATAAAAACATAATTAAACCAAAATACTAGAATAAATACTACTAATTATATAAAAAGGCATTGTTAAGGACCACAAAATCATGTACAAAATAACTACAATTTGGTCCTTAACAATAAGATATAACAATAGATATAATCCAAGTTGTGTAGTTCAAGCCCAAGCCCAATTAGAGTTTGTTAGCCTACTTAGTGTAAAAGTTAGCTGCATATAAATAGATTAGTTTGTAAATCATTTTGTAACAATTCAATTCAATAATGGAATCCTTATTTCCTTATTCTCTCTCTTTCTCCCCTCACTAAAAGTGTCTCAAGCACTATTAGTAAATCCCAAAATCTAATATGGTACCTCACATGAGCAATATTATAATCGATATGCCCCCACGTAAAAATATGGATTTTTAAAAGTGTCGTAAAATATCAGATTTTTCAATGGATTATTGCATTTTTTCCCGTTTATATAAAAATACACAGAATATTGCCAAAAAATTAGACTTTTTTTTGTTTAAGGTATATTAGAAATTTCTGGTATAAACACAATAATTTTTGTAAAAGTTTGAAGAAATAACAATTATTTACTTTAATTCCTTTAAAAATTCAGAATTACAAATATTTTCTTTTCCACGTGTCTTGTTGATGGTTGGGGAGTTTTAAAAGATGGCTGAGGGTATTTATATTGTAATAACAAGATTGATTTTTATATTTGACCATATGTTTTGATGATAACTTTACATGGTATATCAGAGAACAATTATGTACTTTAGTCATTTTTGTCTAGTGTGTAGCTTTTTGTTAAACGGGTTTTGACTCTAGTAAGAAGAAGTGTGACGTCATCAAGTTTTGAACTCAACACTCTGGAAGAACACCGTTGATGTGTTACAAAGTAAGTTAAGATTCTGGAATGCTTCTTATGCAATGGTTCTAAGGAACGTTAGTACGAAAGCTGCTGATCGTGACTTTGCAAGAAAACTTTGGAGGCCTTCTAAATCTTTACTTATGTTGTTCCAAGTTCTGAAGATGCTGAAGACAAGGTTCTGCTGAACGAGTTATGAGGATCTAAATACATTCTTCTGAAGACCAAGTGCTGAAGACTCCGGAGGCAAGGATTCTCTGAACAAGTTCTGAAGATTCAAAGACTTAGCTTTTGAAGATGCAAGTTCTAATCCTTCTACGATATGCTTCATCAACATTAAAATTAGAAGCATATGAAGATAGAGAAGATAAAGATCAAGACTAAAGATTGTGTGTGATGATGAGCATAAAAGTAAAAAAGTTCATTGTGGCCTCTACTCTATAGGGTAGTGTAAGGACATACCTTTTGTACTTGTTATCTACCATTTCCACCATGATTGTTGAGAACAAAACAACTATTTTTGTGTTTTCTGTTCTACCCTCTAACAGATCTCCTTTTTCATCTATAAAAGGAGGATTTGGAAGAATGTGAAATCAACAAATCAATTCAACAAAACTACATCAAAGTGATGCATAAACTATGTTATATTCTCTGTATAGTTTTGTAAATAAGCAAGGAAATTTTGTTCGTATCTTTCTATCAACACTTTTGTGTTGCTGTACTTAAATCTTGTGTAATTTGCTTTTTAGAAGCATATTTTTATACACATCTCTGTAAATTAATTTTTGTTGATAGATCTCTTGAGAGACTCGGTGAGTCAGGATTCTCAAGAAGACTTTGGTTGCGGTTATACTGGATTTGGCAGTAAGGATCAACATACTTGTTAAAGTTACCAACAAGATTGATCAGATTTATTGTGGTTGTATGTAATCGGTTGATTATAGTAGTTTAAGTCTTTGTGTATAAGGCAAATCACCTTGCGGGGTGGACTGTAGTAAGTTAGTTAACAATGAACCAATATAAAAATAATTATGTTCATTTATTTTCATTCACTTGTTAAGCTTTGTTTTATGATAAAGAAGTTGTCATGGCAGCAAACTATTGAGTCATGAGAAAGTTTAGTGTTGCAAAGTTGGCTTTCATGTTGTTATCAATATTACTATTCAATTGAACCAACTGCGTTGAAATGTTTTGGTTGTTGTAGAGATGAAATGGTTATCAGCTTTGATGGCTATTTCAAAGTTGTGGTTATGGGTGATGAGTTCATCAAGGTGTTGGTTTGTGACTTGAAGATAATAATGAAGGTCTTTTGAAATAGGGTATGTGATTTTGGGAGGCATTGAAGAATAAAATAAAAACACCAATAATAAGTGGATTCTCCAACTACTATCCAATTAGGATTTCACCATTAGACTTGAAAATAAATTAAAAAAGAAATCAAGTACAAATATAATTCTAAATGTTTATGCTCATTAATTCACCATTGCACTTTAAATACCAGCTCGTACTAAAGAGGGCCTAAACCACTGGGCCAAAGCCTACTTAAAGGGAATTAAAATAATATTTCATAAAATAACAAAGTAGTAATAATAAGACAAAAATTTAATTAAGGAAATGGTCCTTCAACCAAATGATTTTTTAATAAATTGTTTAGAACTACCTGTCTTTATAACATAGACTCAGTATATAGAGTATGAATGTGTTTGAACATGAGTTTCACCTTTAAGCCTTTTCAATTATGGGGAATCCCAATTCACAATGAAGAGTTCTCATTCATTCTAATTCATCAGTATCTGAACTTAAGAATTATAATAAGATTTGATTTATTATTCAAAAAAGTAGTTCTTTCAATTCCGATTCTGAATCTCATTTTAATAATCATGCTCATAAGCTAAAACTTAATCAAAACTAAGTCTAAGGATAATTCAAATACCATCTTATCTACATTGCATTCTCATAAACTATAAACACCAATATAAGGCATTAACACTGATGCAATCCAAAGTTTTCCATCTTTCTCTTCCACTTCACTGATGAACTTCAAGGTCTTCCCTTCACAATCTTCCAAGACTTCTAATATTTCCCCTTCATCACTCAACTTTATAGCCGTAGCATGAGGCTTTTTCGCTAGAGACGCATGCAACTGCTTGAAATTTCCAAGCTTTAACAATGCTTTCCCAGCCCATAGATTGGAAGCAACCCACTTGCCAAAAGTTGTTTCTTTGGCATGTAAAGCTACCCAGAACTGCCCTTCTGAATTTCTCCTTATATTGTCCGGAAAACCTGGAACAACAGCAAAAGTATCGACTTGGCCAGCATTAGGTCCGTGAAGCCAAAGCCTCAGAATCTTGTGAGTTGAGGTTTCAGCTACCAGAAGAAATGAACCATCTTTGCTTAAAGCAACGCCATTGGGAAAAGCAAGGTCGCGTAATAAGACCTTTACTTCTTTTGTTGACTTATCGTATTTCATTAACCGCCCAGTCTTGTCTCCAGTGAGAAGTATAAGCATAAATTGCCTGCAAATATTATCATACTGGACATTTATTCTTTCATGCTTATTTCGTAAGAAATTCTTCGTACTCAATAGCAATGTTGTTTTACAAAATGCAGGGCTGATTATAGAGAGGGGTAAAGTTTAGTGATGAACTTACCTTCTCTGGTATGCTGTGCTTGAATCAGTGAAGTAAATCACATCTTCATCTTCACTTATGTCCATGTCATTGGTGAAGTGAAGTGGTTGTCCTTCGGCTTCTGTTGCTACTTCGGTGGCCAAACCCCCTGCAGGTCCTACTACTTTGAGGCCAAGGTAGGCATCAGCAATGTACAGATCTCCATTTTTCTTATCAAACTTTAGTCCTAGTGGCCTCCCACAAACATGCTCTAACTCTGGTGCAAATGGACGTAGACAGCTCGACCTAGAAAATCATATAAACTAAACTCATCAGAGCAAAAAATCTAATATAGTAATGAGTTAGATCCATCAGAATGGTCAGATTGTTAGAGCAATTCTCCATTTTGCGCAATTGAGTATAAGAAGGTTTGAACTTTAAAATATAAATAGTGCTTTGTAAGGAAAATAATATTCTCTTCCTTGCCCCTTATGTTCAAATTAGTTGGAAAAAAATCATGTAGCTGCTACAACCTAGGGGTCTTCATATCATGCTACTTAATAAACTGCATATTTCATAATTAAACACTTAATAACTAATGATGTAAATTACCTTTCTTAGAGTGAATAATTAGCTCACAACGTTGGGTCCTAAAAAGGGGTAATAATCACTATAAACTCACACACAACCGTGAATAGTAGAATTTGTTTTCAATAACTCAACCTAGCCCACTACTCTCAATTAGTACAACAAGTCTCTAAGTCAAATCACTCAACTACCCTACAAAAATTCAAGTATCCGTAGTATTCACAAACTATAGTACCAATTTAATGGCTAATACCTATTGGAACTCGTGACAGCAAATTCAGTCCAACCGCGTTCCTCTCCTTCCCACTTGAGAATCCGACCATCAGCAACACCGGTGTACGGTCCTTCACCGTTACTATCAAAAACAAGACTCTCCGGACCAACAGCTCCTGTAACGTGGAGTAACTGAGCAGCATGGAGGTGGTCCTTGGATCCATGAATGGGAACCGGTGTAAAGAGGTTTCGTGGGATGAATAAGGTGAAGGTGGTGGCGAAAAGTGCGAGGAAAATTGCAGCAATTACCATGGAGTTCATGTTGAAGATGATAAGCGGAGAAAAAGGAAAAGTGGTACCAAACTTGGAAGTTTGGAAGTAAAAGTCAGCATGAAAGCGATGGTGTCATTTTCTACTGTTTTGATTTGAGATGTGCGTGATCAGCGTCCACGAGACGGTCCTAACGAGGAAAATTCGGTAACTTAACTTTATCTATACTCCTTCCTCCTACCCTTCATTTCTTTTTTTTCTTTGTATTTTTGGTAACTTATTTATTTTTAATAAAGTTTAGGTGAGTTGTGCTCTATTTTTTTTTTTTTTTTCAGTTTTAACAATTTTGTAATGATTTGGTAAAAGGGGTCAAATTAACCGCGTCAGTCCGAAAATCCGTCAAAAAAATTCAGACTTAAACAAAACAATTAGAGTTTATTTATCATTCGGGCTTTTAAATTTTAAATCCGGTTCATTAAAAGCCCGATGTTAACCGGATTAGTCCGACTGGGTTGCAGGTAGCCCGCTTATTCAACTTCTATTTTTTATAAAAATTATAATATATTACACCATTATTATTCATATTATTTTTTAATAAAAATACAAATGTTCACTTTATAATACATTTTACTACTAATTTCCATTTTAATAAAAAACTACTCCCATCGTCCCAAATTATATGACATTTTAGTCATTTCATGAGAATTAAGAAATTTAATTATTACTTTATAGAAAAGTGAAATGTTGTATGATTTTACAAATGTGTCATTCAATAATTACATTGGAAAGTGAAATCAAAAGAATGAAAGAAGAAAGAGAAATAAATAGTAGATGATATATTAGGCAAAAAATTATTAATGATGTATTGGGATTCTAAAGTGACTTATAATTTAGAATAAATATTTTTGCGAAAATGACTTATAATTTGGGACAGAAGGAGTATAATACATTATACAATTAATATCCATTTTATAATACATTAGACTACTAATATCTCAACTTCAATTTTGATTATTAATTAAAATAATTTATTTTTATGATATTTTATTTTAGATATTATGAATGTAATTGACTTATACTTTTTAGTGATCAATAGTCATATATATTTTAATTTTTTAATTTATAGTCTATTAATTAATATATTAATTTATTATAAAACAATTTTTTAATAAAAAATTAATATTAAATATTATCCAGGTCGGCCCGAATAACCGTATCCCGTGAATGCCCAAGCTTGAACAATTAAATTATAACTCATTTAAATTCCGTACTTTTAGGCCCGATCCGCCAAAGGCCCGAACCCGTCACGGGTCGGTCCGAAGCAGGTCGGGTAGCCCGTTTTGCCAGCTCTAATTAAAGGTAAATAAATGTAATATTGTAATTCAAACTCGCATCTTAGGGTGTATATTATCGAGTTTTTGGTGGATTTTATGAAAATATTTAGCATTTATGTGATTCATTCTTAAGGGATTGTGTATATGTTCGATTTTTAAATATGTTTTAAGAAAATATTTACCCCTACGCGACTCATGTTAGAGGAATTATATATGTGTGTAATTTCTTGGACTGTGTGAGCAGAAGTGGGTTGGGTTACAACTCAGATCCAATAGAGTATGTCCTGAGTGAGAATGTAGAAAAGCATATGGGTGATAATTGTATATTTTATTATGAAGGAAAATGACTCATTTTATAGGGATGAAAATACACAGTCAACTCCTTTATTTTAAGAGTGATATAATTACTCTTAAATAAATAAAAAATATTAAATGTGAAATATTTCAAAACCCTCCTTCAAGTTGGTGCATAGATGTCAATCATGTCCAAGTTGTTGATCAAGTATTCAAATGTTGTTCTTCTCAAACTTTTGGCCAATATATCGGCGGTTTGTTGATTTTAAGGGATAAATGGCAAGCAGAGAGTATTAGAGTCAATCTTTTCTTTGATGAAATGACGGTTGATCTCGATATATTTTGTACAGTTATGTTGAACTGGATTATGAACTATGCTTTTAATTGTCTTGTTGTCACAGTACAATTTCAATGGGAGTTCTACCTCTACCTTCAATTCTTTTAGGACTCTGAGAATTTACATACCTTCACAAATTCCTTGGACCACTGCTCTGAACTCAGCTTCAACACTACTTCTTGCGACTACTCCTTGTTTTTTGTTTCTCCAAGTCATTAAGTTCTCCCACAAATATGTGCAATAACCTGAATTTGATTTTCTATCAATAATGGACCCTGCTCAATCTGCATTAGTGAATATTGCCACATTTTTATCATTGGTCTTCTTGAAGAATAACCCTTTTCCAATGGTTGCTTCTATGTATCTCAAGATTATGTGCACAACTTCAAGGTGTTCTTCATAGGGTGCATGATTAATTGACTCACAACACTAACAAAGAAAACAATGTCAGGACGAGTATAAGCCAAATATATTAGTTTTTCAACCAAACTCTGATATCTTCCATTGTCAACTAGAGTGTCCCCTTTCTCCCAAAGTTTGGAACTTTGGTCCATCAGTGTGTCAGCAAGCTTACAACCACGCATACATGCCTCTTGTAGGAGATCAAGAACATATTTTCTTTGAGAAACAACAATTCCTTTCTTTGAACTTGCTACTTCCATGCCAAGGAGATACTTGAGGGGACTCAAGTCTTTGATCTCAAAATCTACTGCTAAGTTTCTTTTTAATCTCTCAATTTTTGTCTCATCATTACCTGTAAGAATAATATCATCAACATAGACTATCAAAACAATTATCATTCCATTTTGACCTGACTTCATGAATAAAGTATGATCTTCTTGTCCTTGAGTATATTCGTGTTTCTTACAAAACTGAGTAAACTTTTCAAACCAAGCTCTCGAAGATTGTTTCATCTCATACAAGGACTTCTTTATTTTACACACCTGTGACCCAAAGGTTTCTTCAAAACCTGGAGGTGAATCCATATATACTTCTTCTTCTAAATCACCTTTGAGAAAGGTATTTTTGACATCTAGCTGATGGAGAGACCAGTCTAAGTTAGCAGTAAGGGATAAGAGTATTCTAATTGTGTTAAGCTTTGCAACATGAGCAAAGATATATGAGTAATCTATGCCATATGTCTGAGTTAATCCTTTTTGCAACCAATCGAGCTTTGTACCTTCCGATTGATCCATCAGAATTGTAATTTATTATGAACACCCACTTACATCCCACAGTTCTTTTACCTGCCAATAGAGTTGTGCCACTCCAAGTTTAATTCTTTTCAAGAGCTTTCATCTCCTCAAAAATAGTTTCCTTCCACTTTGGAAGTTATAGAGCCTCATGCACACTCTTAGGAATTTTGACACTAGATAGATTAGAAGTAAGTGAAACAAAAGAGGGAGACAAGTTTGAATATGATACAAAGTTAGACAATGGGTGTCTAGTACATGGCTTACCTGACTTCCTAAAGGCTATAAGAACATTAAGATCAGTATATTGTTTCCTAAGTTTTATAGGGACATCAAGGTCGGTATATAGAGAATTAGGATCAAGGAGAGATTTACTTGTCTGAGTCAGTTGACTTTCACTTGGTTCAGATACTTGGCTGAGCTGAGGAATAAGGTTTTCTACTACTTGATCATTGTTTTTTCTGACATAAATTTTTCCTTTTTAAATTGGATTTCCTTCCTCAAATCTTTTTTCTGTTTTATTATAAGGATATTTATCTGGTGCATTTTGATTAATTTCAGAAAAAATATCTGATTGATCCTTGTTTTGATTTGTTGCCTCAGATTCTGATTGATCCATATTCATGGAAGGAATAGGTTCATCTAATTTTTCCAAAATATTTTCTTTAGATGCAGATGTACATGGAACAGAATTATGTGATATATACACACCTTTTAAAATAATTAAGTTTTCAAACAATTCAGGAGAATTTTCATTTATCATCATCGACGTGAGCAACACTTACATTCGTCAAATGTCTCTAAAACACATGTTTCAAAGTTGAAACTCACATCAACCCTCATGGTATTTGAACTTTCGTGGTGTTTGAATTTTCTGATCATCTTCCACCCTAGTTAGATCCAATTATCTCAACAACCATATTCACTCTTTCATTTTGATCAATGCAATGTAGTTAAAAAGATGACTCTGGATGGACAGATGTAGCAAACATGACATGCCATCCGACGGCATTGTAGTTGTTAATCTCCTAGTACCACCTCTTAGAAAAGTCTGTAAGCAGACAATAATGTAAGCTATGGTGGAAAGCTCAAATAGTCCATTGCCTCTAACATACCCTCATTTTAAGCTGTTTTTTTTTTTTTTAACGTGAAATAATAATGTTCGTAGTTTGTAAAATACAGAAAAATTTAAAATGCCGATTTTTTTGTGAAAAGAATTTAGAATTAGATGTAGCAAAACCTTTTTTTTAATGAAAAGAATTTGTATGTAGCAACAACTTAACATACACTACAAATTTTTAAATATGATAATACATTTAAAAATTTTGAAGAAATTTTTTATAAAGGAAAGAAGTCCTCACATATGGAGTAGTAGTTAAATGTATGACCTCTCCATATATGAATTTAACATACTAGTATGTTCTCTACATGTTAAATGAGAACAAAATATGTGTGTAAGTGAACATAGTCTCGATTTAAAATTTATTCAAATGGAATTTATCACAAACAAATTCTACCTCATTTTTTAGGCATCTTCCATATTTTCAGGTGTCAAGAGAGATTTCAGCAATAGTTCTTTTTTTAAATAAAATTGTAAAATAAAACTAATTGTAAATTTTGCAAGTTGCAATACTCACTTATGAAAAAATTGTAGGGGTGTTATGGCTTAGTCTAAGGGTTCCTCAGAAATATCAATGTTTTGGTTCGAGCAGGCTGGACTTTATGGACTGTATTATGCGGTTTAGAGCAATCAGTTCAGTCACACCATTGCATATATATTTCAAACCTCTACAATTTTAGAAATTTTCAAATTTATCATTTTCTATAAATCGTAAATTAAATACATGTAGAACCGTTGCAAAATATATTATGCATTTCATTATAAAAATGTTAATATTTTTACACAAATACAAAATTTGAAAGTTGTTAATGCAATACAATTTAACCACAATCTACCTATAGCTCAACCTTTGGCACATACAATTTTTTTTAATAAATAATTTTCATGTTTAATTTTTTTTTGGTTTAATAAACGTACTTAATATAATAAAAACAATATTTCAACCATTTAAAACTTTTTGTAATGATAAGAGTAGAGTTATAATAAATATAGGCAATTTCTTATTTCACTCCATAATCGTCTTGTGCATCACATGAATTTCTTAAAATATCTCTAGAAATCAAAAGTATATTTTCGGTTCACACCTTATATCATGTAAATCACGTTGAAAAGAGTTGAGTGTAAATCGGAAGTATACTTCCGATTTTAGATCATGTGTATTTTTTTTAATAAAGTTGTATTTGAGATCGAATTGAGAATAATTTCTTAATATTTTATTATTTAGTTTGGAGTCGGAAATATACTTTCGGTTTTCACCAAAATATTTCAAAATATAATGCGTATTAAAAATATATTTCCGATTTTAGAGGCTATCAATAATTTAAACTCATATGTTTTAATTTATATGTCTTGTATGTTAATTTTTGCAGACAAGAATATTAACGTTTTTTATATTATTAAATTTAAAAGATGCAGTGTTGTTCCGTCCACATTTTTAATATAAGACTGATCAAATTTTTAAATTCGCCCTCAATTATTTTCGTTCTGTTGTTATCCTTTTACGAACTTTTTGAGACTTATAAAAACATTTTTGTTTGCCACCTTTCTACCCATGACCCATTTAAGTGTACTTTTCTTATTTAATAAGTACATGTTACAACATAAAATTATGGATAATAGTATACTTTTAGTTTCTTCTTAAGTACCACAATTTTATAATTAAAGTTTTAAAAAAAAAATTAGTTGATATTTTTGTTTCTTATTTACCCTTCCTGTTTCTAATTATAAATTCTTCTTACTTTATTTCACATATATTGAGAAAATGATGGTAAATTTTTTTTTTGTTTTCACGGCCGATGTCTAATCTATATATTAAATTGACTAGTTCGATTTCGGCCTTGAGACCAAGATGATTTGATCATGCGTGGTCCTATTTAGAAATTAAACTCGATATTCCTCAAATATTGTCTTTAGAAGGACTTCATGAACCTACTTAGTTAACAATAATACATTTAAATATTTATATTAAAACTTTTCAATAATATCTTGATATATTAATGTGTTTATTGTTAACTTTTTATCTTCTATAATTAATTTATACACAAACTAAGGGCCCATTTATTTTGGCTTTTTAAAAATAATTTTAATACTGTTAAAAAATTTTGTATAAAATTCTTTTACAAAGACATTTTTTATAAAAGTTTCAATTAAAATTTTTGTTTGATAGTTATTTTTAAAATGTTGTTTTATGCATTTCATCTTCTTATAGAAATTTTTTGTGGATATCAAAATTTTAAAAAATCACTTAATTTTGAAGCTATTTCAAATAGATTTTTATATAAAAAAATTTAAAATTACATTTTTTTTAAAAAAAATTGTAATTTTGACTATATGTTATAAGATGTTAAAATTAGTGTTTTGATTTAGAAAAATAAAAAAAAACTTCTAATATTTTGAAAAACGGTTTTGAAAAATCTATTTTAAAAGATACAAAGAAAAAATTCATTTTTTAAAGCTGAAACAAACAGGCCCTAAATCGGTTGGTAAAAATGAAATTTCATCTGCTAAACAAACATATGAACTATCAAACATTTCCAATGAACCTCAACCTACCACAAGTACACCTACTCACATCTTTTGTCCTTCTCACAACTCTAGTCCACCATGTTTTATAAATGTCTTAGCTTTAAAGTCACCTCAATATATTGATAATACAACTTCTTTATCTCATAATATTACATCAAGATCTATTAATTCTCAATCTCACTCACAACATAGCACCAGAAAACAAGCCTCAGATCATCCTCAATGACATGAAGCTATGAAAATTGAGTATAATACACTTATAAAGAACGACATTTGGATTCTAACAAATCTTCCTCCTCACATGATGTATATTGGTTATAAGTGAGTTTTTCAAAGTAAAAGATATCTCCATATGGGAGCATACACAAGTATAAGATTAGACTTATAGCTAAGAGATTTCACCAACAAGATTTTAATTTTCATGAAACCTTCTCATATATTATGAAACACCTTGTCGAGAGTTATTTTTGTCTCTATCCCTCACATATAATTGGGAAAATCAACTTATCAATATAAATAATGTGTCTCGCAACAGTGAACTTCAAGAAATTTATATGCAACAACAATCAATTTTTGTCAATTTTAGCTGCACTCTCACGTGTAAGTTAAAAAAAGACATACACGGTCTAAAGAAAACTCCAGGGCTAGGTATGGGAAGATTCGTCAAGCATTACGTCAATTTGACTTCTCATGTAGAAAGTGTGGTCATCCAGTCTTTGTGTACAAACATCAAGAAATCACACTATATACATTGGTTTATGTTGATGTTATTAGGCTAACTAGTGCATCCTTTAAATATGTTCACAATATAATCACTAAACTACATGATAATGATAAGTTTGCATTAAAAAAGCAAGAATATCAAAGTACTTTCTTGTTATTGAGGTACATTATGAATCAAATGGTTCTATACGCCTGACTAAAACAAAGTACATCAAAGATATTTTGTTCAAAGTCATCATAGTTGATGCTAATAGAGTAAATACACATATGCGTAGTCATTCCAAATTGAAAACGAATAATATTGATACAATAGTTAATCCTTCATTATACATGTTCATAGTTGGAGTTTTGCAATATGTCACACAGATTAGACATGATATTGCATATTGTGTCAATAAGATTTGTCAGTTCATGGTCAATTCACTTGAAACTCATTGGAGTATGGTCAAACGAATACTTATATATTTGAGTGGTACTACTACTCATAGTCTAATACTTTCACCAGTCATTCCTCTTTAGAAATTCTCTCTAAAGGCCTATAATGATTTAGATTGGACCAATAATCCCTATGGTAAAAGATCAACATCAAGATCATTTGTTTACTTTGATCTCAAAGAAGCAACCACTTGGAACACGATGAAATATTGAAGCAGAGTATCGAGATAACTAAATATAGTATAATTGTTTTTGGTAAATTTGTAAAATAAAAATTGTTGAATAACTATAGCTTGTATAAATAGACATTAGTCATTTTCATAAAATGCAATGAACTCATTCAATCAAGTATAAAAATATCTCTTTTAACATTTCTTATGCTTAGTTCATTTAGTAATATGACAGAGAGTATTTTATTTTTGCTTAGCTCGTCGTCATGTTTAAACCAATATTTTAAAAATTAGATCAGAGTTCAAACTGACAAGACTTTCGATTCAAGGTTTATTTGTTTTAATCAATTAAACTTACGATCGAACCGTTTATTCAATAAATTTTTAATATAAATCTAAATTTAATAGATAAATCACATAATCATATACTCACAAATTAATAAATAAATATTTTAAAAATTTATTACAAACTTAATATTATAAGATCAATAATAAACATAATTACACAATATAATGATACACTTAAAGAAACAAACTATAACATAGTGTTATAACTTAGAAATTTGTATTTCTCTAGTGTGTCAAAGAAGAATTTATTTTTTACGAAGGAAATGTTGTAAATTTTGATAATATTTCAAAAGTTTTAAATAGTTTTTGTCTCACTTTTTAAGTGACAAATTTGAAAAAATATTTTCAAAGAAAATTATTAATATTAATATTATTATATTTATAAAAATTAATATGGTCAATAATTTTTTATTATAATGTTGACTTGACTTAAACCAAGTCATTAAATCCTATTTTTCTCCCACTCTTATATATGCATAATCTCTTACTTTTGTAAGATGGAGAAAATTAGAAAACGCTTAACATGTTACATGGAAAAACATCTTTTTTTTTTTTTTTGTTCTTTTGATTTCTGGATACATCTTTCTTTAAGTATCGATGCTAACATAATAATTATTTTCAATTTTTTTATAAAAAGGATATTGGTCAATGACAAGTAATTCTTTGAACAATTTGGTTTTACAAAGCCGTATCCGATTCTTTGGTTCGAACAATTTAAAAGGTTCAATCAATATTTTTTTTGTTTTTATTTTAGTTTTGACCCACCTGCAGTTTTACAAAGCTGGCCGGATCAGAATTACTTCTGATTTTCAGTTTAACCAATTGATTCTATCGGTTCAGTTTCTAAAACATTAGTTTAAATGGATATTTGTGTTTTCATATGTGATATGGTTTCCTTTTCAATAACAAATCTAAGTTTCTTAAAATGAAAAAAGTTGATAGCAATTAAATTGGATACGCCTTTATTCTTATTCTGATATAAGCTTTTTTTTTAATAAGCTATGATATGCCTTTAATCCTATTATATATCGAGTACAACGCAAATCCAACTCCAAAGGAAAAGAAATTTAGTGCCTCTATGTCATTAGAGAGGGACAGTAAAATACCCACAACAATATGCCCTTTCATTCCTTCATAAGGACGGGCTTTGTTTTAGTGGATTGTCCTTGTAGACCTTTTTGAGTATTGCTTCACATTTACGTGCAAAATATTCAAACAAAACTTACACAACTAATCACATGGAACCTAAGATCTGCTCAAATCCCTAAAATAAATGGAACCCTAAAGCAGGTCAGACGGGGTATATGAACCAAAAGTTAAGGAGAATGTGTTGTAAAATTCATTATACTAATAAACCAAAAAGGAATCGTTGTTTTGTATTAATAAAGCTAAAGTGATCTTAATTTGTGTTATAATAACACATATTAACGATTGTCGAAGTAAAAAGTTTGTATTGAATAAAATAATTTTATACTTTTATAAAATTGAATACTTGATTTATTTTCTCATCTACTAGTTTTTAAAATGTGTCTTAAGAATATATGTTAGTGTTTTCCATAAAGTTATGTCACATTTAGATATTTATTAAATATTTTATTTAATTATTATATACTAATTATTATATAAATATAATTTTTTAGTTAATTGTATTAGTTATTTTTATCTATTAAAACTTTTAATTCAAAAGATCACTTCCAATCCTCTATTCTAAAGTCAGATTTTTAAATTCACAATTCATTGAGTTACTGTAAAAAAAAATAGAAGTGATGGAAAGTGGTGTAGAAGAGAAAGATAGAAACCACAAAATAATAAAAATAGTTTTTAGAGGAAAATATTATGTTGTTTTCCATTTGCATTAAGTTGAAAAGTACTACAAATATATAGAGTCAAGCAATAAGATTGCTTGTTGGAGTGGAAATAGAATCTAAAGCAACACTATTCTAATTAGTAGACTAAATAGTAGACATCATAAACTTTAGTCTATTTTTACTATCTTGACAAGCAAGAATCTAATTATTATAGTGACAGTGACAAGTAAAGTGATACAACAAATAAAGTAATAACAACAAACAAAGTATCACACAAGTAAAGTGACATGTTAGAAAAATATCAATTTCTAACACTTCTCCTTGAGATTTTTCTTGAATACTCAAAATATTGATCTCACTTCTTCAAACTTTCCCTTGGAAATAGCTTTTTTCATTATATTTGCAATCTGATTTTCTGAATTGCAATGCTCCAAATTAATTTCTTTTGTCTACAAGATGTCATATTTGATTTTTCTCTATCATCTTTATCTCCTCATGCATGGTAGCTTTCCATCCATCAACATTAGCAGCGTCAGCATACCATGTAGGCTCTAATGTAGCAATATTGCACCTAACATAAATATCATTCAAAGATCTAGTACATCGGGTTGGAAAATCAGCATAACTATCATTATTTTCTCCTCTATCTTCTGAATTTTGATCTTCCAAACTATCCTCCATAGGAAATATCTTACTTGGACATTCAACTTGACTTTTCTCCCAATTCCATTTAGAGAACTCATCAAACTTCACATCTCTTCTAACAAAAAAAAATTGGTCTCCAAACTCTTTCTTTCACTCACTCCATTTTGTTTAGGAGTGTAAGGAACAACAAATTGATGGCGGACTCCAGCTTGCTCACAAAATTTTTTTAAACTCATTTGTTTTAAGGTTGAGTAACTAAAGTGACCAAACCTTTTATTCCACAAGGAGGAATCACTAACAGTACTTGGAAATGCATGCATGGTTGTTTGCTTCCATTCTACTGGAAAACTTTTACCTCTCATTTCAACTGTCATTAACTTAGATCCAGAAGGATTTGGTTGTAAGGGTAGTTTTTCACTCAAAGCTTTGAAGCACGAGTGATGTGTCACTTGATTAAAGCTTTGAAGCAAATCAAGCATGTGTATTGAAGAATGTCTTCACAATTCTATTAAGCATTAGATTAGTATCACTGCTGTGATTGAGGGGGAGTGAGTAGGAACTCAGGTCTAAGTAGGACTTAGATTGAAGTTGCATTGGGTAGGTCTTAAGTGAAGGAGATAAACTGTTTGGTTTATTCCTAAATTGATACCTCTTATAGTGAATTTCCTCCCTGGGTTGGTAGCCCCCAGATTTAGGTGTAGTTACATACTGAACTGGGTTAACAATTTATTGTGTTCCTTACTGCCTTTTAAATTACTGTTTGGATTGTTAATAATTTGTCAGATACGGTGTCATAACATTCACTTTGACATTAAGTATCTGTTGCCAGAATTTCAATTGGCATCAGAGCAAGCCATTCTGGCGCTATGGACAAAGAAGGAGGATTTGGGAGCAGACCACCCATTCTGGATGGATCAAACTATGACTACTGGAAACCTCGTATGGTTGCCTTCTTGAAGTCACTGAACAATAAAGCTTGGAGAGATGCTGACAAAGGATGGAAACATCCCATCAAAATTGAGAAAGATGGGACAACTAGCCTGAAACCTGAGGAAGAATTGAATGCCTTGTTCAATGGAATTGATAGAAACATTTTCAGACTAGTACATCAGTGTGAGCTGGCCAAGGAGGTTTTGGACACTCTCAAAACCACTCATGAGGGTACATCCAAGGTAAAAATGTTAAGACTTCAGATGCTCACTACCAAATTTGAGAATCTGAGGATGAAGGAAGATGAAACCATTCATGAATTTCACATGAACGTCTTGGAGATTGCCAACACTTTAGGAGCATTTGGAGAGAAGATGTCTGAAGAAAAGCTGGTGAGAAAGATACTCAGATCTTTGCCTAAAAGGTTTGCAATGAAAGTGACTGATATAGAAGAAGCTCAGGATATCTGTAGCTTGAAGGTAGATGAACTCATTGGTTCACTCCAGACATTTGAGATGGGATCAGTGAATATGGTAACAAGAAGAACAAGAGCATAGCCCTTGTATCAAATGTTGAAGAGGAAAGCAAGGAGAGTGATGAAGAGAATCTATCAGAAGCTATAGCTATGCTTGGAAGGCAGTTCAACAAAATCATCAAGAGAATGGACCAGAAGCCAAGGTCAAATGTCAAGAACATTTCCTCTGACATTAGCAGATCCTATGATTCAAGCAGAAGAACTAAGCCTGAAGAAAAGGGAAATCAAAGCAGAGGAATCCAATGTCATGGATGTGAAGGATATGGACACATTAGAGATGAATGTCCCACCTTTATAAAGAAACAAAAGAAAGGAATGTCTGTTACTTGGTCTGATGGTGACTTAGAAAGTGACTCTGAAGAAGAATCTGCTAAACTTGTTACTGCACTAACAGGTGTTTGTAACTCTGACAATGATTCAAGTGATGAGCAACTGACATTTGAAGAACTTTTTGACTCCTACAAGAAGTTGTGTATCAGGAGTGCTAAAGTATGTCAACAAAGTGAGAAACAGAAGAAGCTTATAGTAAAGTTGGAGGCTGAGAAGAAGGTAGACATTGCTACTATAAGTCACCTCAAAGGTGAAGTTCTAGTGTTGAACACCAAACTTGATCAGATGACAAAGTCTGTCAAGATGTTAACAAATGGAACTGACAAGTTGGAAGAAATACTTCAGACTGGACAAAATGCAGGAAATATGTCTGGTCTAGGATCTGTGGCTGCAAAGAAATTTGTTGTTAACATGAAGAAAACCAGGCCTGATAAACAAATGTCAAAATAGATGTAACAACATAGGGCTCAACATCAAGGACAGAGAAACATGAAAAACAAATATCAAAGATGGAGATGTCATTATTGTGGAAGGTTTGGCCACATAAAGCCTTTTTGCTTCAGATTATATGGGTATCCTAACCAGACTCCACATGTCAAATCTAAAACTAACAAGGCACCAAAGAATCAACAATGGATGAAAAAGACTGCAGCCTTGATAGCTCACACCTCTCTTAGAGTCTCTGCCAAAGAAGACTGGTACTTTGACAGTGGATGTTCTAAACATATGACTGGGATCAAGAATATGCTGAGTGATATCAAACCTCATTCAACCAGCTATGTCACTTTTAGAGATGGAGCTAGAGGAGAAATTATAGGTGTTGGAAAACTGGACTGCCCTGGAGTCCCAAACTTGAATGAAGTGTTACTGGTAAATGGGTTAACTGCTAACCTCATTAGTATCAGTCAACTATGTGATCTACAATTCAAAGTCAACTTCACCAAGTCTGAATGCCTTGTTACAAATGAAAAACAAGAAGTTGTAATGAGAGGAGTCAGATCAAAAGACAACTGTTACTTATGGGAATCTAAAGACACTAACTATTCTTCTGTGTGCTTCATAGCCAAAGAAGAAAAGAAAGTGAAACTGTGGCACCAAAAACTTTGCCATTTACATCTTAGAGGAATGAAAAAGATCATATCTATGGAGGCTGTCAGAGGGATTCCAAAACTTCAGATTGATGAAGGAAGAGTCTGTGGTGAATGTCAGGTTGGGAAGCAAACTAGAAGGTCACATCCAAAGACAAGACATCTAACCACCTCCAAGGTTCTAGAACTTCTACATATGGATCTGATGGGTCCCATGCAGGTAGAAAGTCTTGGTGGAAAGAGATATGCCTATGTTGTTGTGGATGATTTTTCCAGATTCACCTGGATAAACTTCATTAGAGAAAAATCTGATGTATTTGATGTCTTTAAAGAATTGTGCAAAAGACTTCAAAGAGAAAAGGAAGAATGCATTGTCAGGATCAGAAGTGATCATGGAAAGGAATTTGAAAATAGTAAGTTTGATGAGTTCTGTTCTTCAGAAGGGATCAATCATGAGTTCTCTTCACCTATAACTCCTCAGCAAAATCGAGTTGTGGAAAGGAAAAACAGAACTCATCATAGGAGATCCTTCCATCAGAATTCAGAAAGATCATCCCAAAGAACTCATCATAGGAGATCCTAACAGTGGAGTCACTACAAGATCTAGAGAAATCATCTCAAACTCTTGTTTTGTGTCTAAGATTGAACCTAAGAATGTTAAAGAAGCTTTGACTGATGAATACTGGATTGGAGCCATGCAAGATGAATTGAACCAGTTCAAACAACATGAGGTATGGGAGTTAGTTCCTAGACCTGAAGGAACAAATATCATTGGCCCAAAGTGGATATACAAAAACAAGTCTGACGTAGAAGGAATTGTCACCAGGAATAAGGCAAGGCTTGTTGCACAAGGATACACTCAAGTTGAAGGGGTTGATTTTGATGAAACATTTGCTCCTGTAGCCAGGCTGGAATCAATCAGACTACTCTTGGGAGTTGCTTGCCTTATGAAGTTGAAGCTGTTTCAGATGAATGTGAAAAGTACCTTCCTAAATGGGTACTTAAATGAGGAAGTATATGTGGAACAGCCTAAAGGGTTTATGGATCCAAACTGTCCTGGTCATGTATACAAATTGAGAAAAGCATTATATGGTCTGAAACAAGCTCCTAGAGCTTGGTATGAAAGGCTGACAAAGTTTCTCACTGACTAAGGGTACAGGAAAGGAGGATTGGACAAAACTCTTTTTGTGAAGGATGAAGGAGGAAAAATAATGGTAGCCCAAATTTATGTTGATGACATAGTGTTTGGAGGAATGTCAGATAAAATGGTTAAACATTTTGCTGATCAAATGCAAACTGAATTTGAAATGAGCCTCATGGGAGAATTGACCTACTTTCTTGGACTACAAGTCACATACGGAAGACTCAATTTTTCTCTCACAAAGCAAGTATGCCAAGAATATTGTCAAGAAGTTTGGGATGGAGAATGCAAGTCATAAAAGGACTCCTGCCCCTACTCATCTAAAGCTGTCCAAAGACACAAGTGGGACAAGTGTGGATCAAAGCTTGTACAAAAGCATGATAGGAAGTCTGCTATACTTAACAGCCAGCAGATCTGACATAGTCTTTGCAGTTGGAGTATGTGCAAGATACCAGGCTGAACCCAAAGTGAGTCACATAAACCAGGTGAAAAGAATTCTGAAGTATGTGAGTGGAACCTACAACTATGGTATGTTGTACTCTCATGGATGTGATCCTATCTTGTCTGGTTATTGTGATGTTGATTGGGCTGGTAGTGTTGATGACAGAAAGAGTACCTCTGGAGGATGTTTCTTTTAGGGAACAACCTTATCTCTTGGTTCAGCAAGAAACAAAATTGTGTGTCCCTATCTATTGCTGAAGCTGAATACATAACAGCTGGTAGCAGCTATTCTCAAATGATCTGGATGAAACAGATGTTGACTGAGTACAATGTCACACAGAATGTCATGACATTGTACTGTGATAACCTGAGTGCTATTAATATATCCAAGAACCCTATACATCATAGTAGGACTAAGCACATTGACATTAGACATCACTTCATCAGAGATCTTGTGGAAGGGAAAATGATTAAGTAGGAGCATGTTGCCACTAACCTACAACTAGCTGATATTTTTACCAAGGCACTGGATACTAGTCAGTTTGAGAACTTAAGGGGCAAGCTGGGTATTTTCCAACATGAAGAGTTTTAGCAATTAATTTTGTTTAAAACAAGGGCTGAGAGAGATATTTTAATTAAGTTTATTGTGATTGGGCTAATAATTAGTTTCCCCACTCTCAACAATACATCATCAAGAGTCATCATCTTCATCATCCACTGACACGGATGCTAGGGAAAACATGAATCCCAAGGATGTTGATGTTCTTGAAATAACACCTCTTCGTGCAATGGCAGCTGACCCTACTAAAGTCAAGAAGATGAGAACTCCACATGCAAGAAGATCACACGCTTCTCCTTCCAGTAAATTTTCTCAAACTTCATCTTCTGTTCCCCCTGAAATAGCTAATAGGGAGGGTACTGCTTATGCTCACCAAGCTACCGCTAGACTAGTGACTAGGATTCTTAATGAGAACCATGTTGTTCCTGGTGTTTCTGTACCCCTGAACCAAGAAGCTGCTAGCCCTAACATATAAAGTAATCCCAATGTCACTCAGAATGTTGAGACAAATGATAACAACATTGAGAAATCTTCTGCAAAACTTGATGATCATCAGACCACTACTGATAAGGCTGATGAGACCCCTGTTATAGATGTTGATGAGGAATTTTCTGATAATGATTTGATTGCAAATGTTAACCCTAGCACAACAAGGAGGCTGATGACTAGAAAAGAGAAACAAAGTGATGTTCAAAGCCCCTCCAAAGAGAAGGCTGTTGAAGTTGTTTCTGAAAAGGTTGGGCCTGAGAACAAGGCTAGAGTAGGGGCTGAAAAAGACCAATCAACTGGAACTTCCAAAGGCAAGGGTAAGGTGAAATCAAAGGTAGCTGCTGGTAGCCTCTCAAAACCCTTGAGAAAATTTATGTCTAAGAAGAGGAAAGCCCCTGCATCCTTTGAAACTGATGAAAGTTCATATTTTGATTTTGATGTCGAGAGAAATGTTCTAGACATTCCTCTCAGGAAGAAGCCCACTTCAAGCAAATTGGCTAAGGTTCCTGAAGTTTCCATTGACAATATTTCTTTTCACCATCCTGAGAATACAAGGAGATGGAAATATGTGTTTTTGAAAAGAATAGCTTTAGAAAGAGAGCTGAACAACAATACTCTTGATTGCAAGGAAGTCCTGGACCTCATAAAATTTGCTGGACTCATGAAAACTGTTGCCAAGTTTTCTAGTTGCTATGAACTTCTTGTCAAAGAATTCATTGTGAATTTATCTGTTGATTGTGCTGATGGAAGATCATAAGACTTTAGATGCGTGTATGCGAGAGGAAGGAAGGTTAATTTCTCTCCATCTGTGATCAACAAATACTTGGGGAGGCCTGATGAAGCTCAGGCTGAGTTAGAGGTCACTGACAACCAGGTTTGTCAAATTATCACTGCCCAGCAAGTCAAGCACTGTCCCTTAAAAGGGAAGTTGACTGCCAGCAAGCTTAGTATGAAGTTTGCCATGCTGCACAAGATTGGAGCAGCCAACTGGGTTCCCACAACCACAAATCTACCATCTCTACTAGATTGGGAAGATTTATTTATGTTGTTGGAACCAGAACAAAATTTGTTTATGGCAGCTACATCTTTGAGCAGACAATGAAGCATGCTGAAAGTTATGCTATTAAAGATCCTATAGCCTTTCCCTCCCTCTTATGTGGTATAATCATTGATCAGTATCCTGACATCCTGGTGGAAAAAGACTCTGCATGCAAAAGAGCCCATGCACTTGGATTTCATTACAAGCTGTTTCAGGGAACTCATGTCCCTGATATTGTTATGACATCTGCTGAGATATCAAGTGTCAAAGATAATTCCAAGAAAACTGATGTTATTGATGTGCTAAGAGAGACCTACAGAGAGCTTGAGGCAAGAAAGAGATCACTTGAAGAGCTGATCATTGCCCTGGAACAGGAGAAGGATGACATATAGGTTGAGGATGAAAAACTGGAAGAGGATGCTGATGAAGAACAACATGATGGCTCTGCAAGCAGTTTAACAGAAGATGCTGCTGAAAACAGTGCTTCCTCAGGAGATGACAGTGCCTGATGTGTGAAGACAGTTGTTGTTGCTTGTTGTTGTTGCCTGTTGCTGATGAACTTGTTTTTGTTTGCTTTGGCTTGTTGTTTTGATAACTTGGATTTATGTTAATTTGTGGGATATTGTAATGGCACCTTTGGCCCCTTTATGGCTAAAAAGGGGAGAAGAAATTATTGGTTGAATTTATCTTAATTGGGTGTTGGTAGTTTAGCTTAGTTGTTTTTAATTTTGCTGCATTAGTTCTCTGATAGTTTAGTTGTTTTAGCCAAAAATTTGCCAAAGGGTGAGTTTGTAAGTGTTTTTATGTTGGCTTTAATTTTTGGTAAAACCAGATTATGACAATGTCCTGACTGATGTCATGACATTCTGGGTTGAAGATAAATTCTGCAGAAGAAGTGTTCTACAGGTACAACTCAGTATCGTTGCATAACATAATGATCATGCTATGATCTGTTGTACTGAAAATCTGCAATATCAGTGAGCAGGATGTATGATGTCATGACCAATGTTAAGATATCATGTACTGAATAAATTGTTGTGCAGATTTGTATTTCCTAAGATTTTTCAGGATTCTATTGAGCTTTTCTGAGTTGCATTAATATGTTTAGATCATATGCTCACGTGGACATCAGGTTAACTTTGTTTAAACCTAATTTTCTATGTTGCAAAGACCAAGTCTTTAGGTTAACTTTGGTTAACCCTAGCTATATTTGTGGAAGCCCAAGTTGAAGACTTTACTGCTTCTATATTATCTAACAAACCCTTATGTTGTTTGCTGCGCTTTTTGGAGAAGATCAAGAAGGAAGATTGTAATTGTGTTATTAGTAATTCTTGTGAGCCAAACAATTATCTTTTGATAAGTGTCTTGGAGTAGGATTTGGTTGTAAGTGTAGTTTTTCACTCAAAGCTTTGAAGCACGAGTGGTGTGTCACTTGATTAAAGCTTTGAAGCAAATCAAGTATGTGTATTGAAGAATGTCTTCACAATTCTATTAAGCATTAGATTAGTATCACTGATGTGATTGAGGGGAAGTGGGTAGGAATTCAGGTCTAAGTAGGACTTAGATTGAAGTTGCATTGGGTAGGTCTTAAGTGAAGGAGATAAACTGTTTGGTTTATTCCTAAATTGATACCTCTTATAGTGAATTTCCTCCCTGGCTTGGTAGCCCCCAGATGTAGGTGTAGTTACACACTGAACTGGGTTAACAATTGATTGTGTTCCTTACTGCCTTTTAAATTACTATTTGGATTGTTAACAGTTTGTCAGATACATTGTCATAACATTCACTTTGACATTAAGTATTTGTTGCCAGAATTTCAACAACGGTAAAAAAGACAATTGAATGAGAACCAAAACTGTAGCACACCAACACCTAACCATATCAGACACCACATGTTCTACCAAATGTTTAGAACATCCTGATAAAAGAACTTAATCTTCAAAATTTTCCTCCTCCTCTCCACTTCCATACTTTTCCTATTCACTGTCAACATCTACTTTTTCTTCACTTGAGGATTATGAGTAGCCAAAATCTCCATCAAATTATGCTTCCTTTTCCTCTTTAATATTAGCTTTTTCTTCATCCTCAAATTCCATCTCCTTGATTAGTATTATGAATAGGTCATCTACATTCCTCTTTTGGATGGTATTGCAGTAATTTTATCTTGTAGAGTCTTAGATACTTCCATTAGCTCAAGTAGCACCTCATTTATTGTCGCTTTGGAAATTGGAGAAGAAATACCACCAATAGTTTTACCTTGATGTTTTATCATAATGTATGGGACATGTGTCCCTAGAAAGAGATTTTTATCAAGAGGAATATAACCAGCCTTTTCTTGGAGTTTCTTGAGGTTGTAAGAATTTAGGGTGTTGCTTTAAGATAATGCTAGTGACTAGGAAAGAAAAAGCTATAGGAAGATTCGCAACAAATGAATCAGCATACTTCATGGTCTGATTAAACACACACTCTCCAAATTTTATCTTAGACTTAGTTCCAATTTGAAAAATCTGCTTGGCCAAGACAAGAGTGAGGCTTGAATTATGATTAGTTGGTGCCCAATTTGTTGCACCCATCATGTTCAAAACAACATATTTCACACTCAATTTACGAGAAGGTGACCCTTTGATGAGCCATTGTTTCACTTGGCTAATTGTGATTTTCTTTTCAATCTTTTTTATAAGGATAAAATTTTGTAATTCTTCCCAGATACCCATCAACAATGAAGGTTGAAAACTTTACACCCTTTAATATAACAAAAACCTCAATGTACTCTTGAACTCCTTCAACAATGTAATTAGGTGACAATTTCACAATGATCTATTTGATAGGCTTTTCATAGCAAGGTCATATATCTAAAGCAATCTTCATCAATCCAGCATCCTTCAACAAATTTATTACTTCTTTCCACTCAAGGATGTTTTACACAACCCTCTTACAAGCAGTCTTTCTTTGATAAAAAATGTCCACTTTTGAACACTTGATTCAGAATAAAATAATACATTATTAGGTAAATCAACAGTAAAATTTAAATGAATCCTTTTCCCACCAACTTTCCTTCTGATGAAGGATACAATATCCTAGACATTTGCTTTAGCATTTGTCTCAAACTTATCAATGACAAGTGTATAAACAAGATAACCATCAACCATGATAAGATTGACACTATCATTTTCTTTAACATGTAGTTCATTAGTGGATTCAGATGGTTCACCAACTGGTACAAAAATGGGTTCAACCTGTGGGAAACCAGATGTTAAAACAAATACTCCAACATTTGATTCAACATGTGGTTCCACAAAATTGGTTTCAACATAATCAATAATTTTCTTAGTGGGATTCAACATAGTTTCCTAATTAACAATCATAAGTTTAGCAATATATTGAGCATGCACACATGGTTCCTTTTCAAAGATACTAACCTTTCCAGGTACTTTCTTCTTGTTATTGAAGGCATCACTCTTTGGTTTATTTGTTGAAATATTTACTAGATTAATCATATTTAGAGGATTTGGGTCTAAAAACATAATAGGTTCGTCATCAATATCGCTTGATTAAAAAATCCTAATTTTCTTTGAAGATCCTTTATCTCCCATCTTTACTTCTATCATTTGGGCACCATAAGAGTTGATAACAAGTTTGGATCCAGAAGATTTTATGGATTATTTTGGAACAAATATTGAGGGTATTGAGAGAGATGAAGAGGAACAAATTTGCTAGCACAAATTTGCGTGTAAGAAGGGAAAGATTGTGACAAAATTTTGAGTTTAAATGGATTTCCCTTATTTTACGCGTTGGAATGATCACATTAGAGAGAGGCTTTCTATTTAGTATCGCATGCCTCCCTTGAGTTAAAATCCATAAAATATCACTCATACATCTACCAATTATACCCCTCCATTTTTCAAACTGAACACTATCTCTTAGTAGCTTAACTAGTAGGATAAGAAACTAGGTGAAGTTCCCTAAAATTTCCGTTCTAGATTGCCTTAGTAGAACATATTGTTCCAACATTTTGTCAGACATTACACCACACCCAAAGATATGAATTGAGTTTTACTTCATCATTATTCACATGTAGGATGTTATGTCATCCACCAGTTCCTTTCACTTGTGTGGATTCTGTAACAGCCCGAGCCTTCAGCATTCCCGACACTATTACCTCACGATCTTCTCTATCCCCCTCATTAGTAGAGTTTTTCCCTTCTGTGGGAATTGGACCCTGTACTCTGGGGTTCAAATACTTGTTCAATCCATTCTCACTACCAATTGAGCTAGTAGCTCAATTGGTAGTGAGAATGTATTGAACAAGTACTTGAACCCAAGGGTACATGGTTCGATTCCCACGGAAGGCAAAAACTCTACTAATGAGATGGGTAGAAAAGATCGTGAAGTAATAGTGTCGGGAACGCTGGAGGCTTGTGATGTTACAAATTCAATGAGGTTCATAGGAAGTAACTTTCAGAATTTTAGTGGAGGTAGAATGTTGAAGCACCTTGTGGGACATATTGCCTATTTGACACACTCCACAAAGCCTGCATTCTTCTATTATAAATTATGGAAATCCCATAATAACATCTTTAGATATGATCTCCTTTATGCTCTTAACCTTGGATTAGGGATAAGAGATCCATATATAGCAATTACCCTTGGACATGGAACCCTTCATTAGCATTTTTTGCCACTCGTTGGTGAAAATACATACAAACCTGTTGTAGCTAACATTTAGACCTTCACCACATAGTTGACTTATTTTTATCAAGATAGAATTTAATCCTTCTACCGAAAACACATTATCAAGAAAAGGAAAATATAGAATAACCAGTTTTCCTATACCCTTGATTCTTCCTCTACTCCATCACCAAAGATGACATGATCCTTAGAGAAGGGATTGAACTCTTCAATATAACTCTTTTCAACTGTCATGTTCCTTGAGCATCCACTCTCAAAATATCAATATTCTCTTGAGGAAACTCTAATATTTGTATGAGCTATAAGACAACTGACAATTTCCTTTGGATTTCACTCCTTATTGGCTTGAGTTTTCTTCCATTTATTTCCAATAGGTCTTGGATGACTATAAGACCGAGGATATACATACAATCTATAGCCAAATGGTCTTATATAGCCATATCTTCCAAGGTGGTGACACCTCCAATATGTTTTTTTCCCCTCTATTGTGAGGGTACAAATGTTGAGCAGGATGCTGGAACATGTGGTCCTTCACTAGGAACACATATATCTTCTTAGGAGAGACAAAATTTTTAGTGGGGACTTTGACCTTTTGGTTCATAGAATTATAGTCAAACTCTACAATCTTTATATTCTCTGTCATAACATATACCATATATGAATCATTTTTCATTATACTTTCATACTTTATCAAATTATCAAGTTTGGAATTCAGCAAGGTGACTTCCTCTTCTAGCCTAGTGATGGTCGAAAGAAGTTTATCCTTTTTTTGAACAAGAGCATGTATGGTCTTCTTTGGTTTTTCTCCAATTAAGAAACTTTTTCCCATTTATTGTGTAAGATCCTGAATGTTGCATTCTACTCTTCTTCAGTCATGTCTTCATCACTATAGTCTCCTTCATACTTATACTTATAAGTGAAAGCCATTACTTTGTTAGTTGTTTCCTTTCCAGTCTCATTATCATAATCAGGCAAGTGGTTGGCATTACCTTTTTATGATTCTTTAGAAATGTATGAAATTAAACTTTGATACGGCCAAGCCCTTCACATTCATGACATCAAACTCACTTTCCTTGGTTAGGTTGGCCTTCATCGTTCTCTTTTTATGGGAATTAATGTCTGACACCTTGTCTTGAACATTTGTCCTCCATTATATGTCCAACCTTCTGAAGGATTTGTTAAACTTTTTCCAATAAATGTTATATCATCTAATAGGCTTTCACCTTGATCTTCAACCTCTTCTGTGTTGGATACAAAGGCATTATCGTGTTCTTATTTTTAAATCTACCACTTATAGTAACTCAAAGGGTTGCAAAGAACCAATGAGTTCATCAACTTTCATGCTGATTAAATCTTGAGCTTCTTCAATAGTTGTTAACTTTATATCAAACTTCTTTGGCAAAGACTTAAGGATTTTGCTTACCAGTTTCTCTTTTGACTTGTTCTCTTCTAATGGAAACTAATTGTTGGAAATTTCAAGAATTATGATATTAAAATAAGATATATAGTTATCTTCCATTATTCTCACATTCTCAAACTTAGTTGTGAGAAGCTTCAGTCTTAACCTATGCATTTTGGACGTACCTTCATAAGCAGTCTTGAGAATCTCCCAAGCCTCTTTATCTTCGGTACATGCTTTGATTAGTCTGAACATGTTTTATCAACACCATTGAATATAACATTCAAGGCTTTGTCATTTTCAAGAGCTTCATCATCTTCATATATGGACCAATTAGCTTCAGACTTTAAACTTGTTGTACCACCTTGAGAAGTAATCACATGATGTTCCAATCTTTAATCACAACCTTCCAAGTTTTGTTGTCTATGGATTTAAGAAAGGAACTCATATTAGCTTTCCAATAATCATAATTGGTGTCATCTAAAGCATATGGTCTATTGACAAACCCTCTATCCTTAGTGTTGTCCATTTGGGTTAAAAAATATCTTCCCTGGAGGTCACCCAAACAGAACAGTGGTCTGCTCTAATTCCAGTTGAAATTTTGTTCCTTGGGGATAAATGTTTAATCCACTACTACAAAACACATATACAAACACGCCAAATTCACCACGGTTCTCCCCAAAATCGTGGTGACATTGCTAAACTAATGTGCTAACATTTTTTTATTTGTTAATTGAAAATTTAAGGTTATAATTACTGTTAATTCACTAAGTACTCATTCTTCCACTGATAAAAGAAACAACCCTAACACTAACATCGTCGGGGAGAAGAAAATAACCCTAACATCACACTCACTATTGTTGTTCAGTCTCATCTCAATATCGCATTTGAAGAGTAACTCATCCAAAAGTGTAAAATCTCGGTCTGGAAACTTGTGTGGCTGTGACAATCGTATGGTTTCGTTCTAATGCAAGAAGGGTCAAAATAAAGGAAGGATTTTTTAGATATGCCCTAATTGGTGGAGTGGTGAAACATGTAATTTATTCACTTGGGATGATGAACAAAAATTGGAAGAGAAGAGTAGTATGATGCCAGAGTTAGAATATATTGGGTATTTGAAGGTTATGTACACAGGTTCAAAAAATAAGAACAAGTATTTGAAGAACAAATTGAAGTCAGAGATATTTTTTGGAAATTTGAAGATGTTATGCTTTCTTATATCCTTTATGTTTAATATTTACCTTTTTATAAAATATAATAGTTGAATTAGGGTTTGAAATTTGAAAATTTTATGCATCTTATATCCTTTATGTTTAATATTTACTTTGTTATGAAATGTTGACGATGCAGTGGGCTTGACAGGAATATGCAACTAACTATTGTAGGAATATTAGACGAATCAAGTATTTCTATTTATCGTATCTACAGGGATTGGTGTATATTGTAGTCTTTCAATAGCAAAGTGTATTTTAAGATTTGAGTAACCAAAGGGTTTGTTTCCTAAGCTACTAGTATCATGAATTTTCAAGCAAGTAACTAAAATAGTCTTTTCAAAAGAGAGTTATGGTTTGGATTCAAGAGAGTTGGAGTTTGTTTTTAATTGATGGAAGCATGTCAAGATTAGTTTCATTGACCTAATTTCATATGCATTCTATTAATCAAGTGATGAACTAGTTTGATGATTTCTATAAATACATATCCTCTCAATCTTGTTGATTTTTCACCAAGATTGTGAGTTTTATCATGTTAATCCTTGAATGATTTCTCACCACAACTATTGACATGATAAACATTAAGCTCAATACTTGTAAACACTAACACACAAATCTATTCATAACATTTGTTCATTAGTGAATGAATCTCCTAGGTCTACTTTGAAGCATCCTTTTTCAAACAAGATTCAAAGCATAAAAAGATGAAGAACAAAGATATTCAACTATATTAATCATCAACCATGTTCATACACAAATGGATTAAAAGAAATACATACTAGTTAGAGCAACTACCTCTAATCTTGACACAAAAAGAACTTAGCCACTCATTTTCATGGTTGCTTTGTTCACAAGATTATTGGAGGAGATGATGAACATTGAAGAATCAAGAAGAAGAACTATGTTTTTCTTTCTAATTATATGCCTAATTTTTACAACAATGATGATAATGATGAAGAAGTGATGTTCCACCCTTTTTCACACCAAAAGCCAGCTGGAAATGATGGAGTTGGTGGCCCAAAAAGGTGAAAGCATGAGTCTGTCCTTTTTCTAATTTTCGCAGACCGCGCTAAGCCCGGTTATTCGCGCTGAGCGCGCTCATGCTGCAACCGTGCTGAGCGCGACCTGAAGCATTCTTCTTCATCCAAAAAATTCTTCAAAAAGAATCATCCCAAGAGTTCTTCAAGTGTCCTTGAATCCAAGCTTGAGATAATTAATCAATAAAAACCTACAATTTAAAAGTAAACTAAGTTAAATAATATATTATAAACAAAAACTAAATAAAACATAATTAAACCAAAATACTAGAATAAGTATTACTAATTAATTAAAAAGGCATTGTTAAGGACCACAAAATCATGTACAAAATAGCTACAATTTGGTCCTTAACAACTCCCCTCAACTTGCTTCTTTGTTTGTCCTCAAACAAAAGTCAATAATCTCACAAAGCAAGAAGAAACAAAATGTAAGCATGCAACTCACACAAGAATGATGGTTCAAACTCAACATACCCGGCAAAAGCACACATCGATCGCTTCTTCGAAACACAAGATGGATATGAATTAAGTTCTAAACACAATATATCAACACATGTAGACAAAATAAAAGATATGTTCACACTTGAATCACCTAATGATTTCTTCAATATTCATGAAGAACAAAATGCAATATTTACAAAGGACTAAACACTCTCACTAATAGTCATGCACATCCAGAATAATTCATGCATTCATCAAAACAAGTTAAATGACAAAATGGAAACAAGATCACTAAGGACTTTCAAGGGTTGTAACTTGGCTTATGTTTGAAACAAGGGATATTTAAGTACAAAGCCATTGAAACAAATTGGGTTAAATAGTATGAAGAGCATTTCACAAACTAATTCCCACTTCCTTCTTATTATTCACAACCACTTTTCTTTTTCACACAATGATCCTCCTTTTTCTTTTCTTTTGTTTTCTTTTCATATACAAATTTTTCTTCTTTTGTATTTTTCTTTTCTCTATATTTTTTTTCTTTAGGATCATTGTGTCATCAATTCTAGGTTCTTTTTTATCAACCTCCCCAACTTCATTTATATCAATCCTTTTTTATTCAAGAACATGCTCTTCAAAGGGTTAATCAACAAAAAGGGTTGGTATTCACAAACAAGAAAATTTTATAGAATGAATTATCATTAAATTTTCAAAGATCATCAACAACTATTAAGTGGCCTACTTAACAATTAGTTAATTTGATAAATTCATCCTACAAATACAATTTAATCTCAAAAGGGTTCACAAGGATTCACTCACTCACGGTTAGTTGAGGCCCTTTTGGAATTGATGGTTTTTCTCATACTGCACAAAAATTGCCTTGATCATCTCTAAGTTTCCAAATTATCACAAACAAATGAAGATTAAGCATGAATTACACGAGTTAACAAAACTATTAGACACTCAATATTTGGTATAAGGTGGAAAGCTTCTCACCTTTGTGGTTTAAGTCCTAATGATTCGAATGTGAACACAAATTTTTTTGTACATGCCAAGATATTTTGCATAAAGCACAAATTTCATAGACATGTTAATATTCTACAAAACGATTAAATATGTACCTTATTTGTGGATCGATTCGAGAATTATATCATCACCATCACTTTGGTGAGACACACTTACTTGCTTTTGAGTATCGATGAAAAACCGGGACAAACCAAAAGAAGCACAATTTAAAATAAATAACCTATAATCTAAAAATAAACTTAAAACAAAATAAAACAAAATAAAATAAAAATAAAAGACACCCCAAAATGGTGTTTAAAACTAAAAAGTATTTAGGCTCCATGCCTACAAAATGCAAATTGGAATTACAAGCACATGCTAAAAAATGGATGGCAACCAACAAAATTCAAAAGTTTAAAAGAACTAAAACCAAAAACTAAAAAGTGCTAAAATAAAAATAAAGACAATAAAATAAAGACAATCAATCTGAAGCCTCGAGGATGGAATCTCCAGGAGTCTCAGAACCAGAATCAGAACCAGAACCGCCCTCTCCATCATCATCACTCTCCTCATCACCATCTGCATCACCCACCTCCTCCTCTGCATTTGGCCCGACCCCGGGCCAACTAGCATAAGCACTCAGCTGCTCGCTTGTACGAGTGAAGTGATTCACCCCGGCTCTCTAATTTGCAATGCCAGTTGATCCATGCTCTCGTGCATATACATAAATGCTCGCTGATGAGCAAAATGCATTTGCCGGTTCCATTCTTCACCTGGACCGGCTTGAGGAAGTGCGGCAGCTACAGGAACAGCCCGGGCTGCAGAGTTATCATCCAAGGCCCTACAATAGCGATCACAGTAGTTATCATCAATGACCCCATCTATCGTCAGGTGCCCCACAGCAGGAAAAACAACTTTGGCCCTTTTCAGAAGGCCCATGATCAACCCAGGATAAGTTAGGGCACATTTTATACGCTCCCCCCTTGAGGTATAACTCAATGCAACCCTCTTCAGGTCATTAGCAATCAGCCGACCAAAATCAATTTGCTCCTCATCGAGCATACAAGCAATGAGGCCGACGGTCTCCATGGGAATGGAGGATGTGTGGCTTCTAGGTTTCAGATTGTAAAGGGCCACACACATCAGCACACGGGCACTCGTTTTCAGGCTGGACCGATTGAATTTCAGAGGTTGGCCAGCCCTGTTCAGCTCATAGGAGTGCCCGGACAAACACAGCTTCCTCCGCAACATAGCATGATCCCAATTACCACGAGTCAGGTGCTCATGGTAAACATCCAACTGATCCTCTGGGGCTGTCCAATTAATGCCCAAGTAGTTGTTGATAGCAGTGCGAGAAAATGATACCAACCTGCCTCGAACCACAGAAGTGAAAGGGAACTCTCGCCCCTCAGTAGGAATGGCGTTGGCATAAAATTCCCTTACCAGCTCAACATTAACTTTAGTCTGGGGCTCACACAGAACACCCAAACCATAGTTGTCCAGGATAACATCGGGGGTATGGTAGTGGACATGATCTCGGAGCCGGATGATCCGCTCGGTCCAAATGTTCCGCTCCTCAAGCTCTTTATATCGTGCCTCTTGAGCAGGTCCCAAGAACCGATCACCATCAAAGGGAGTGGATCGAGAGGATCCAGCCCCGACGGAAGAAACACGTTGTCGTTTAGGAGCCATCTGAAAACAACACACAAATCAACAAAAATTGACACCGAGATGCCCGTTAGAGATAAATCATGCAAACAACAATAGAAACCAATCAACCAAAACATCTAGACTCAACAAACAATGAAAAAACACAGTAGAAGAATTTTTCAGAATTCTGCAGACCGCACTAAGCGCGATGACTGCGCTGAGCGTGCTCTACGATTTCCAGAAAAATTCTTCTGTAAAAACAGAAATTCCTCAAGGAAAACAAGCCTAATAGCAACGAAAATCCTAATCTAAGCATTCTCTACAATCTAAACAACCTAATCCTAAGAGAAAAATCCTAAATTTCAAAACCTAGGTTTCTAAATTCTAACCTAAACAGCAGAAAATAATGAAATTGAAAAGGAAAAACCATAGAATAACATACCTAGATGCTTGAGTTGATGATTGGAACAAGAAATTCACACGAATTTGTTGATTTGGGGTTGGGGTTTTTGAATTTCTTGAGAGGGTTTTGAGTGAAGAGGGAAAAGTGAAAAAGAAATTGAAACTAACCCTATTTTATTTAAATATAAAACCAGGCCACAAGTTGGGCCCAAGAAAACCGGTTTTTTTTTTTGAAAAATATTTTTTAAAAAAATCACGCAGACCGCGCTAAGCGCGAAATATTCTGCCAGATGGGCCAAGATGCGCGCTAAGCGCGACCTGCAGAATTTTGAATTTTTTTAAAAAAAAAACAGCAAATTAACTAAAGGGACATGTCAAAATGAGTGCAACATAAATACTTACAATGTTGGGGTGCCTCCCAACAAGCGCTTTGTTTAACGTCGGTAGAGCTCGACGGTCCAGGATGATCAAGGATCATTGAACGAAATGGCACCAACGTCACGATTTACTCCTCCCCCATGGTAAACCTCCATGATTTCCTCATCAGTAGCATCAATATGGAAAGTGTCATGTTTGTCCTTGGGATGCTTTATGTCTTCAAAAAGATTGAAAGTTACTTCTTTATCTTGCACTCTTACTTTCATAATCCCATCGTCAATATCAATCATCATTCGAGCCGTTTTCATAAATGGTCTGCCAAGAATTAATGGTATACCTCGATCCTCCTCCATGTCAATCACCACAAAATCCACCGGAAACAAGAATTTGTCCACCTTCACTACAATGTCTTTAACAATTCCATAAGGTGAAATGGTTGACTTATCGGTGAGTTGCAAAGTCATCCTAGTAGACTCCATTCTAACATTTCCCAACCTTTTAACAATAGATAACGGAATTAAATTGATGCTAGACCCCAGATCAATCAAGCCATTACCCTTGAAGGTATCTCCAATGGCCACCGGCAAAGTGACACGCCCCGAATCGAATTCCTTCATTGGGAGAGTTTGTTTGATTATGGAACTACAATTAGCATCAAGCAAAATTGTCTCCTTATCTTTGTGCCTCTTCTTCCTTGTGAGCATATCCTTCATGAATTTCACATATTTCGGCATTTGCTCTAATGCTTCGGAAAATGGAATATTTATATGAAGTTGTTTAAATATATCCATAAACCGAGCATATTGTCTTGCCTTCTCCTTCTTTGATGGTGCATGAGGGTAAGGTAAATTTTGAATGGGAGCTGAGCTTTCTTCTTTACTTCCCTCTTTACTCTTCCTTGCATTCTTCTCTTTTTTTTACTTCCTTCACCATTCTTTTTCTCCTTTTCAACTAAGTTTTCCTCCTCTACAACTCCATCGCTTTCATTTTCAACTAAAATTTCCAACTCATCCTCCTCTACAACTTCATCGCTAATACCATTCGTCACCTCTTTACCACTTATAGTGAAAATTGCTTTGCAATACTTCTTCGGGTTTGCTTGAGTGGTTGGAGAAAATGAGGTCGAAGCATTTTGCTCGAAAAGTTGCTTTGCTAATTGCCCCATTTGAGTTTCTAAATTCTTAATGGATGCCTCCGTGCTCTTTTGGTTTGCCATAGAAGCTTGCATGAATTGAGCTAGAGTGTCTTGAATGTTGGAAGATCTCGCTTGGTTTTGAGGCTGATTTTGAGGTTGAGCTTGATTTTGATTTTGAGTTTGGTACGGATTTTGCCTAGCTTGATTGTTGTTGTCTTGTCTCCACCCGACAAATCAAGTATTTCTATTTATTGTATCCACAGGGATTGGTGTATATTGTAGTCTTTCAATAGCAAAGTGTATTTTAAGATTTGAGTAACCAAAGGGTTTGTTTCCTAAGCTACTAGTATCATGAATTTCCAAGCAAGTAACTAAAATAGTCTTTTCAAAAGAGAGTTATGGTTTGGATTCAAGAGAGTTGGAGTTTGTTTTTAATTGATGGAAGCATGTCAAGATTAGTTTCATTGACCTAATTTCATATGCATTCTATTAATCAAGTGATGAACTAGTTTGATGATTTCTATAAATACATATCCTCTCAATCTTGTTGATTTTTCACCAAGATTGTGAGTTTTATCATGTTAATCCTTGAATGATTTCTCACCACAACTATTGACATGATAAACATTAAGCTCAATACTTGTAAACACTAACACACAAATCTATTCATAACATTTGTTCATTAGTGAATGAATCTCCTAGGTCTACTCTGAAGCATCCTTTTTCAAACAAGATTCAAAGCATAAAAAGATGAAGAACAAAGATATTCAACTATATTAATCATCAACCATGTTCATACACAAATGGATTAAAAGAAATACATACTAGTTAGATCAACTACCTCTAATCTTGACACAAAAAGAACTTAGCCACTCATTTCCATGGTTGCTTTGTTCACAAGATTGTTGGAGGAGATGATGAACATTGAAGAATCAAGAAGAAGAACTATGTTTTTCTTTCTAATTCTATGCCTAATTTTTACAACAATGATGATAATGATGAAGAAGTGATGTTCCACCCTTTTTCACACCAAAAGCCAGCTGGAAATGATGGAGTTGGTGGCCCAAAAAGGTGAAAGCATGGGTCTGTCCTTTTTCTGATTTTCGTAGACCGCGTTAAGCCCAGTTATTCGCGCTGAGCGCGCTCATGCTGCAACCGTGCTGAGCGCGACCTGAAGCATTCTTCTTCATCCAAAAAATTCTTCAAAAAGAATCATCCCAAGAGTTCTTCAAGTGTCCTTGAATCCAAGCTTGAGATAATTAATCAATAAAAACCTACAATTTAAAAGTAAACTAAGTTAAATAATATATTATAAACAAAAACTAAATAAAACATAATTAAACCAAAATACTAGAATAAGTATTACTAATTAATTAAAAAGGCATTGTTAAGGACCACAAAATCATGTACAAAATAGCTACAATTTGGTCCTTAACAACTCCCCCCAACTTGCTTCTTTGTTTGTCCTCAAACAAAAGTCAATAATCTCACAAAGCAAGAAGAAACAAAATGTAAGCATGCAACTCACACAAGAATGATGGTTCAAACTCAACATACCCGGCAAAAGCACACATCGATCGCTTCTTCGAAACACAAGATGGATATGAATTAAGTTCTAAACACAATATATCAACACATGTAGACAAAATAAAAGATATGTTCACACTTGAATCACCTAATGATTTCTTCAATATTCATGAAGAACAAAATGCAATATTTACAAAGGACTAAACACTCTCACTAATAGTCATGCACATCCAGAATAATTCATGCATTCATCAAAACAAGTTAAATGACAAAATGGAAACAAGATCACTAAGGACTTTCAAGGGTTGTAACTTGGCTTATGTTTGAAACAAGGGATATTTAAGTACAAAGCCATTGAAACAAATTGGGTTAAATAGTATGAAGAGCATTTCACAAACTAATTCCCACTTCCTTCTTATTATTCACAACCACTTTTCTTTTTCACACAATGATCCTCCTTTTTCTTTTCTTTTGTTTTCTTTTCATATACAAATTTTTCTTCTTTTGTATTTTTCTTTTCTCTATATTTTTTTTCTTTAGGATCATTGTGTCATCAATTCTAGGTTCTTTTTTATCAACCTCCCCAACTTCATTTATATCAATCCTTTTTTATTCAAGAACATGCTCTTCAAAGGGTTAATCAACAAAAAGGGTTGGTATTCACAAACAAGAAAATTTTATAGAATGAATTATCATTAAATTTTCAAAGATCATCAACAACTATTAAGTGGCCTACTTAACAATTAGTTAATTTGATAAATTCATCCTACAAATACAATTTAATCTCAAAAGGGTTCACAAGGATTCACTCACTCACGGTTAGTTGAGGCCCTTTTGGAATTGATGGTTTTTCTCATACTGCACAAAAATTGCCTTGATCATCTCTAAGTTTCCAAATTATCACAAACAAATGAAGATTAAGCATGAATTACACGAGTTAACAAAACTATTAGACACTCAATATTTGGTATAAGGTGGAAAGCTTCTCACCTTTGTGGTTTAAGTCCTAATGATTCGAATGTGAACACAAATTTTTTTGTACATGCCAAGATATTTTGCATAAAGCACAAATTTCATAGACATGTTAATATTCTACAAAACGATTAAATATGTACCTTATTTGTGGATCGATTCGAGAATTATATCATCACCATCACTTTGGTGAGACACACTTACTTGCTTTTGAGTATCGATGAAAAACCGGGACAAACCAAAAGAAGCACAATTTAAAATAAATAACCTATAATCTAAAAATAAACTTAAAACAAAATAAAACAAAATAAAATAAAAATAAAAGACACCCCAAAATGGTGTTTAAAACTAAAAAGTATTTAGGCTCCATGCCTACAAAATGCAAATTGGAATTACAAGCACATGCTAAAAATGGATGGCAACCAACAAAATTCAAAAGTTTAAAAGAACTAAAACCAAAAACTAAAAAGTGCTAAAATAAAAATAAAGACAATAAAATAAAGACAATCAATCTGAAGCCTCGAGGATGGAATCTCCAGGAGTCTCAGAACCAGAATCAGAACCAGAACCGCCCTCTCCATCATCATCACTCTCCTCATCACCATCTGCATCACCCACCTCCTCCTCTGCATTTGGCCCGACCCCGGGCCAACTAGCATAAGCACTCAGCTGCTCGCTTGTACGAGTGAAGTGATTCACCCCGGCTCTCTAATTTGCAATGCCAGTTGATCCATGCTCTCGTGCATATACATAAATGCTCGCTGATGAGCAAAATGCATTTGCCGGTTCCATTCTTCACCTGGACCGGCTTGAGGAAGTGCGGCAGCTACAGGAACAGCCCGGGCTGCAGAGTTATCATCCAAGGCCCTACAATAGCGATCACAGTAGTTATCATCAATGACCCCATCTATCGTCAGGTGCCCCACAGCAGGAAAAACAACTTTGGCCCTTTTCAGAAGGCCCATGATCAACCCAGGATAAGTTAGGGCACATTTTATACGCTCCCCCCTTGAGGTATAACTCAATGCAACCCTCTTCAGGTCATTAGCAATCAGCCGACCAAAATCAATTTGCTCCTCATCGAGCATACAAGCAATGAGGCCGACGGTCTCCATGGGAATGGAGGATGTGTGGCTTCTAGGTTTCAGATTGTAAAGGGCCACACACATCAGCACACGGGCACTCGTTTTCAGGCTGGACCGATTGAATTTCAGAGGTTGGCCAGCCCTGTTCAGCTCATAGGAGTGCCCGGACAAACACAGCTTCCTCCGCAACATAGCATGATCCCAATTACCACGAGTCAGGTGCTCATGGTAAACATCCAACTGATCCTCTGGGGCTGTCCAATTAATGCCCAAGTAGTTGTTGATAGCAGTGCGAGAAAATGATACCAACCTGCCTCGAACCACAGAAGTGAAAGGGAACTCTCGCCCCTCAGTAGGAATGGCGTTGGCATAAAATTCCCTTACCAGCTCAACATTAACTTTAGTCTGGGGCTCACACAGAACACCCAAACCATAGTTGTCCAGGATAACATCGGGGGGTATGGTAGTGGACATGATCTCGGAGCCGGATGATCCGCTCGGTCCAAATGTTCCGCTCCTCAAGCTCTTTATATCGTGCCTCTTGAGCAGGTCCCAAGAACCGATCACCATCAAAGGGAGAGTGGATCGAGAGGATCCAGCCCCGACGGAAGAAACACGTTGTCGTTTAGGAGCCATCTGAAAACAACACACAAATCAACAAAAATTGACACCGAGATGCCCGTTAGAGATAAATCATGCAAACAACAATAGAAACCAATCAACCAAAACATCTAGACTCAACAAACAATGAAAAAACACAGTAGAAGAATTTTTCAGAATTCTGCAGACCGCACTAAGCGCGATGACTGCGCTGAGCGTGCTCTACGATTTCCAGAAAAATTCTTCTGTAAAAACAGAAATTCCTCAAGGAAAACAAGCCTAATAGCAACGAAAATCCTAATCTAAGCATTCTCTACAATCTAAACAACCTAATCCTAAGAGAAAAATCCTAAATTTCAAAACCTAGGTTTCTAAATTCTAACCTAAACAGCAGAAAATAATGAAATTGAAAAGGAAAAACCATAGAATAACATACCTAGATGCTTGAGTTGATGATTGGAACAAGAAATTCACACGAATTTGTTGATTTGGGGTTGGGGTTTTTGAATTTCTTGAGAGGGTTTTGAGTGAAGAGGGAAAAGTGAAAAAGAAATTGAAACTAACCCTATTTTATTTAAATATAAAACCAGGCCACAAGTTGGGCCCAAGAAAACCGGTTTTTTTTTTTGAAAAATATTTTTTAAAAAAATCACGCAGACCGCGCTAAGCGCGAAATATTCTGCCAGATGGGCCAAGATGCGCGCTAAGCGCGACCTGCAGAATTTTGAATTTTTTTAAAAAAAAAACAGCAAATTAACTAAAGGGACATGTCAAAATGAGTGCAACATAAATACTTACAATGTTGGGGTGCCTCCCAACAAGCGCTTTGTTTAACGTCGGTAGAGCTCGACGGTCCAGGATGATCAAGGATCATTGAACGAAATGGCACCAACGTCACGATTTACTCCTCCCCCATGGTAAACCTCCATGATTTCCTCATCAGTAGCATCAATATGGAAAGTGTCATGTTTGTCCTTGGGATGCTTTATGTCTTCAAAAAGATTGAAAGTTACTTCTTTATCTTGCACTCTTACTTTCATAATCCCATCGTCAATATCAATCATCATTCGAGCCGTTTTCATAAATGGTCTGCCAAGAATTAATGGTATACCTCGATCCTCCTCCATGTCAATCACCACAAAATCCACCGGAAACAAGAATTTGTCCACCTTCACTACAATGTCTTTAACAATTCCATAAGGTGAAATGGTTGACTTATCGGTGAGTTGCAAAGTCATCCTAGTAGACTCCATTCTAACATTTCCCAACCTTTTAACAATAGATAACGGAATTAAATTGATGCTAGACCCCAGATCAATCAAGCCATTACCCTTGAAGGTATCTCCAATGGCCACCGGCAAAGTGACACGCCCCGAATCGAATTCCTTCATTGGGAGAGTTTGTTTGATTATGGAACTACAATTAGCATCAAGCAAAATTGTCTCCTTATCTTTGTGCCTCTTCTTCCTTGTGAGCATATCCTTCATGAATTTCACATATTTCGGCATTTGCTCTAATGCTTCGGAAAATGGAATATTTATATGAAGTTGTTTAAATATATCCATAAACCGAGCATATTGTCTTGCCTTCTCCTTCTTTGATGGTGCATGAGGGTAAGGTAAATTTTGAATGGGAGCTGAGCTTTCTTCTTTACTTCCCTCTTTACTCTTCCTTGCATTCTTCTCTTTTTTTTACTTCCTTCACCATTCTTTTTCTCCTTTTCAACTAAGTTTTCCTCCTCTACAACTCCATCGCTTTCATTTTCAACTAAAATTTCCAACTCATCCTCCTCTACAACTTCATCGCTAATACCATTCGTCACCTCTTTACCACTTATAGTGAAAATTGCTTTGCAATACTTCTTCGGGTTTGCTTGAGTGGTTGGAGAAAATGAGGTCGAAGCATTTTGCTCGAAAAGTTGCTTTGCTAATTGCCCCATTTGAGTTTCTAAATTCTTAATGGATGCCTCCGTGCTCTTTTGGTTTGCCATAGAAGCTTGCATGAATTGAGCTAGAGTGTCTTGAATGTTGGAAGATCTCGCTTGGTTTTGAGGCTGATTTTGAGGTTGAGCTTGATTTTGATTTTGAGTTTGGTACGGATTTTGCCTAGCTTGATTGTTGTTGTCTTGTCTCCACCCGACAAATCAAGTATTTCTATTTATTGTATCCACAGGGATTGGTGTATATTGTAGTCTTTCAATAGCAAAGTGTATTTTAAGATTTGAGTAACCAAAGGGTTTGTTTCCTAAGCTACTAGTATCATGAATTTCCAAGCAAGTAACTAAAATAGTCTTTTCAAAAGAGAGTTATGGTTTGGATTCAAGAGAGTTGGAGTTTGTTTTTAATTGATGGAAGCATGTCAAGATTAGTTTCATTGACCTAATTTCATATGCATTCTATTAATCAAGTGATGAACTAGTTTGATGATTTCTATAAATACATATCCTCTCAATCTTGTTGATTTTTCACCAAGATTGTGAGTTTTATCATGTTAATCCTTGAATGATTTCTCACCACAACTATTGACATGATAAACATTAAGCTCAATACTTGTAAACACTAACACACAAATCTATTCATAACATTTGTTCATTAGTGAATGAATCTCCTAGGTCTACTTTGAAGCATCCTTTTTCAAACAAGATTCAAAGCATAAAAAGATGAAGAACAAAGATATTCAACTATATTAATCATCAACCATGTTCATACACAAATGGATTAAAAGAAATACATACTAGTTAGAGCAACTACCTCTAATCTTGACACAAAAAGAACTTAGCCACTCATTTTCATGGTTGCTTTGTTCACAAGATTATTGGAGGAGATGATGAACATTGAAGAATCAAGAAGAAGAACTATGTTTTTCTTTCTAATTATATGCCTAATTTTTACAACAATGATGATAATGATGAAGAAGTGATGTTCCACCCTTTTTCACACCAAAAGCCAGCTGGAAATGATGGAGTTGGTGGCCCAAAAAGGTGAAAGCATGAGTCTGTCCTTTTTCTAATTTTCGCAGACCGCGCTAAGCCCGGTTATTCGCGCTGAGCGCGCTCATGCTGCAACCGTGCTGAGCGCGACCTGAAGCATTCTTCTTCATCCAAAAAATTCTTCAAAAAGAATCATCCCAAGAGTTCTTCAAGTGTCCTTGAATCCAAGCTTGAGATAATTAATCAATAAAAACCTACAATTTAAAAGTAAACTAAGTTAAATAATATATTATAAACAAAAACTAAATAAAACATAATTAAACCAAAATACTAGAATAAGTATTACTAATTAATTAAAAAGGCATTGTTAAGGACCACAAAATCATGTACAAAATAGCTACAATTTGGTCCTTAACAACTCCCCCCAACTTGCTTCTTTGTTTGTCCTCAAACAAAAGTCAATAATCTCACAAAGCAAGAAGAAACAAAATGTAAGCATGCAACTCACACAAGAATGATGGTTCAAACTCAACATACCCGGCAAAAGCACACATCGATCGCTTCTTCGAAACACAAGATGGATATGAATTAAGTTCTAAACACAATATATCAACACATGTAGACAAAATAAAAGATATGTTCACACTTGAATCACCTAATGATTTCTTCAATATTCATGAAGAACAAAATGCAATATTTACAAAGGACTAAACACTCTCACTAATAGTCATGCACATCCAGAATAATTCATGCATTCATCAAAACAAGTTAAATGACAAAATGGAAACAAGATCACTAAGGACTTTCAAGGGTTGTAACTTGGCTTATGTTTGAAACAAGGGATATTTAAGTACAAAGCCATTGAAACAAATTGGGTTAAATAGTATGAAGAGCATTTCACAAACTAATTCCCACTTCCTTCTTATTATTCACAACCACTTTTCTTTTTCACACAATGATCCTCCTTTTTCTTTTCTTTTGTTTTCTTTTCATATACAAATTTTTCTTCTTTTGTATTTTTCTTTTCTCTATATTTTTTTTCTTTAGGATCATTGTGTCATCAATTCTAGGTTCTTTTTTATCAACCTCCCCAACTTCATTTATATCAATCCTTTTTTATTCAAGAACATGCTCTTCAAAGGGTTAATCAACAAAAAGGGTTGGTATTCACAAACAAGAAAATTTTATAGAATGAATTATCATTAAATTTTCAAAGATCATCAACAACTATTAAGTGGCCTACTTAACAATTAGTTAATTTGATAAATTCATCCTACAAATACAATTTAATCTCAAAAGGGTTCACAAGGATTCACTCACTCACGGTTAGTTGAGGCCCTTTTGGAATTGATGGTTTTTCTCATACTGCACAAAAATTGCCTTGATCATCTCTAAGTTTCCAAATTATCACAAACAAATGAAGATTAAGCATGAATTACACGAGTTAACAAAACTATTAGACACTCAATATTTGGTATAAGGTGGAAAGCTTCTCACCTTTGTGGTTTAAGTCCTAATGATTCGAATGTGAACACAAATTTTTTTGTACATGCCAAGATATTTTGCATAAAGCACAAATTTCATAGACATGTTAATATTCTACAAAACGATTAAATATGTACCTTATTTGTGGATCGATTCGAGAATTATATCATCACCATCACTTTGGTGAGACACACTTACTTGCTTTTGAGTATCGATGAAAAACCGGGACAAACCAAAAGAAGCACAATTTAAAATAAATAACCTATAATCTAAAAATAAACTTAAAACAAAATAAAACAAAATAAAATAAAAATAAAAGACACCCCAAAATGGTGTTTAAAACTAAAAAGTATTTAGGCTCCATGCCTACAAAATGCAAATTGGAATTACAAGCACATGCTAAAAATGGATGGCAACCAACAAAATTCAAAAGTTTAAAAGAACTAAAACCAAAAACTAAAAAGTGCTAAAATAAAAATAAAGACAATAAAATAAAGACAATCAATCTGAAGCCTCGAGGATGGAATCTCCAGGAGTCTCAGAACCAGAATCAGAACCAGAACCGCCCTCTCCATCATCATCACTCTCCTCATCACCATCTGCATCACCCACCTCCTCCTCTGCATTTGGCCCGACCCCGGGCCAACTAGCATAAGCACTCAGCTGCTCGCTTGTACGAGTGAAGTGATTCACCCCGGCTCTCTAATTTGCAATGCCAGTTGATCCATGCTCTCGTGCATATACATAAATGCTCGCTGATGAGCAAAATGCATTTGCCGGTTCCATTCTTCACCTGGACCGGCTTGAGGAAGTGCGGCAGCTACAGGAACAGCCCGGGCTGCAGAGTTATCATCCAAGGCCCTACAATAGCGATCACAGTAGTTATCATCAATGACCCCATCTATCGTCAGGTGCCCCACAGCAGGAAAAACAACTTTGGCCCTTTTCAGAAGGCCCATGATCAACCCAGGATAAGTTAGGGCACATTTTATACGCTCCCCCCTTGAGGTATAACTCAATGCAACCCTCTTCAGGTCATTAGCAATCAGCCGACCAAAATCAATTTGCTCCTCATCGAGCATACAAGCAATGAGGCCGACGGTCTCCATGGGAATGGAGGATGTGTGGCTTCTAGGTTTCAGATTGTAAAGGGCCACACACATCAGCACACGGGCACTCGTTTTCAGGCTGGACCGATTGAATTTCAGAGGTTGGCCAGCCCTGTTCAGCTCATAGGAGTGCCCGGACAAACACAGCTTCCTCCGCAACATAGCATGATCCCAATTACCACGAGTCAGGTGCTCATGGTAAACATCCAACTGATCCTCTGGGGCTGTCCAATTAATGCCCAAGTAGTTGTTGATAGCAGTGCGAGAAAATGATACCAACCTGCCTCGAACCACAGAAGTGAAAGGGAACTCTCGCCCCTCAGTAGGAATGGCGTTGGCATAAAATTCCCTTACCAGCTCAACATTAACTTTAGTCTGGGGCTCACACAGAACACCCAAACCATAGTTGTCCAGGATAACATCGGGGGTATGGTAGTGGACATGATCTCGGAGCCGGATGATCCGCTCGGTCCAAATGTTCCGCTCCTCAAGCTCTTTATATCGTGCCTCTTGAGCAGGTCCCAAGAACCGATCACCATCAAAGGGAGTGGATCGAGAGGATCCAGCCCCGACGGAAGAAACACGTTGTCGTTTAGGAGCCATCTGAAAACAACACACAAATCAACAAAAATTGACACCGAGATGCCCGTTAGAGATAAATCATGCAAACAACAATAGAAACCAATCAACCAAAACATCTAGACTCAACAAACAATGAAAAAACACAGTAGAAGAATTTTTCAGAATTCTGCAGACCGCACTAAGCGCGATGACTGCGCTGAGCGTGCTCTACGATTTCCAGAAAAATTCTTCTGTAAAAACAGAAATTCCTCAAGGAAAACAAGCCTAATAGCAACGAAAATCCTAATCTAAGCATTCTCTACAATCTAAACAACCTAATCCTAAGAGAAAAATCCTAAATTTCAAAACCTAGGTTTCTAAATTCTAACCTAAACAGCAGAAAATAATGAAATTGAAAAGGAAAAACCATAGAATAACATACCTAGATGCTTGAGTTGATGATTGGAACAAGAAATTCACACGAATTTGTTGATTTGGGGTTGGGGTTTTTGAATTTCTTGAGAGGGTTTTGAGTGAAGAGGGAAAAGTGAAAAAGAAATTGAAACTAACCCTATTTTATTTAAATATAAAACCAGGCCACAAGTTGGGCCCAAGAAAACCGGTTTTTTTTTTTGAAAAATATTTTTTAAAAAAATCACGCAGACCGCGCTAAGCGCGAAATATTCTGCCAGATGGGCCAAGATGCGCGCTAAGCGCGACCTGCAGAATTTTGAATTTTTTTAAAAAAAAAACAGCAAATTAACTAAAGGGACATGTCAAAATGAGTGCAACATAAATACTTACAATGTTGGGGTGCCTCCCAACAAGCGCTTTGTTTAACGTCGGTAGAGCTCGACGGTCCAGGATGATCAAGGATCATTGAACGAAATGGCACCAACGTCACGATTTACTCCTCCCCCATGGTAAACCTCCATGATTTCCTCATCAGTAGCATCAATATGGAAAGTGTCATGTTTGTCCTTGGGATGCTTTATGTCTTCAAAAAGATTGAAAGTTACTTCTTTATCTTGCACTCTTACTTTCATAATCCCATCGTCAATATCAATCATCATTCGAGCCGTTTTCATAAATGGTCTGCCAAGAATTAATGGTATACCTCGATCCTCCTCCATGTCAATCACCACAAAATCCACCGGAAACAAGAATTTGTCCACCTTCACTACAATGTCTTTAACAATTCCATAAGGTGAAATGGTTGACTTATCGGTGAGTTGCAAAGTCATCCTAGTAGACTCCATTCTAACATTTCCCAACCTTTTAACAATAGATAACGGAATTAAATTGATGCTAGACCCCAGATCAATCAAGCCATTACCCTTGAAGGTATCTCCAATGGCCACCGGCAAAGTGACACGCCCCGAATCGAATTCCTTCATTGGGAGAGTTTGTTTGATTATGGAACTACAATTAGCATCAAGCAAAATTGTCTCCTTATCTTTGTGCCTCTTCTTCCTTGTGAGCATATCCTTCATGAATTTCACATATTTTGGCATTTGCTCTAATGCTTCGGAAAATGGAATATTTATATGAAGTTGTTTAAATATATCCATAAACCGAGCATATTGTCTTGCCTTCTCCTTCTTTGATGGTGCATGAGGGTAAGGTAAATTTTGAATGGGAGCTGAGCTTTCTTCTTTACTTCCCTCTTTACTCTTCCTTGCATTCTTCTCTTTTTTTTACTTCCTTCACCATTCTTTTTCTCCTTTTCAACTAAGTTTTCCTCCTCTACAACTCCATCGCTTTCATTTTCAACTAAAATTTCCAACTCATCCTCCTCTACAACTTCATCGCTAATACCATTCGTCACCTCTTTACCACTTATAGTGAAAATTGCTTTGCAATACTTCTTCGGGTTTGCTTGAGTGGTTGGAGAAAATGAGGTCGAAGCATTTTGCTCGAAAAGTTGCTTTGCTAATTGCCCCATTTGAGTTTCTAAATTCTTAATGGATGCCTCCGTGCTCTTTTGGTTTGCCATAGAAGCTTGCATGAATTGAGCTAGAGTGTCTTGAATGTTGGAAGATCTCGCTTGGTTTTGAGGCTGATTTTGAGGTTGAGCTTGATTTTGATTTTGAGTTTGGTACGGATTTTGCCTAGCTTGATTGTTGTTGTCTTGTCTCCACCCGACAAATCAAGTATTTCTATTTATTGTATCCACAGGGATTGGTGTATATTGTAGTCTTTCAATAGCAAAGTGTATTTTAATATTTGAGTAACCAAAGGGTTTGTTTCCTAAGCTACTAGTATCATGAATTTCCAAGCAAGTAACTAAAATAGTCTTTTCAAAAGAGAGTTATGGTTTGGATTCAAGAGAGTTGGAGTTTGTTTTTAATTGATGGAAGCATGTCAAGATTAGTTTCATTGACCTAATTTCATATGCATTCTATTAATCAAGTGATGAACTAGTTTGATGATTTCTATAAATACATATCCTCTCAATCTTGTTGATTTCTCACCAAGATTGTGAGTTTTATCATGTTAATCCTTGAATGATTTCTCACCACAACTATTGACATGATAAACATTAATCTCAATACTTGTAAACACTAACACACAAATCTATTCATAGCATTTGTTCATTAGTGGATGAATCTCCTAGGTCTACTCTGAAGCATCCTTTTTCAAACAAGATTCAAAGCATAAAAAGATGAAGAACAAAGATATTCAACTATATTAATCATCAACCATGTTCATACACAAATGGATTAAAAGAAATACATACTAGTTAGATCAACTACCTCTAATCTTGACACAAAAAGAACTTAGCCACTCATTTCCATGGTTGCTTTGTTCACAAGATTGTTGGAGGAGATGATGAACATTGAAGAATCAAGAAGAAGAACTATGTTTTTCTTTCTAATTCTATGCCTAATTTTTACAACAATGATGATAATGATGAAGAAGTGATGTTCCACCCTTTTTCACACCAGCTGGAAATGATGGAGTTGGTGGCCCAAAAAGGTGAAAGCATGGGTCTGTCCTTTTTCTGATTTTCGTAGACCGCGTTAAGCCCAGTTATTCGCGCTGAGCGCGCTCATGCTGCAACCGCGCTGAGCGCGACTTGAAGCATGCTTCTTCATCCAAAAAATTATTCAAAAAGAATCATCCCAAGAGTTCTTCAAGTGTCCTTGAATCCAAGCTTGAGATAATTAATCAATAAAAACCTACAATTTAAAAGTAAACTAAGTTAAATAATATATTATAAACAAAAACTAAATAAAACATAATTAAACCAAAATACTAGAATAAGTATTACTAATTAATTAAAAAGGCATTGTTAAGGACCACAAAATCATGTACAAAATAGCTACAATTTGGTCCTTAACACTAACATACCCTTTATTACGAGTAAGTTCATCGCAATAATTTTCAGTTACAATAATGTGTTTTATATATTTTGAATTTTAAGCTGATAGTTTAAGTTGAATGTTTAAGTTGATAACCTTAATAGAGTTAAGCAGATTAAAACTTCATTACATAATATTTTCATTACATGATAAAAAACCATAATCAAATCTAAATCCTCTAGCTGAGATAAAGTTAGACCACTCATAGTCAGTCTCATCATCATCATCATCATCATCATAATTGAAAAGAATCTTCATTTACCTTGTCAACCTTCTTCTTCTTCTTCTTCTTCTTCTCATCACACTAAGAGCTCTCATTAGTCTAAACACAACACCCTCTACAACAATATCTTGAATTTGAAGATGGTTTTGCACCACAACACCCTCTACAACAATATCTTGATTCTGAGGTTGGTTTTGTACTATAACACCCTTAACAACAACATTTGGATCCTCAATATTGTTGGTGGCTTGAGCGGGATAACACATGTTGATTCCTTTGGATAAAGTTTTTTTGTGTCTTGGTTATTCCGATTTTATTTTGTTCCTTCTGATTCTTCATCTTCTTATCTTAGAAGTTTAAAAATCAAAGCTGCTCATCATTGTTTCTTTAATTATATACGCTTTCTTTTCTCTTGAAAGTTGGAAAGATTGCATACCTCGAGCTGTTCAAATTTTATTATTTACTTAATATAAGTTTTTATATCAATTAAAAATTGGTTTAGTGTTGTTTCTGATATGAAAATTTAACATTTATTCATATACAATATCGCAACGGTTAATATGAATAACTGTTGTTATAAGGCGCGCGCTTTCCAAATTACTACGAAGGTCACTAGACCGTGATTGTAAGTACTGGATATTCAGCCACATGCTACATAATAATGCATGATCTCGCATGGTTATATATCTTTCTCAATCGTTGTTAAATGCATTTTCCTTAATAGTGATCAGATGTTTAGTACAACTTGTCCAACTTTTAACCCAAATTTAACACAATATGACAACAACTATAATTAAAAGTAAACATAATAAAAAACACAGAAGAATTGTTAATACAATTCAGTGCCCACCATTCCTACATATAGGTGTAATCCAACCCAAAAAAATAAAATTTACTCTTCTATAGAATTAGTACAAAGTGTTTTAGATGAACAAATCCCTTATTCAATGTCCCTCTTCTTAATTCTACCATAGTGTCTTTCTATTTAGGAATCTCTCTAAATATGAGAACCCCCTCTCACTTTCTCAATCACTAATCCTAAGTGATCAACTTCAATAAAAAAAACTTAGAGAATGTTAAATTACAACTCAACTAAACAAAGCCAACTATTATGCCTTATGATATAAACGTAGGCGCTAGCGTGGTGTACAAGAAACACAAACAAAAATATGCAAATAACATGGCACACAGATATCATATCCTAGTGCATACGCTCAATGATGAGGTGAGAGTCTCTATAAATAACAATAGAATTTTGGGGTTTTTCTCCTTTTTGTATTTGATTTGATTTTGTCCAGAATTATAGAAGATACAATTGGATTTAATTTTCTCCACAAAAGTCTCCAACAAAAGATATGATTTATTTTTAATTCAAATTCAAATTTAAATATTCATTTAAATTGGTTTGATCTTCAAACTACTGTCAAACAAATCACACAAACACGTTGCAAAACAATAACAACAAACCTGATTGAATCACAATCAAAGTTTTGCTCCGAAAATGCAACAACATTGGCCTGTTAAATAAGGGTCAAATGTTGTACACCTGTTGGAACACCGTGCCCTGCATGTGTCTCTTTTTCACTAAAACAACTTTAACGCTCCATGTTGTTTTGCATAATGCATCCAATTCAGAAGGAAGAACATAAAGTTTATGCCTCAAAACATGTCCGAAAAAGCCCATGGCAAGCAAGTTGTTCTGACTGACAACTAAAATATCACCCTATTGTCTACTACCAAGCGTTATGATCATTGGTGTTTTCAACAATTTGTAACGTAAGGCAACTCTGAGAATATTTGTCGATGAGCCCAATGATGCTGAGAGGTCCAATACAAGCAATAAGAAGTGGGACAAACCAAAGAAAAGACACATCCTAGAGACACGCTTGGTCAGGGATGACCGACCATTGAGACTCTCATGTAATTGGAACTTATAGGATTCTCTGATAGATGTACCTTCAGACAAGTATCCTAGAAAAGGTTCTAGGACCTATAAACTTTGAACTCACTTTATAGAGTCTAACAGACGGTTCATATTCAAGTACACATTAATCAAAATCTTAAAACTCACATTCACAATATCTATTAATTTAATCATAAGAGTATTTTCAGATACTCTTACCAACCCCAAAAATTTCTAAATAAAAACAGGAATTTCTTTTCCCACCTAGTGGTCTTCTTCTAGACCCCTGATAAAAAATCCAAAATATCTTCAAAATTCGCAATTGCACTTGCGAACGCACCACCAACGTGATATTTAGATTTACTTCACAAGTGCACTTGAAAATTCACTTATCAGCAGAATTCGCAAGTGCACTCGCAAAGTTTGCCCTGTGTTGTTATTTTAAGAGTCTAAAGTTATTTCACAAGTGCACTTGTGAATTTTGCATAAACAAAAACAGATCCATTATTTACACCATTAATTGTAGATTTTTAGATTTTGTGACATGGAAAAAACAAATAATTATAAATCTAAATATAGATAATATGTATATATTTATTGAAACATGTAAATTTTACAATATGTTCGACAATACATTCAAAAAATGATTCGATTACATTCTAAAATCAGGGACGAATTTATGTTAAGGCATGGTATGGCTATAGTCACACCATTTTTATTATATATATATATATATATATATATATATATATATATATATATATATAAAAGTTTTCTCTCATTCAGTTTTTTTAATAATTTAAAAATCTCATCGATCATCAAATCTACGAGGATATTGAGTTATTGATTTATGGGTCGAGTCACTAGTTAACTAGTATAACTGCATAATAAAATCGAATTAAGGATAACTCAATTAAATAAATCAGTCTCTATAATAAAATTATATAGTTATTAAATTAGTCAAATCGGATGAATCGATCTCTAAAAAAATTATGACATCTATAAAAATTTTAAAATATCTTAATTTTAAAAATTCATTCTTTAAATTAAAATTCCAAATATAATTATTACACACAACAAAATAATGCAAAATTCAAATCCAAATAAATTTTAAATAAATTATAATTGCAACATAAGCTAAATAATAAAAGAACCCTATTATCCTATATAATAAATTTAATTATTGGAAGAAAGTTGTTCTAAATAAGTCTTGAACAAAGTCTATTTATATTTCAACAACTTACCTGATCTAGAAATTAGACCAAATCAATAACCTCCATGGTTCCCATTTGAATAGGTTCGATCAGTCGATTCAGTTAAATTTTCAAAACACTACTTGCCACTCACTCAAAATATCTTCTTTTTCATCTTCCTCTTAAACCTCACCATATTTCATGCTACTCGTTCCTTTCATATTTGTTAATCCAATATTCTTTCTTTAAGTGAGAATTTCAATTTTATCTTATTGTTTTCACTGTAAATGTATTTCATTAAACAATATTATTTCTTATTTTTAATATACTTTAGTCTACACTTTTTTATGTTTAGCCACACCAATATATCATGTCTGGATCTGCCTCTGTCTAAAATGCAACAAGAAATTATCGTCGTTGATTTCTATACGTTTCAATACATGTATAACATATTATCTATATTTAGTTTTACAATTATTTGTTTTTTACATGTCCCAAGATCTAAAAATATGCAACTAATTGTGCAAATAATAAACTTGTTTTCGTTTGTGCAGAATTCGCAAGTACACTTGCGAATTAACCTTAGATTCTTAAAAAACTAACATAGAGAAAACTTACAAGTGCACTTGCAAATTCTGCTGATAGGTAAATTTTCAAGTGCACTTGCAAAATAAATCTAAAAATCATGTTGGTAGTGCTTTTGCAAATACACTTGTGAATTTGAAAATATTTTTAA